>WBMV01008679.1:627493-1177747 GCA_013396655.1 Campylorhamphus procurvoides
CCCGTGGCCGGGGAGCGGCGGCTTTCGGGCGCCGAGGGGGGCGGGCAGGGGCCGCACGGCCGGCAGGCGGCGCTGTGGGCCAGGTGCCGGCGCGGGAAGCGCCCGGAGAAGGCCGCGGGGGCGGCGCTGGCGTTCCGGTGCTCGAGTGCGGGTCAGGGGCCCGGCTCTCCGCGTGGGAATCGTGCAATAGAAATAAGTCTCTCGGCCGCAGGGGTGTTCACGCGCTGCTCGAACACAGACAGGGATTGGGAGAAAAGTAAATCAAGCTCGTAGTGGAGAATGCGCGTTTTCGTGTTGGAAGCGCATGTGAAACTAAACGCGACTCTCCGCTTTTAGTTTTACATTTCCCTGACTGTCTGGGAAACTGAACAATTAGAGAACATGTTTCAACATAGAATTAGTTGAAGTATTTCGCTGTTTTGTCAGGGCCAATCATTTACCATTTTTTTTTCCTTGAAAAGACTGCTGTTTATATTTTTGTTTAAAAGTAGACCTAATAACCTGAGCAATTTGAGGTTGGGTTTTTTTGTTGTTGTCTTTTTGGTGTTTTGTTTTTACCCTCTGCTGTTTTAGAAGCACATAAAGTTCCTTTCAAGACTCTGTTTTAACCCCCGCTGGCACCCATGCACCACACAGCTGCCCAGCTTGCTCAGCCCCCCAGCAGCTTGGGGGAGTGAATGGAAAGGGTAAAAGTAAGAAAACTTGGGGGTTGAGATAAGAACAGTTTAATAATTGAAATAATAGTAAATTATGATGAAAGTTAGAGGAATGAAGAGAAATAAGAGCACAAGGAAAACAAGCCAAGGAAAACAACTGATGCCCAGCCAGTACCCAGGCAGTGGCCCCCCCCAGCCAACTTTTCCTTCTGGTTTCTATTGCTGAACATGACACCATATGATATGGGATGTCCCTTGGGTCAGTTGGGGTCAGCTGTCACAACTGTGTCCCCTCCCAGCTCCTTGTGGACCCCCAGCCTGCTTGCTGGTAGGATGGTGTGCTGGTAGGAGAGGCAGACAAGGCCTTGACAGTGTAAGCCTTGCTTGGCAATAACAAAAACATGCTGTGTTATCAGCACTGTCTCTAGCACAAATCGGCATAACCCCATACCAGCTACTGTGAAGAAAATTAACTCTACCCCAGCCGAAGCCCGTACAAAAACCTTGCATTTGTTAAAGATATTTCATCATTTGTTGTCAATAATAACAATTTGTTTCTCTCCCTTTTAGATCCTTTGCGTATTTTACAATTAAAGACAGACTGCCACAGATCCTCACAAGAGTCATTGATACTCTGCATCGACATAAAAATGAATTTTTTGAAGAACATGGTGAGGTAAGAATAAGTTCTCTTTTTTTTTTCCCTGATGTTTTTTCCTCCCTAACCCTTGAGACCCCTTCTTTGCCTTGTTTTTACTGGTTTCTTACTACAGTTGTTACCTGTCTGTCTCAAATTTGTCTGTTCGGTTGCTTTGCTGTCTAACCTTTTTGGGATCTGTCATTTCTGCAACTGCTTCATTTCCTCAGGTTTTTCTGTGAATGCAGTGTTTGATCGACTGTAGCACCTTCTGAACATGATTCTGTTTCAATACTTTCTTCCTCTCTAATAAGCAAAAAGTCCAATCTAAAAAGAAGTTCCATGTGCAATTCATTTTAGGATGTTAGGTCTAAGATGAGCTTCATTCACCAAAACATGTTTTGTTGAATCAAGCTGTGATTTGTCAGGGACTTGCCTTTGGCAATTAAAACTTACCACTGACATATTTAATAAAAAGTTGATCTATGTCTCTACAGGAATAAATGTTCAAATAGGAACTTTTGTTCTCCGCTTATTTCAGAAGGGTGTTGAAGCAGAGAAGAGAGCAATATCCTTCCTCTCCAAGCTGCGGAATGAGCTGCAAACAGACAAACCAGTGACCCCTTTGGAAGATGAGCTTCCTGATGCTGCACTGTGGAACCAATATCTGGACTACCAACGAAATTTATCAAATGGAAATGGAGAACCAAGCTGGTTTCAGTCCCCTTGGTTGTTTGTAGAGTGTTATATGTATCGAAGAATTCATGCAGCATTAGCACAGAAGTAAGTATTTGCTAGCTTAGTATGTTACTTTGCAAAACATTGCTCTTTCTCATTTTTTTCAGGAGAAAGGATGACGGCTGAGGAGTAAGATAAAGGAAAATCTTAAGCTTTTACCATATTCCTTTTTCCTTGTCTCTCACCTTGGATTTAAAATTAATACCTTTTCTTCTTTCTTTTTTGAAGTTTTTTTTTATGCTTCAGTTTTGGTAAGTTGTCTGCATGAAAAATCTTAAGCATGACTGTATAGCTTACTGTCTTGCAGACTAATGTGAATTGAGATATGAAAATCATGTAGCATTTCTAAAAGTTTTGTTAGTCTAGAATTCTCTCTGAAGCCAAAAGCACGGAATACAAGAGGCACAAATCTGTTGGGCATTCTAACTTGTTTTGCTGCTTGAAATCTGAAGTTACCATTTGAGAACTGTTTGTTATAGCAGTTCACCCAGCTTAAGCAGCCCCTGTTGTTCATTCTACACCAGCTTCTTAGTTACATGCAGACCATGTGTTGCATCACACTCTGGGAGCTGATCCTGGTTAAAAATAACTGGGCAGGAAAAACTTGTTGTGCTGGTACCATGGAGAGGTGCCAGTACAACAGCATGGGGTAGGAATGATCAGTTTAGGTTCCCATTGATGCAAAAAAAATTTGAAAGCTCCATGAATAGTGAATTTACCTGTAGAATTGCAGAGATGCAAAGGCAGTAATGGGATGCAGTTTCTACTGATTTATTGTGTAATTTGAACTCTTGTACCAAAAGGTTCAAATATGAGATGGATCTGCTGGGTTGCACTTAAAACTGTGAGCGGATACTTTTCATTAGTATTAAGTCACTCCATCTCCATTATTTAGCTGCTCTTGAGCATATGTTTGGATGGAAGTTCAGTCATTTGTCAAAAAGTGTACATGCAAATACGTGTCAGATTGGTTTATATTTTGTATATATTATGACATTCTCATCTTTATCATGTTAATTTTCTGAAGTCCTAGTAAAGACTTCTATAGGAATAACTTCCTGTCACAGTAAGAGAATCTGGTATGGGAAGTACACTTCAGCACACACAAATACGCTTAGAATTGAGCCAGCAGTTCTCATTCCCCATATTAGTTCACTTGTATGTTACAGTTCTAATTTTCTGTGTCTGAAGATTGGAGTTCAAAATGGTCACTGTACAGTTTCCAGAATTGTTGTGACTGAACACTTGTTCACTTCCAGAATGTATTGCTGGAAATATAAAGATGGCTTGCATAGGGTCTAATGTCAGGCTGTTACTGAGGTTTGTGAAAATCTAATATGACAAAAGAGAAGTGGAAAATCTTAAGTATGGCCAGTAGTACAGTCTAAAAAAGCTGACCTTTGAGCTTCATTTGCATATGCTGTTATGGCAAGTGTGTCAGTATATTTGTTCTCCTTCTCTTTAGCCCACCTATTGACAATTTTGACGTCTTTAAGGAAGGAAAGGCTCAAAATTTCTTTGAATCCCAAGAGGCTGTTATTGCCTTATGCACTTACTTTCAGGAACTTCTTAAGAACATCAAGGATCTAGATGAAAAGCAACTTCAAGAGGAACTTTTTAAGCTATTGCAGGTAAAATAGTAGTGCTTAACACAAGAATTTAAAATAACTCTTGTATGAAACAAACAAACACTCAAGGTTATAAAGAATTGAAATTTCATATGGAAATTAAAATACAGCTCTTTTGTTTGTAAAAAATATGATGAAATCCTGATACTATACTGTATTGCTGCTACTCTGGAAATATTTATATTCTGGTTACTTGTATTAAATGTGACATTTTCATTAACTGCCAATCTTTGTTGTGTATTTGAAAAGTCAGCAATTCTCCCTGAAAACCAGTATCTCTCAAATGTTTTAAGGCGAGTTCTCAATGACTTTTTTCGTACTTAACTAGAATTTTTTTAAAAAATTTAATTTTAATTGACACTCTAAACATTTTTAGACTTTGGAAGAAAATTTAGGAGTGAATCTGGGGCAGAAGTGGTTTACAAGCTTTATAATGGCATTATTCTTGGACTATAATGCCTTTGGATAGAATACCCAAAGTATCATAGGATTACAAAGAAGTCCATTAGCTGTCAACAGTGCAAACCAAGTGTTTGATGAATCTTTGTAAAGAGATCATTAAGGAGTACTCAAAATACATAAAATACTTACTTGGCTGCATGTAATAAGAAAAATTTAATACTCCTTTTTCTGTGTTACCATAGATATTTTTTTGGAATTGCAGTATGGAGAATATTTGTGTTATATGCTTTGTCATCAATGTATTTATGTTGATCTAAGTATTCCATCTTTTGTCACTTCTGATGCATGTTTCTGATACCTGCAGATATACAGAGCATTGTTTGGTTTCTTCCACAAAATCTTATCTATGTTAAGATATCTGTACAAGAAATTGAGTGCGGAGTTAGAGCCTTCATTACCTAAACCAAAAAACTAGGAGACAACATCTTCAGTGTATGTGATATTTAGAATGGAACTACAGTGAGACTTAGCAAATTTCTTTTGTTTTTTCTTCCTTCTAGGTGTCATTGTGGGGCAATAAGTGTGACCTTTCTTTTTCAGCTGGCGAGGACAGCTCTCAGAAGTCTAGTCCCTTACAATCCCTGGAAAACCTGGTACCTTACATCTTAGTGAATGATATGGAAAAACTTTGGTCACTACTTGTAAATGCCAAAAAAAATAGAACAGAAGGAAGTAATGTTAGAGTTGACATAATCCTGGATAATGCTGGATTTGAACTTGTCAGTGATCTTGTGTTGGCTGATTTCTTATTATCATCAAAACTAGCTGATGAAGTCTATTTTCATGGAAAAAGTATTCCATGGTATGTATCAGATACCACAAAGCATGATTTTAACTGGACTGTTAAACAACTGCAGTCGGCTAATCATATGTGGATGTCTAGATGTGGGATAAACTGGGAGGGCAATTTGAAAAAGGGAGTTTGGGTTTTCTGTGACCACATGTTTTGGACTTTGCCACATGACTTTTCCAGTATGAGTGGAGTTGCTCCTGACTTGTATGCTGAGCTACAGATGTCAAACCTGCTTCTTTTCAAAGGTGATCTAAACTATAGAAAATTGACAGGAGATAGAAAATGGGAATATACTGTCCCGTTTCGTCAAGCCTTGAACAAGTTTCATCCTGCACCTCTCTGTAGTTTGAGAACACTGAAATCTGACACTCAGGTTGGCCTAAAACCTGGACAAGGTGAACAAATTCAGGCTTCTGAACCCGAGTGGATGGTAAATGGAAAATATGGGATAGTTCAGTTTGATGCTAGTCTCTAGTTAAATGATGACTTAGATTATGAAAGAGAGATTTAGTCTAAATACTTTCTCTCTTCCATGCTTGGCTTCAGCAAAGATTCTTTCTTGTTTGCACTTTTTACTCCCAAGTGATTTGTTGGTTTTGTTTCACAAAAAAACTTTAATATTGTGCAAAAATTTACAAACTGTCTTTGTATATGTAAATCAATCTGTACTTCAATATATTTTGTTTTCCTAATGTCCAATGTCAGTAGGTCTTTAAGATGAATATGTAGTTGGCCATAATATTTTTTAATTCATTAGTGGGTGTAAGTTTATAGCTTAACAAATGAAAAATCTGCTTCAGAAACAATTTCCTCAATCCCACATTAACGTGTATTTACTTATTTCAGGATAATATGCTCCACATGCCAAGCATTGCATGAAAGCTAGTATTTTAGAGAATTCACAAATTAATTCCAGACAGATTCTTTTGATGTTTGATTATAGTTTGCTGTCCGTTACATGCTAAGTTATTGGGTGACAACTTGTAAACATTCATGTAGGATTGAAAATGAAATTTAGATTTTCAAATACAAGTCAAGTGGATGTTGCTAGTCAGTTTGCCTGTAGGAGAGCAGTTGTCTCATCTCGTAGGAAGATTAGTGGGAGAAAAGATAACCTTATTTTAAGAATATTGAAGATATTGTTTATCTAAGAACCTCTACCAAATATAAGCACACAAAACCCCCTCCCCAAATAAACAAACCAATGAACAGTTGCATTAATTGGATTTTAGATTTAATGCAGACTTGAATTACAGGTGGTCTGTCAGCAGTGGTTCAAGCACTGCTGCCTCTTTCTGTTGTGGTAATTCTCTTTATTTGACAAATATATTTATTTGTCTGGATTTTTTTTTAAGAAGGATGCTCTACTTTTCATGGGGAGATATATCCTGGTTGCACTCAGAAGTATATGCTAAAGCAGCATATGCCATACGGGTTCCTGCTAATTGGAATTGTTAGGTGCCCGTTTCTTTTCTTCTACCCTGGTCTCAAAAGCTGCTGCTAATTATGTTCATACAATAAAGATCTCTAAAGTGGATAAATATGCTCCAAATGCTGATGATTTTGACTATTTGTTTTGTGTTCTTAAAGTTGAAAGAATATATTAAAGTTTCAAGGTCAAATATTAAAAAACAAAGATGCCAAGGATTTTCATGAGGCAATATGACAGTAGTAGGTAGATTTCTGCTTTTGAGACCTGGATTTAGTGCTCTCATCTCTTTGTATCTCTGGCTTAGTAATCCTAAAGGGTGAATTCATTCTCATCAATTAGGCACCCGTTGGAACTGCAGAAATTAGAAATCCAGTCAAGAGAGCTGAAGATCAGACTGCAGTAGGTTTCTTTGACTGGAGAGAGCTCAGCAGGCCTCTAGCTGTGGTGCCTTGATTAAATACATAAACAAAATGATGAGCCTGTGCACTGGAGCCTCATTTTCTCATCTGTGAAAATGCTGTTAATTTGTTTAAAATGCACTTTGAAGGAAGAAGTTTGAGTCAAGAACAAGAGGGGTGGAAGCTGTAAAATATATAGAATGAAATCTTTTCTACTAGTTCAGCAAGATGAAATAAATAGGGGAAGAAACCTGCTTTGCCTGTTTATAGATTGTAAGGTGCTGACTTAATTTGTTGGAGAGGTTTAAAAGTGTGTAATGGATGATAAGAGAAAGAACTGTTTCACTGTTGAGGACACCCCTGATGAATAGATTTGCCTCTTACACAATCCTTACAACGTGCTGAGAAACTTGGTTTTGTTTTTCACTGGTTCTTAATGTGTCTTTGTGCCCAGGTGGCTTTCAAGCTGTTACTTCTGGGAACTCACAATGCAGATCATTGAAAATTAGTAATATGAAGTTATGATAAATAGAATCCTGCAATACACTAAATCACTTAGGAGATGCGGTGGCATTTGCTCAGTATAACTGAATTATCCCACTGGGGATTTTGTGTTAATGTTTGTGAGGAAGAGTGCCATAAGACATGTAATTCTTAGGTCAGCTTGTGCATGGTGATGGAAGACACGATGTCATGCTGAAAAAAAATCTGTTCTAGTCTCCGGTTTATTAAATGAGCACTTCTCACCCCTCACAAAGAAGTTTATATGGCTACATGAGGAATGCACAGCCATAACTTCCAAATGTTTAACTTCTATAACTGTAATTGCAAAGTGCTGTCTCTAGGCAGAACTGAATATGCAGCATACTGCTCTGTTAGTTGGCTAGACTTCTGTAAAATTTTGATCGATTCTATGAAAAAAAGCCCCCAAATGGTGCAGTAATGCTGGTGTTATGTTCTTCCATGCCCCCAAAAAGGTTGTGAAGACAGATACTCCTATGAGGCGCTGTGCTCTGCTGGTGGGTTTGCTACAGTTTACTTGAAAATAGAAAATGCTTTTGTAGCTACTTGGTATCAGTTGTTTGTGTGATATAGCTTCATGAAATGGCAGCATGAGACTACTGCATTTAGGTGGAATTTACTATTAAAATAACGTAAAGCATGTGTTATAACAATAGCATGTGCTGTAATATAGCATATTTTTTTTCTTGAGTATTCAAGAAAGTTGCTTCTATACATCTGTATTTCAACTGATTGTCCAAAATGCTTGTACAGTGTAACTCAGGAGCTACTGCTTTGTACACACGAATTTTTGACGTTTTAATTTCCTATGCCATTTAAATATATATGGTGAAACCCAAGGGCACTTTGAGTAATTCCAAGGACTGAAACAAAGTACTGGTTTTTACTTCTATTTTTGTTTTCTACTTTTTGAGCAACTGTATTTATAAGTCAGTTTTTGATGGTTATGACTTTCATTAGTGATGAAACAGGAGAAAAAGTAATCTCGGGCACAGTGAAAGTACACACTTGATAATACTTGATAATTCATCATGTAAGATATCTCTAATAATTTCTTACATATATAAGGCTTCTTAAGATAAACTGATGTGGGAAATAAGTTGATTGTATGACTGGAAATTTACAAGAATATTGAAATAAATTGTATAATTTTGTGCAAAAGTCAAATATTGTTATTATTCTTTCAGTGATTGGGGAAGTCAACTTAGATTTATTCAGATTTTTGTTCCTGAAGGTTTTTTTGTCTGAAACAGATTTTATACAAAAACCTGTAAAACATATCTATCCAATGAAGTTTTGAAACCTGATGCAAGAGATAGATATCATAAAATGTCCTTCTATATCAAGACAGGGCAGTAATAGGGAATTTTTTAACTTGTTATTCTACTAATATTCCTGTTCAAATTTCAAAACCTTAAAAATCATTGCGAATCTCTGAAAATGTATCTCGTAATTACTTGCTAAAGTTGATAGAGCTGATGGCATCATTGTCAGGATCACTTCCAGAACTGATAGGTGGGCCATGTGTTCTGAGCAAAACCGGAAATACTTTAGTGTTACACTAGCTGTAACTAAAATATTTCCAAAAGACTTTGGTTTACACACCTTGCTGATGTTCCATAAATCCTTACTGTTGGTGCTGAAATAGTTTCTTTCAAGTTCATGCCGTATTTGCATTCATGGTTGAACTAAACAACTTACTCCATGTGAGGCATATTTATCTCCTGTGTTCTACCAGATGGCATAGGAAAAATGTGCACTCTGTTGCATGAAATTTACCACATGAAATGGTTTTAATCTAAAAAACCCCCAAACATTAATCATGTATAAAATAAAAATTCCAAAATGGAACCTTGTACAGAGCTGTTAAGCTTTTTTCACTAAACAGTTTGTTTGCTTACCAACTTTCTGTTTACCCAAAATTACAGAACAAAAGCTTGTGATTATTTTTGTTTAAAGCAAAAATATAAGTTCAGAATCAGCTAACACTTATCTAAGTATTATCTTAAAATAAAACTGTGAAAATATACTGGTTAAAGCGGTCTTTCTTTCTTTCGTATATATCGGGGGCAGAACACATACAAGGAAAAGATTTCCTATACCATGGACTGTTTATGTTTTCTTGTTTGATTCTGGGGTTTTTTTTCCTAAAAAAAGGTTTTGACAACTTCTGTGTATTTTTATTCTTGCTGATACTTCTATTTCTAACAGACCTGGAAATAAAAAGGCCAATTAAACATATTTTTGTACAAGTTAATAATTAATTTATAGATTAATCCACATTCTGCCTTAGCTTTGCAGTTGTGAATTCTGCAGACATATTGTGAGAAGGGCTTTTTATTTACTTCCTTTTTTGATATTTGGCTAATCTAGCTTGGTTTCCACTGGGAGAGGAATACAAAATGTCATATTTACATGATAATTTACAATGAATAAACACATTCAGTACTTGTGTGCTGCTTTTGTTGTATCACTTTTCAGTAAGCTACATAATTGTAGTCTTTAATTGTTGGCTTCCTGCGAAGCCAAATTTTCATACTTATAGAAATTTATTTTTCTTGGGATTCCACTTACTTCTTCCAAGTCTAATGAAGTAAAAGATTAAAAGCTGAGGTAAGATATATCAAGGTACATTTTTTTGTTTGCTTTCCTATGTTAACTAATGGATTAGTCCCACACTATCATGGTAAGGGTGATGCTTTCCAAGTGACTCTAGTTGACGGAAAGGCCTGATGATACAGTTAGTTGCATCTTCCCATGTGCAGATCACATGGTGTTTTTCCTGCAACTCTGCTATTTCACTTGGCGTTAATTTTAAAGGAGGACTTTGTTGTTACCGAACATGGAGACACAGAGCCTGACAGCTGGACGAAGGGTGGAGGAAGAGAGGCAGAAGCAGCGAGGCCTGGTGTTTGGTGTATGGCAGTAGCTGTACAGAAAGGCTGCGTGTTCAGTGCAGTGCTGTGTAGTGCTGGCACAGAGCGTCTCCACACTCGCACCACTGCAGTTCAGGCACCTGCAGGGAAGGGCTTTCTCCCCTCTTACCTGCCAACATACTGAGCACTCTGCTGGAGGCAGTCACCGTTTCCTTGAAGGAGTTCAGCAAGGCTCAATCTTTATAATGCTTGTGTGTATTAACGCAGCAGAGAAGGATCTGCAATACTGATGAATCTGTGTTTTCCTTCAGCGGTGGTGTGTATAGAAAAGCTGTTCAGGAAACAGAACCAGCTGTTAACAGTAATTTGTGGCCTGGAATAGGTTCCAGCTCTTACCTCCCCAAGAAAATAACTATGATAGGTTGGGAAATGCACTGGGTTCTGATCCTAGATAGCTTATATGCATACACATAACTGTTAATTTTGGTCTAGGGTCTGTGTAAAATGCAGAACAATTCTGGGCAAAAGGTTAGGGTCCAGGAGTGTTCCCTCACACTAGCTGAAAGGTCTCTTAACCTGTTTCTGTCCAATGACTCTTGTGTTATCTGCATAACGATCCTATTTCAACCCATGGAATATGTATGTGTACCCATGTCCTAAGGTTAGGGAATTGGGAGACAGGTAAATTCCTCCAGAGAGAGAAGGGCCTACAGCTTGCAGCAAGGGCTTTAGTATCTTTGTGTGACCTAAGAACATCCCCATTTTTCTGTAGTTGTCTATTGTTTTCAAGCAATCCTGAATTAGAGCTGCACTTTAGTGCCTTTGGCATGTATTGGATATGCAGCTTTGACTGCATCCATGGTGTTAGATTTGGCCTTAGGAAGCTCTGTTGCTACTTTGCTGGATCCTGATGGAAGTGTTAGCAGGATCTAGTTGCCCAGTGCAAAATAAGGGATTTCCATACATATGTGGAAACCTAAGTTCCACATGCAGAGAATTTCCAAAATAACTGCATGAACTGAGTTTAGACCTTCAAAGACTTTTTATCTGGTTTAAGTTCTTCACACTGAAAACTACCTAATACATCAGCGGCAGCTTTCACTTGCACAACTTACCAGTTCTTTCCCAGCTCTGATTAGTTCCTCCATATGCATATTGCATTTTCACCACCCTTTTTGTCCCCAGGGAGAAGTCCATGAGATGTTCCCACCAGTTTAGCCAACCTGTGCAAATTCATATGAGATGAGGACAGCACTAAACTCAAAAGTTTTTTCTGGGAAGAAAGACTCCTATTTTGGTTAGACAGAAGAAGAGATGGATTTAATCAGAGTTGTTAATTCTTTTTAAGATTGTCCATTATCAGATTTACAATAGTAAAAGTTACCAGACACAATTTACCTATGCTCAACTTGCTCATCTTAATCATACTAGTGGTAGTATCCTTCCTCTTTCCCATATGAGCCTGTTTTTTCCTGATAATATAATTGCATTATTGCCTTTTACACCTTGAAATCTGTAAATGTGTTATGAAGTTACCTCCAGGGAGGAAGTATCTTCTTTCGTTAACTAAACTTGCATTTTCAAACATATGTTCAGGACCTCTACATCAAATAATCTGTCACTAGTTGACAGCCAGGGCTCAGCATCAACTCACAAAACAGAAATGAACAAGGTCCCATCTTGATTTTTTTCCCATTATTTTTGAAGTAGATAAGCTGAGGATAAGAAACTCCTCAAGAAAGCTTTCTCCACTACAGGATAATGCTAGTAATTTCAGGGCATAGAGGAGAACAGCTTGGGACATACTGTGATTTTGGAGTAGATACCTTCTGGAACGCAAGCAAATTAGTACCTTGGAAAGTTATATCCAAGACTTTTATGCCAAATATTTGTTAAAATGTGGCTGTTCTAATTATTCTAGCTGAATTTGTAGATAATTTAAGTCCTGTGAATTAATTTCCCCTGAATCTCTTTCTATTTTCATGTTGCTAGTGTACAATTCTTTCTACCTCAGTTATAGCTGCTTTTAGGTAAGGAGTGTATGAAATGTGTATATGTGTTCAGAAAATCATTTGGAATTTGTGTTTATGAAAAAACCCAAACTTCACCTTCTCAATATGCTGTTGGTGTTGATTGCTTGAGGTTAATTTTTTTTATGGTGTTAGTAAAAAAGGCAATTTTGGTTTCAAAACTGGTATTAAATATTTTGATTCAGTCTTTTAATCACTTGTTACAAGGAATTTAAATTACAGGATCTGTGAGCAGAAGAATTAATGAAGCAAAACTATTTTCCCCCTAGATTTTGTCCCATGGGTACCTGAAGACCTGATAGTCAGCATCACTTTCTAATGGGGCATTTGAAAACAACAAACCCACTCAAAACCCCACAAAAACCCCCAACAACTTCCCCCTCAAAAGGAAACAACAAACAAACTTCAGTACATATCATAATAATACAGAGCAGTGTACTGCAGGTTTGCCATACAATTGGGCCTCTCAGTCTTCATTCTCTGCTATTTGCAGGAATTAAGCATCCATCCGCCTTACCCTTTGTCAGATTTGCTTCAGATTTGTCAAGGACTTGGGAAAAAAAATTGTTAGAGAAGTATGTGTCTGCATGCTTAAAAACTGTGATTGCACTTGGTTCATTTGAAATCAGTTTAAAAATACAATACCAAAAGATGCGCTTTTTTGTAGTGCTTTTCATTATTTTTAATTAATGAAAATATTTAAAAGTAATTCAAATAATAAAACACCTCACTTTTAACTGTAGGGTTAAAAATAATGAGAAGAATTAAGAATGTGTTCTTAAGAATGTGTTTAGCTCTGAGGACTTTGTGAATTCTTCTTCAAGTGAGGGGCAAGCTATCCATATCATCACATGGCTTTTAGATTTGAAATTCTTACATGTCTATTCAAATTTACATACAGAAAATTCAATTAGAAGCAGATATTTGGACACTTCAGAATCTCAACTGGTATATTTTTAAATGTACTGGGTACTGGAATTGGGGTTTCATGTCCCAGATCAGTTAGCATCTTTTCTCAACACTGAGCACTTTCATGGAAGGGAAGGTTTGCAGTAATTTTTTAATTATTTTTTTCTGTTTCAAAAATTAGAGTGGCTTTATTAGGTACATACATTCAAGAGATTGTGCATCATTCTTTTCTCAGAAAGGCTGAGAACATCTTGTCCATGTATTTTCTATAACAAAATACGAAAAATTTGATTCATGTAAATGACTTCTTGAAATTATTTGTAATTAAAAATTCTGAAGTAACCCTTCTTAAGTTGTTATTTCCGATCCCTGTTAAGGGAAAAGAAACATAGAGTCCTTTTGAGAACCATACTTGTAAATATTAGCACAAGGGTAAAGCCCTTTTAAGTGTGAGCATTATGTAGTAAGATACTTTTTTCTTAGGTGGCTTGAAGAGTTAATATTGCACACCCTCAAACTGTCCCATTGCATGAAATTTCTACTGTTCTTCATCCTTTTATTCTTGCCTATTTTGTTGTTTCTTTTGCTACAGTTCACCAAGTTCAGCATGTTTTTTAAAGCCAAATAACTTCCATAGGTCTATGGTGAGATACAGCGGTATAAGTGGCTGAAGTATTGCTCTTGAACCAGCTGTGGCACTGCAGGACTAGCAATGGGGAAGTGTGCTCGAGCACATGCTTGGGAAAGTTAGAACAAAGCTTCACAATCTTTTAATCCTGCATCTACATGCTGCTCCAGTAGTAGGACAGATTAGGCTGTAGTCAAATACTGGGCAAATCCAGGATAATATTTTTGTTCAAATTTGCAGTGGATAGTAAAACTTGTGCCAGATTTACGCTGGGTTTATGTACGACCACCAGTACAAATTTAACCTGCCAAAAATACTTAATAGATGCAAAATGAGGTTACCCTGGAGAAACATTTTGCATTATGCAGTGGTAGCAGCTTTGTTCCTTCTCTGCACCCCCACCTGCTCTGTCAGCACTGGGTAATTTTAATTCAGAAGGTTTCAGTCCTCTGCTACAGCACCAGCATTTGTGTACACTAAGAACAATGGGGTTTGTGGTGCATTTTTGTGCCCCTATGCCATCCTGTGTGGCTGTTAGCTCACCCCTCACCCGTGAGGATGAACTGGAAACGTGCCACCAAGGAGCTGTCAGTGCCCCACACACCCACAGCAGTGTTTTTCCCCTGGCATCTCCATTTCCCCTCACCTGTTCCCAGCACTCCTTCCTCACATTAAGATTTTTCTTCTGTCCTTTATGAGTTTAGTGGCAGATTCCAGCTGAGGGGATGGCATTGTACACTTCTGTGCTTTAAGCGGTGCAGCATTTTTAATAGGGAGATGATCCACGCTGGCACCTTTGTGCTCGGACAGGGGTCTTCTCCCTCTCTGGCAGCAGCAGTGAAAAGACATCAGGCACACAGAGACAAGGACAGGAAAAAAACCACCAAAAAAACAAACAAAAAACCTACTCCCAAAACAAAGAGTACTATCCCTATCTTTTTCATTTGGTTCTCCGGAAAACATGATTAAGTCAGCATTCCTGTGAAAGGTGAGGCACTTTTTGACTTGTGAGTACAGAAATGGTGTAAGACGGCACTGTCCCCAGAGGCTGGGGAATGATTTGATTAAGCAGCTCACGGGGGCTTCAGGGAAAATTATGTGCAGCCTCGATACACCCGCAGGTTTAATTTTCTTTTACTGCTCCCTCCAGTTCCTCTCCTCCCATGTTTATCCACTTCATTTGGATGAAAGGTGAGAAGAAAGAGGAGGATGAGGAGGTGCTCTTTCACCCCTGAGCGGGGGTCTCACCGCTGTGTCCCGCGTTCCCCAGGATGAGTTGGGAGGACGGCGGCGGGAGCAGCGCAGGGAACAGAGGCAGGAAGGGCGGAGGGGTTTGTGTGAGTTTGTGTCTTGGCGTTTTGTGATCCTCCACCCCACCCTGTTCCCCTTATAGAGTAAATCCCTGGTTTTGGAAAAACGCCCGCCTCCTTTCCTTCCTCTCCCCTCTCCCCCCCCCCTCCCCATTCCTCTCCCTCTTCAGCAGGTTGGGTTGCTATGGAGGGTGACTGACACCAAGCCTGGTTGTAACCCCTCTGGGCAAGTCATCTTTTCAANTGTGCAGGTGCAGAGCTGAACCCGGTGGTCCAGGGGCAGTGCGGCTGAAGCTCAATGAACTTCAGCTGATCATTATAGCTTATCTTTACACATTCAAGGCCAAAAAGATTTTCTTCCCGGGTGTTGCAGAAGGGAGTAACTTTCACGGGGTAGGAATTTATAGTTATCTAAGAATTTCTTCTTTGTGTGTCTTCCTTTGAAACTGGTTTGCTGGCTTTGATGTGAGTTTAAGGGAGATCCTTGAGGATACTGCTCAGAGGGATCAAACTAAAGATGGAGTAGAAAACTTGTAATTTTGTATTCTAAAGGATAAACAATTTATTTTTGTGTGAACAGCTTAGTATCTCCTTAAGAGCTGAACATCTATTTTGTAAAGAAGCTATATTGTTCTGAGACAAAAATAATAAGGAATTCTGGTAGTTTGTGGTGACAAAAACAACAGCCATAATGTTAAATACAACTGTTACGACCTGACTACAAAGTTTGTGTTCGCACTGCTTAGTGACAGAGATGACAGCAGCCTGCTCCACATTCTACCAATTTGAAATCAAATAGTTTGTGAATGTTGCTTTTGGGACTCAGGAGTATGTTAGAAATTATGTGTTTGTACAGTCTGGACTACTACTGGTAAATCAAACTGCGCGACTAATCTGTCTTGTGTATATATACTTTGTATATATATTTTGTATATATACCAACACAAATATTTCTAAAATATTTGCCTTTTCTTGACTGCCGTATAATAGGCATTGTAGGAAAATTGCAAGTGTTGGCATTGAAAGATGGTCTGTTTTTTTAAAATCTTCCATATGAGTTATTCTGTTACAGAAGTTATTTAACTATTTAGCACAAATAAAGTAAAAACAGAACAAGTTGTTTGCACAAATCCCTGCATAAGCACTTAATTTTGTCTTAGCAATTGCCCCTTTTATCATTTTGGGAATAAATACAGCAGCTCTTTGTTAATAATTTTGGAAAAATGTGTTGGGGGAGAAAGTGTCAAGCGAGTTCCAGATTCCTTCATTTATCCATACAGACCAAAGATGAAATAAACCAGAAAACATGTTAAGCCATGTTTAGAGTAGATGATATATGTCTCTGTAATTGCCTTGAGATGACTGCTGTCTTTCATCATACTAAATGCATTTTTTATATTTATATGCAAAGTCACCTCATCCAAACAGAGAGGAAAATGAAAGATTACAATGCTTTAACTGCTGCTTGTAGTAGTAGCAGGTAAGACTAAACTTTTTATTGTAATGAAACTTTCATTTGGGGCCATTAATCAAGCTTGATATTGGCCTCTTCAGTAGACAAACACCAGAGAGTGATTTTTATCTTTCAGTAATACCTTTCTGTGATTACTTCAAAGGAAGGAGGGTAGAACTCAGCAGTATCCTTCTGAAAGGAATTTAGAAAATCTCTTTGGTAATTTATTTGAACTGCTGGAAACACTTAACTTAGTTTTATATGTTTCTGGAACAGTACACTAATGCAGAAGAACTTCACAGGCATATAATAGTAACAAGAAAAGAACTTTTCAGAATTGCTCACACAAACTGCAAGCAATGAGTTGGGTCTAGTTACAAGCAGAAATCAGCAAGGGGAATTAGGACTTTATTGAGTGGGAATTGATGAAAAGTAAAGGGGTATTTCTGGCATTTTATGATGTGCAAGAGAAACTGACAGAACTGAAATAGTTGTGAAATATTACTTGCAAATTTTGATTTATGTTAATAAATCATTATCAATGCAAACATTTTCAGATTCCTGATAGGCAAATTTGGCAAAGTATTATCTATAAAGCAGTCAACTTTACCCTAAATATACATATAAGAGATTTAATTTGTGAACTTCTTTTCTCCCCTGAAGTGACTCCAGTTGGTTTTAGTCCCTTTTCACATGTGTTAACAAAATCTGAGTCACTGTGTAATAGTGTCTTACCCTTCTCATGCTCACTGGTGTGTGTAGCAGTTGTGGCTTTTCTGAAGCAATGTGCATGCTGGCTGGCTGCTGCTACCAAGAAAAATCTGTGGTAGCCAAGTGCTACCTGCCTTCCCTGCATTTGACTCAGAAATTAATCTCTAAAAATTGTCCAGTGCCTGATTTTCATGTTACTTACTGATACAAGATTTGCTATTTATCCTGCAGATTTTATGAAAAGAAATATATTCTAAAACTTGTCCTTATACTAGGATAGATTATTTTTCAAAATAAAATAAAAATTAAATATTTGCTGCATGCTGAAGTAGAATGTTCTTATTAGATCAATTTATTCAGAAAATTAAGCTAGTTAGGTTGTGGATGGCAACAGATTTTTAGTATTAAGTTTCTAGTTGTAGTTAGAATAGTTAATATCAAACACAATATTCACGATCCCTTTTTCAGCAGTTCAGCCCATAGAAAATGAATTCCTCTTGGTCTGTATTGGCCTGGAGGGTACCTCAGCCTCCCACAGACCCAAGAGCAAGTTTGAGGACTGACATTTCTCTGTGATTACTTATGGAGATAAATTCTGCATGGAAATTTTTCATCTGCCCATTCTTTCCAGTACTTCATGTAGGATGTCTTCTCATTACTAGTTGCAATAAATAATAATAATCAACTGTGCATTTTTCTTGTCTTTTCAGAAATCAGAAAAAGTTTCATCCACATATGCACCCATGAACATTAATTTATCTTGGGAAGAAATATTACCGATTCGGGATGTATCATTTTGTTTGTTTACAGAATATGAACAGTTATGACACTGGGAATTATAGAAATTGTTGAATAGCCCACTGAGTCCAACCAGTGTACTAAGTCCTGTACATTCATGTAGATAAAAAGGGCCCACTGGTAACCTTAACATCTGAGGAGAAAAATAGATGTTAAGACAGATCATGTGTTAAGAGATGCAGGACAAAAGATGAAACAAACACTTGAAGCACATGAAAAGCACTGGCAAAGGAAGCAATCACTGCACAAAGGCTGACTCTGTATCTGAACTGGTGAATGTGACCTAGAGAAGTCAAAATGAAGGTGTCTGTTTTAGTTAGATGTGCATTTGAATATTGTGGAGGCTATCAAAGCACACACAGGCTATGAGATAAACTTTCCCATGGTGTTCTGCTTTTATGCCCAACTTTGCTGATCGCAACCTATGATGTAGTTTACTATAGCAGGCCTGTGGAAAATTAATGTCATGGGCATATCTATTTAATTTTCAACCTTTCTCCCCCCCCTCCATTTGCTCTGTAGAAACAAAGGAAGAATGGATTCGACAGAAGTTCATGAGTCATCATTTTTGGAATGTCGACCCCAATGGGATTAGGTGCTTTGGGAATGGGAAGAAATCCCTGCCCTGAGGAGTGTCCATCTGCTGTGGGCAAGAGTTAGTGCACTGACAAGTCACTCAGGGTAGCAATGTGTACTTAAATGCTTACTGGGGCTTTCTATTTCAATAAAAATTTTTAAAATTTATCTTTTGGGAAAGGGGTGGAGGGAGTGTGTGCAGGCAATGGCAGTGATAGTGGCATTTGCCAGGGTTGAAATAAGAAGCACATCAGGAAATAAAAGAAAAGCTGTCAAAAGCAGAACAGGAGTGAGGAACTCGGACAGTTGGCTGATTTCAAAGTACATGGCTGGGTATAAAACTACTGAATGTTGTTGAAGTTTTGTTGTTTCTGAATATGGTGAAGTTTGCCAACTAAAGGCTGGATTCCAGTGAGGTGAAGATAGTTATTTGGTAAAAAATTGAAAGTAAAATGGTTAACAATAACAAATGACCAAATATTGTTGATTTTCTGAAGAACATCTTTTGCTAACAAAGCCAAAGGTCTGAGTAGATACTGTTCTTAAGTATTGTAAATATAGGTTTAGCTTCTGTTTAGCATTTGATATTAAATGAAAACTTCACTTTTTGCAGGTAAGTGGGAAGGGATCAAAAAAGTTAACAGTGTGAATGGAAGAAACACCCAAAATCTAGGTTATTTAGAGCTGAAAGAGTCATAGGCTACATAGTACTCATGAAACATCACAAATCTGAATTTTTCCAGAGAAAAGTGCCACATCTGCATTACAAATTTTACCCCTGTAGTAGAGTCATGCCAAGTTAATTGAGTTGTCTGATAGGTTTGATGAAAAATTGGACTTGTGACTGACTGGTGGCAAACCACAGAAACATAGAAAACAATACTAAAGCATGCACGTTTCCTGGCAAAAATATGATGATAATGCTAACTTTCCTAGAGTGGTGCCACCATATTGGATTAGCTTTATACTGACTAAGGCACTGGAGGATGCAGAGGTCTGCCTCTGTAAATCTCACTAACACTGTAGATGAGTGCAAAAGTACTTTTGCAGCTGACTTCATTAAAATATCTTAAATCTTTCAGGATGTGCATCTGAATCTTTAAAGTGCTCATCATTTTAAAATCTAGATTTGCATGAAAAACGTAAATTTCAGAAATTGCAACTGCAAAGCTGTTACATTGATTATTGCTGCTGAACAGGGGCCTCTTTCTTCAACTATGCTCCAAAATGTTTTATTTCATCAGCTTTGAGATGTATTTCTTCTTTCTGTAAAGTCATAAGTCGTTGTGTTTGTTTAGGGAAGAAAAAGAAAACCTACATTAATACAATACTATGAGTATAATAACATACATAAATATCATATACAGTGTTACTGTTTGCAAATTCTATCCATGGTTGTGGAGCGCTTATGCAATATAGCATGAAAAAAATGCTCTCTACATCAAAGATTTTCGTGTGTTTGTACAGTGTGAAACAAGTGGAATGGAGCAAAAAGAAGACAAAGTAGCAAGGAGGTGGCACATGCCTTCCCTCACTCCCTCTGCATGGTGATAAAGTGCACAGAAAATTAGCAACCCTTTTATCTTTGAGATTGTGTTGTATGTGGCCATGAGCTTACTGCACGTATCAGACTGGACTGATGAAAGTGGCAACTCCTTTGTGAAAAGAGCACTGCTGAGTGTTTTTGAGGGAGATGAATGCAATTAAACTTGATGGGTCTAATCCAGTGTCTACTGGTGCATTGAAGACAGATTAAAGAATGGCATTTGTGATATTATAGTAACTAATCCAAGGTGATTTATTCTCTGCTATAGTCTAAACTAGTAGTTATGCCTTATTCTGCAGGGATTTCTCTGTGTGTTTCTTGGTAAAGGCTTATTCTAGATGTCTTTCTTTTCTTTCTTTCTTTCTTTCTTTCCTTCTTTCTTTCTTTCTTTCTTTCCTTCTTTCTTTCTTTCTTTCTTTCTTTCTTTCTTTCTTTCTTTCTTTCTTTCTTTCTTTCTTTCTTTCTTTCTTTCTTTCTTTCTTTCTTTCTTTCTTTCTTTCTTTCTTTTTCTTTCTTCCTTTCTCTCTTCCTTTCTCTCTTCCTTTCTCCCTTCCTTTCTCTCTTCCTTTCTCCCTTCCTTTCTCCCTTCCTTTTTTTTCCCCCTTTTTTTACTTTTTTTTCCTTCTTCTTAATGTTTAGAATGCATAGGAGCTGAATGTGTAATTATCTCAGCCTGGAAACTGATGCCGATGTAGAAAAGCATGAAGAGAAGACATCTTGTCTCTGTGTCTATTGGAATACCTTGTTTCAACAGCCAGTCAACAGTCCCTAAAAAGGGGAGTTTTGCATTTTGTAATGCATATCCAAATGCACGAGGATTGCAGTCCTGTGTGAGAGCTGATGGACTAAAAATCTCATATTCAGTCCTATGCTATATGTGGTTCCAGCATAATTTTAGTTCTGTTCTGAAGAGGTTACATTTCATCATGTTATAGTTACTATTGATTGAAAAAAAAAGTTCTGTCTAATGAAACTCCTGTTAAGACCTCAGGTCTGAATTTTTATCTTGAAAGACTTAAGTAATAAAGCCAAGAAATCCATTGCATTCATGCTCTACTCTAGAAGAGCAGAACAGCACAAAAAGGAGAAAGCCTACTATAGAATCTAAAGGACACAGCTAAAATAGTTATACAAGTGGAGTGAAGGAGACTGTACTAGAAACACAGAAGCAGTGCTTGCCATAGACTCAGGACTTGAAAAAGAAAGAAAGGAAGTCAGTATAGTGACCGCTGGGGTTGAGAATGCATGTCATAAGGCTGAAGTTGTAAGCTGGTGATGGAGTTCAAAAGGACCTTTAGCCTTGACAGGTTAGAAGTAAAAGAACAAATAGCAAATCAAAAAGTGACTTGAAGGAGCAGATTCAAGTCTCTTGAGTAGACATGTACTCTTCAGCCTGGCAGAGAGACTGTGGAGGTAAGATGATAGAAGTCTGCAAAACCATGAGCAGCACAGAGAAGACGGATAGCCACTGCTTTTGTCCAACATTTCTTCCAGAAGAAAAATGAGGAGACATGCAGTGGAACTGAAGGCTAAAAATCAAAGTGGTTCTTTGCATAAGAAACATCTGAGGACTCCCTTTGGGTTAAAGTCTGTATGAGGTGAAAGAGTGACTTGCTAAGTTTGTAGAAGAGAGACCTTTTGAATGTTGCCAAATACATGGAAACTGCTGGAAATAGCCAGAGCTGAAAACAGTGGAAGGCCATGGGATTGTTGAGGGGGAATATCTTGCATGCCAATATACTTTAGCATGGGTTTGGTGGCTGAACTGCAGATGAAAGTAGTGACTGGTAGAAAAGTGACTTTTTAACCCATTTTTCAATAAGGATGTGTTACTCTGGGAATAACATATTTGGAATAAAGCCCTTGAGCAGCTTAATCAAACAAAAAAGCACTGGAGTATAAATGTTAAAAAATATGATGTCTAACAGTTTTGTTTTCATGCTCTCTTCGGAGGAATCTCATGATCATGTTCTTTTGGATATTCCTGTCGCTGAAGAGAAGATGAATCACTATCGAGCTGCAGCTGAAACCGCTCAAAGTGAACTTGCAGCACTTCAGTGAAGTATGATTGTGCCCAGTCAGAGGCATATTTAAAAACAATTTCAAATACTTTTCTGAACCTGAGGATTCTTGGCAGACACTTGATGCAGAGAATAGAAAGTTTGCAGAAAGCTTTTACAACACCTTTTGGTGTTTTGTAACATTCTTATTTTTAGAATTTGCGTGACTTTAACGTTGCTTCCTTCTGTGATCAAGAACTAATCGTGAGTTTATACGTGAATGATTTGAAGCAGTCTAGCTGTTTATCATCAGCAGCTAAATTCAATCTTTTTATATTAAACCTGAAAGTATTTCTAAATTGTGGTTATATAAAAATTCTGATAGATGTCCTCCTGTTGTTGCTGGGGAGTTAAGATTTATCTGTCCATCTTTACCCATTTCTCCCCTTTATTCAAATTACAGCTCTCCAAATCTGCTTTGCCATCATCAATGAAACTGTGTTTGCACTAATGAGGTTGTAACTAGAAAACCTGAAGAACACATACACATACTTTTCAGCTCTTCCTGCTGTGTAGATGGTGCTTCTCAGGAGGAGATTTATCACAGGATAATTTTCCGAGCTTCTGTATTTGCACAAGTAATTTTTTTAATGTATGACTGACTAAAATTGATTTGATCAAAGTCAGTTATGTGGGCAGTGGTCAGTTTTAAAATGGAGTAAAATTCGCCTTTAGAAGATGTGAAATGCTTGTGTTCTTTTACATATATTTACAGTATCCAGGCAGAATTACAGTGATAATTGTCCATTGGGTGAGTTTTAATTTGATCAGTTGATCCTGAAATTACTGCAGAGTTCCCCTACATTTAGCATCTATCCAAGATCAGTACTTCAAATTTCAATTTTAAAAAGCCATACAGAATCTCATGTTCTCGTACAAAGAATTTATTACTGGAAATGTTGAATGGCTTTATTGCCAGAACAACTGACTGATTTATAGATTCTTTCAAGACTATGCTTGCAAAAGCAAAAGAATAGTCAAGAAAGCAGCTGTTCATGCTCTTGTTAATAAAGACCTTCATGACCCAGCTGAGGTCAGAGCCTTGTTTTGCTGAGTGCTCTCTAAAACTCATGATATGGGATTATCCTTGCTTTTTCTACTATTGGAACTGACCACAAAGACAATGGACAGAGGAAAAAGTATCAGATGGGGAGTTGAACCGCAAAGACATTTTAAGGTTATAAGCACTCTAAGATACCATAGCTTGGTCCAGCTGCCAAGCAAAGCAATCCTATCGTTCCTTCAGCTGCTCATTTCCTTCCCCACACTGCCCCTCCCCTCGTGCCAGCACAGATGTATGTGCAGTTTTTACTGTGCACTGTTTTGTCAATGCAATTGAAAAATCACTGCTTTCCTTTGGAGTTGTGTTTTAGCCAGATCAGTTTCCCAATCTTATTTCACCTCGTAGCCATGTAAGTGCTCCTGCTAGCACAAAGAACAGGGTGGAGTATGGAAATGAAGCCCATGAACCTGGGAAAAGGCCAAGCTGCTTTTCTTAAAGTCACTGCTGCTTTATGTCAGCTCCAAAGTGTCTGATAAACCATGCATATGAAGTATAAGCTTGTTGAAGGTTATGCTGCTGCTGCTGCAAGGGTGATCCTTTCACCTGATTTCTCAGTGTTACCCTTTCCTCTGTGACATGGCCAGCTCCACTTCCTCTTTCTCCTCTGTCAGAGCAAAAGTGAACTCTTTTCTGTCAGCTGTTATTTGTTTGTGGAGGAGTCAGACACAGAGCTGGTACGAAGGAGGGGACAGATGTGTGTGGCTGGAAGCAGGAGAAGCAGGACCTCTCTTTTCCAAGGCAGTTCAGTCAGCTCACCAGCCTCTCGAATTTCTCTGAATATCTTGGATTTGGTCACACTGGAAAACTCTGGCAGAGCAGTGAATTTTCCATTGCTCTGAATTGTAGTTTAATATCCTAAATATTTTTGCCTTAAGATGTTTGCCACAAGTTAAAAACCCTCTCACTTGTAAAGAGCAATTTATATGGCTTAATTATTTGCCTGTTAATTCTGTGTAATAGGAGAGGAATGCTTTGGATTGCATCTTTCTGCTTTTAATTGGAATTATCAGGAGAGCTGAAACATGCCTCAATGCTTCTTGGGACAAAAAAAAAATAAATCCACTTTAAATTACTTGTTCCTTTTAACAAAAGCACATGGCAATTTTATTTGCCTGGTGTGTCTCCCTCAAGCTCAATCTCCTAGAGAGGCTTATAGCAAAAATAATTCAATGGAAAATTGCATTTTTAATTAAAAGAGAGAGGAAAATCAAAAGACTACATTTAATTTGATTATTAGACTAAAGAATAACAATTTGCATAAGATGAAAAGAGGTTGCCTACTACACAATACTCCAAAAATTTTTTTGCCTCTGAATACGCCACAAATGATCAGGAGGCTCCATACTCATACAACAGAATACTTTGCTGTTACAACTCCCTGCAGCGATAGATCTTCTGTGGAGTTGTGCACTAGAATTGGAAGCAGACAGGCAGCAGGCAAAAAAGAGAGAAAAATGGTATTAAGAACTTTTTTGTAAAACAGATGCGTAAGAGACAAGAGTTAAAGTTGTGCAGCAGAATTTAAGGTATACTTTTCCTAAGTTCTGAATTAATAAATAAACTTATTTTCCTGTAAGATATTATCTTGAAAAGTTGTATTGTGTTACTCAACACTAGCTTTTGTTTTAAAAACCTCTTCTATTGCTTTTTCCTAGTTATATGAAAGTAAAGTTGTACCTCTTCACTCAGTCTTATAGTGGTAGAAAGCTGTCTTCTGTTCCAAAATATATTTTTTTATCACATTGCTAAGCTTGTAGTACAGTCACATTATTTCAAAGAATATCCTGAGTTGGAAGGGACCCACAAGAATAATCAAATCAAACCCTTAGACCTGCACAGGACCATCCCCAACAGTCACACCATGTGCCCGAGAGTATCATCCAAATGCTCCATGAACTGTCAGGCTTGGTGCTGTGACCACTTCCCTGGGGAGCCTGTTCCAGTGCCCAACCACCCTCTGGGTGAAGAACCTTTTTCTAATACCTGACCTAAACCTCCCTGACACAACTTCAGGCCATTCCCTTGGTTCCTGTCATTGATGACCACAGAGAAGAGATCAGTGTCTGCCTCTCCTCTTCCCCTCACAAGGAAACCGTAGACTACAATGAGATCTCCCCTCAGTCTCCTCTTCTCCAGGCTGAATGGACCAAGTGACTTCAGCCACTCCTCATATGGCTTCCCCTCCAGGCCCTTCACCATCTTCGTTTTCCTCCTTTGGACACTCCCTAAGAGCTTAATATCTTATATTGTGGTGTCCAAAACTGCACACTATTCAAGGTGAGACTACACCAGTGCACACCAGAGCAGGACAATCCCCTCCCTCAAGTTTGGGAAAAATTAATCTCCATTAATTTTCTCCTTTTCTATCTGTAGCTTCTTGAACTCAGGTCCAGCATGATTTCTAAAGAAGTTTCTTTTCAAGAACTGAAGGCCAAAGCTAAAAGCTATTAGGAAAACAATGCTAGACAGTAGTCTTGCCTCCTGTCTTTGCAAACATGAATTGAGGAGATGGAGGTAGAGCTGCGTGTGCTCACTCCTTCTAAAAGCCAGGCTGAGTTGACAGCTCAGTTTGCATATAAAGAAAACCAGAAGCTGAAGGAGGAGCTTCACATTCAAAAAGTCAAACTTAATTAAGACTCGTCTTTGGGATGACAGAACGGTGCAGTTGTCAATGCAGAAAAATATCGGTGGACAGACTTTATTGCAGTTCTGTTACAATGCCTTGCAGAACTGTTGTATCTGAGTGTATGGAACGTGTTGAAATTTGAATTTTGTTTTGAGTTAGCCCATAAATGGGATTTTAAGTGTTTTGTCTTTCAAAAGTGAAATGATGATATGAGTCAGCTTGGTGTAACCTCATTCTTTACAAAGAAAGAAGCACAGAGGTCTCTCAGTAGTGCATGACTGTGCTGCTGCACCGCTTCAGTCTATTTTCCCCTCTTCTGTGTCACAGCTGGAACCAGAACAGCATCAAGTGAATTTCTTCCTTACTGTAAACCTGTCTGTTACGAGCAGTCTAATAAAGGAAATACAGTGTAATTCCTAGTTAGTAGCATCCTGAAAGGAACGTGTTAATGTTTGGCTAATGTTTGTTCAGCTTTCAGTAATTTCTTCTTTTGGATGTTGCTGTGTGGTCTTTTTTGTTTTGTTTTGTTTGCTTTTTTAACGTGCATAAAACATAATAAAAGATAGCATCTTTTAATTATATTGTTCTTAACATAGTGTATCAGGGCACTAATCTGTCAGTTCTACATAATTGCTCATGTTTCAGGTCTGTGAGATGGAGACTGATAGCAACGTTGATCACAAAAAAAATGGATTGCTGTGAAAATATTCTGAACTCTGAGATTCCAAAATCAGCATCAGTCATATTAATAGACACTTTGTAGACTTTCATAATGGATTTTTCTGCCCATTACCAGGCTAATATTCATGATTATCTCAATGCTGTCTAGTTTAGAGCAAGGTGAGTGTTTATCAGATATCTGTATTTCCCAAAGCAGTATTTTGCACAGCTCTGCCAGGCTCTCTCCGTTACAAGTGAATAATTAAGTTATTTTATAATCTAGAGAAAACCATTGCAGTGCACTAGTTTATGACCAGCTGATTTGTGAAAAGTTCTTCCTGAGGAGTGCTTATGTTGATCCCCAAATGTTTTAGATAGGATCCCGTGTAAGTGAGGAGATCGTTAAGTCAAGACGTGTATTGTGCATCCTAGCAACATAAAAGGCATGTCTCTGGCATAATAACTGTTAAGATTCTTTAAAATGCTATTTCTGGTGGAGAAAAAAGAAGAAAAAAAGAGAAGAAAAACCTTCTATCCTGCTTGCCTGACTCATTGGGAGAAAACTGCTGAAATACTGTGTACATACTAGCCTATCATTACAGTGACATGATCAATTTTCTAGGCAGAAATCTCTGCTTTCACTCCCAGAGTGGTCCAGGCTGCTCTCTTTGGCCCATGACACTTGTGTTGTCACTTTTGTTTGTGTTGCTGCATGGTGATCAGGACCAGGTGACTGATCCAAGGGAGAAGTGAACAAAATAAAAAGCTTGATTTCCAACTTCATTACCAATCCCAGATCTGGTTCACTGTGCACCTGGAGTGTAGCACTGGAGTGTAGCCCTGGACTTCTGGCTGAAGGGAAGTGATAAAGGGAGATTGAGTCTGCTCATTTGGAAGGAGCAAACATGTTGGATTGGTCATGAATGTGCAGTGTTTGCCTTCAAAGCTTTTTTTTCATCCTCAGCTAATGGCTGCATGTATCACTTGATACTAACCAATGTATTGACTTAATGAGCTTCAGTCACTTATTCTGGCCACTTCGGTAGGGCACGGCACATGACTAATCCTAATTAGGTATTCAAAAAAGATTTTCACTGAAAACCACTAATGAAAGAGAAGAGCAAACCACTATGAATGAAATGCGTATTTACATTACGTTTACAGAAATGTTTCATGAATTCTATGATTGGCTTCCAGGATGTGCACCTCTGCTATTGAAAATGGTGCTTTTCTACTCAACAGGTCTATTGCCATGGCATTTTTAGAGTGTGAACCATGAAAAGCTTTTTTCCTTCTTCTCTTTACTCCCCTTTTCTTTGCTCATTAGTTCTGAAGAGCTAGCAAAACTGTGAAAAAGCTCCATTCTACTTTTTTGTACCTGATTGCTTATTTTTTAGGGGCTCACACCTTTATGGCCTTACTGGAGATAATTAGGTTATTCATAGAGTTATCAAGTATGTCCTTTGTTCTTCATATTTTTTACCTTTAGAAGCAGGTATAGTTCTGTGTGTGGATGCCTCATTTTTTTAGAGCCACAAAAGAGTTATGGGATTGGTGGTCAATCTTATACAATATTTTAACATACAGGCATACATGTATGACATGTCTGGAGCCTCATACCTTTTCACTTGTGATGCACCCCCTCAAAGGACAGCAGCTTAGTGATCATCTCATGGCTTTTGCTGGGGATATAGAGGAAAGGAAAGTGCCTGGAAGTGAGAAAGCTGTGAGGTGCTTGTTTTCTGGGAGCCAGTATCTGCTGCAGAAGGCACTCTTTTGGCTCACAGTGTGTGCTGTGCTGTGCAGTAGTATATGGAACTACACTCATCATGTCCAGAACAGTACTTAATGTTACTCAGTCTTTGTTATTTACCATTCTTTTTCACTTTGCAGCATTGACAGCAGTGTGCTGATCTCCCTTCTAGTGCTACATCTTAAATTTTTTCATGGACCGTCATCTTTACTTACTGATTTAAAGCCATTTAATGAATTGTGTTTACACTCACTGTGCACTTCATATTGGAGTCCCACACTGCTCGTTGTTTATGGAATGATGCTCTGTTTGATTGTCAACCTAGAGAGGAAGAAATCAGAAACAGAAAAGAGTGAGTCCAGAGGTGACTACCATGCCCACCTTGAAAACTGAGAATAGTGCTATACTCTGATAAGCAAATGAGTTTCAGCAAAATATTTTCTCTATACAGCTATTTGGTTATATCTCATGTCTTGGTTTATTCTAGTGGGCAGAACTTGCTTTAAAAAGTACCTTGTTTTTCAACTGGAAGTGCAATAGCTTTTCTTGCACTCTACCACAAAGTACCTCTCTTGTGTTATCTGAGAGGTATTGGTGTCAATATTCGGATTAGACTAATGGTCATTTTGAGGTTTGTTTAATTGGCTATTTTTGTTAATCTCTTCCTTTGTAGTTTTTCATAAGTGATCTGTGTTTCAGTATCGTGAGCACAATTTTTATCTGTTTGCTTCTGATGCAAACTGTGGTGTGTTCTTGTTTGCTGGACTTGTCTTTGTCCCTGGCAAGAGTAAGGATGTAACACTTACAGTGATGAGTTAAACTGACTACTAATTTATTTGGTTGATTGTTCTTATTTAGCATTTACAAACTGATAACCTGCTGTTAAGGCTGATAGCATGTTTCTTGTGGGATATAGACAGGCACCTCTTGAGAGTGATGAAATTGATGACAAAAATCTGCTTTTTCTTCATACCTTTGTTTCAATCCCTAGATATTTTCTTGTTCATTGCATCCCTTTCATGGGTAGTGCTATGCTGTAGAAGATTGCACAGCAAAGTAGTGTCTTTCACCTCTGTTTGCTTCTGTTGGTAAACTTCCCTTCACAGCTGCTCTGGATGTCTTGCACTTCCATTAGTCCAAAGAGGCTTCTCTTTCCTTGGAGTTTGTTGATCAGCACTGTCAGCTTCTTTAGAGAAGAGCTGTGAAGCGGTTTCAGCATATTTTTACTCAAAGTTGATCATTCTCTTCTACCCCTTATTTTTTTTAAGCTTTTGCTTGCACTTCCTACTTCTAGTATCTTGAGGACACTATTTATTGGTGTCACCTGGTTCTTGTGTTCTGTTGAAATCTTGTGTTGAGAATGAGTTTGGAATCTTAGAAGATTCTTTCAAGTGCCAATCAAAAGCAGAGGCGAAGAAATATTTACACAAGACAATGACAAAAGTTATATGTATTAGACAACAGATAATAGAAAATTAAATGTAACTTTTAAAATTCATTTGGCAGTAAGCAGAAACTAGTAATAATCTTGGGGTAATGTTTTTTGCCTTGAATTCTTTTTCAGAGGACATTCATCTTTATGTGTGAATTTTTCCTGTCTGTCTAGTAAATATTTTAATGAAGATGAAGAAAACATGACTCAAGCTTCTAAAATCAGCAGAAAGTATGGAATGCTCCTTACACAGCTTTCTGGATTCTTGGACACAGACATCAGAGAAAAAGAGAAACCACAAGAACATGTAATGTCGAAGGTGATTATGTATAGGCAAGGGTTTCTCTACAATATTTATCTCTAAATAATATTTGATTGTCAGAGAAATAAAGCAAGTGATGAAGATGTTTGTATTTTATAATGGTTTGGAGGCAGTGCTATCTTTTATGACAGACTTTTTTTTTCTTATTGGGCTAATTTTCAAAAGTGCTGAACGCTAATAGACCTCAGTGAACTCAATCTGCTCTTATCAGCATAAGTATTTTATCAACCTGTAGTTCCCAAGTACCACCTTCATTAGTTACTTGGTTGAAAGCTTTCCTGAAAACATTAACACTGGGAGTCACTAAGTGATGTGTAAACTGTGGCACTAGATGTTTACACTTATCTTGGGCTGACATACCATTATATAGAAACATCTGACATGCTATCTAAAGCTACTTTAACTGTGCCCTGTAATAAAATGCTGTAAAGAACCTTGTGGTGTTTCTGAGACTTAATCATAAAACGCTATTATTTCTTTGCAAAATGCTTATGAAGTTCAAAAAACTAGCCTTCCATTTAGGAAAGGAAAATTGTTTTGATATTCTTTTAACCTCTGTCAATGCAGATGAAAGATATTTTAGTCTAATTTTATGCATTTTACTTTTCTTCTGTCTAGTCTTTGATATCCCTATTTTCCTTTGGAGCACATTAGGTATTTGGGGAAATTGTGTTCCATTATTTTCACGTTATTGCAAGAGTTCTGTCTTAATAAATGTGCCACACTAATTTCTCAAAGTACTTGCCCTAATAACACTACATAATATTGCAAGGACTTTGAAATTGTAATAGGTTCTCTAACAAAATTTGTCTAGTTGTCATAGAAGAAGGTTTAACAAATTAATTTAGTAATTGGAGCTTTAAAAGAAATACGTGTTTATGTCTTTTAACAATGTAGTAATAAATGTAGTTGGGAAATCTAATTTGTTCTGAAAACTGTGCATTAGGAACCTTTAGCAACAAATTTTTCTCGGTTCTTGGCACATCTATTTAGCTTCTTTTCCATGTTATGGTTTTATTTAAGACAGAATTGGTCTGGTTTAGTCTTAACAAATGTCTTTGCCAGAAGGAATCAGGCTACATTTTTTACTCACTCTTTGAAGTGCCCACACTCATCTATTTCAGTTATTGGATATTGCATAACACACCAAACAGCCCTAGAATACTTCTGGAAAGGACTCCTTTTTCCAAGGTGTCAGTGGATCATAATGGCAGCACACCATGTATTTGCTGCTGCCCTTGAATATGCTCATGAAATATCTGTTACTAATTCAAATCTCCCATGCCTAAAATGTTTTGAGCATAAATTGCAGCTTTCTTGTTCCAAATGAAAGGCACACATCTTAAAAAGCCAGGCTGAAATGGCCTGCTTTTCACACGAAGCAGCTACATGATCTGTTTTCTGATGTCCTTCGTGTCAAGCATGGATATGCAGCAGCCATAGAACTCCACCTGTTTAATAGATCACAAAGTTTGTGTCAGAGTAAACCTGACCCACGTTATACTAAGGTGGGGGTTTATGATAAGATTATGATTCTACAATTTTAATTGTCCTTCTATTTTTTTATAAAGGAACAGTAGAGTGCACTTATAAATCTGACCTAGGGGTCACCAGAAACACCATGTCTTTATTGGGATGATCAGGAGCAGGTGTACTGGGATGGGTGTGTCACTACTGAGTGCGTTAAAAAAGCTACTAATATTTGAATTGTTTCTCAAGGTCTCTGAAATACGTAAAGAAAACCTGACACTAAAAGACCAGGTTGCTGCTCTTCAAGAAGCTATGAATGCCCATGAGGTGAAGTCTAAAGCTAGCAGAGAAATTATCATAAGGTTAGTTTCAGAAGTGACAAAGGAGTAGAAAAAGGTGGCAGGATACTATGAAGACATGGAAAAAACTTAGTAAGGTACACAATTGCATGACTTGTATGTTTGTCTAGTTTTCTTGAAATTTCAAACTAATTTTCAATAGGAATTGTATGAAAACCATGCTTCTGAAAAACGTTGATTAGGGTCGTTCCCAGAAAAGGACATTTTTCTAAGGTTATTCTCAACTTTCTGAAAGCTTCAGAATATATGGAGATTAAACAATAACATTTTGTAAAGTAGATCTGGTATAGATTTGATGCAAATTTCTATTTTTGCTTTCTTAGTAGTGTTGTAGCCTTTGTTGTGCTTGCACAAACATGTAAATAAACAAATGTGTATAGAGTTAATGAGTTTATCTGAGGCACAAGCATGCAACAATGAAAAAATTCGCTTTTAAATAACATTTATGTTATAGTGCAAGTTTTTTGAGAATTCTTCTACTCAGTTTCTTCAAAAATTCTAAAGAGAAATTGGAAGGAATTGATTCTGTCTCTTAAGGAAGTGCAAGGTAAAGTGTCTTGTCTTCCAGACATCCTAGATTATCCTTTCACTGCATTATAAATTTGTATTTCTTAACTGTTGGCTCATAGCCAAAAAGTTGTAGGCAGTAGGATGACTCTTGCAGAAAAGCACTCTTTTACCTTTGGGAAGCCACAGAGGAAATATATGCAACAGGAAAGATGTTCAACTGAGAAATGTAAGTTAAGTTGTAAGACGAATATTCACCAAATTCACCTCACTGTGATTTAGAAAGGAAAAGTACGTGATTTAAAGATTTAATTGCTCCAGGAGAACTCACCATTAAGAGTTTGTGTGTATCAAATGATGGACGAACAAAGTGCATTTCTGTAGCAGTTTTCCTTATTGCTTTGTAGGCTGAGTGGTAACCGTGGAAAGGAAGCAGTTTAGTAAAACCATAATGAAGATTTCCTGCAGGTGGAACAGTGTTGTTAAAGCTGATTAACAGAACTTAAGAAAATAAGAGAAGAAACTTAGGCTCCCAAATATGTAGTTGAGTTTGAAGAAATTTTAAACATAAAGGCAACCCTGTGCAAGTGAGTTTTCAAATGTAATACATTTTCTCCACCTCCAGTTTTCCTTTTTTTTTTTTTTCTGAACAAAAAACTCCCACCGTACACTTTAAAGGATATAGTGTTCTGATTTCGTTGTAAGCAAAATACTTCGGAGATGAGAAATAGCTGGCAGTGTACTCTGGAGAAGAAAGAATTTGTTGTGGGGAAGATAAATGTTAAGTACCACAAGAGTCATAAATTTTACTTACTTCTGAAAATAGTTCTTACCAAGCTGTGTAAAAATTTCTGAGACTCAATGGAAATGAGAGAGAACCTGCACAAAAACTTAAACAGGTCCTTTTTGAGAACACTTTGTTCTCACGCTTCACTTCAAACACAGGTGTGTGAGGAAGAGCAGAGAGTAGTTTATTCCCTAAGTAAGCCAGAATGAGGAGATGTTTTAAACCAAGATCAGGGCTTCATTTGTGACTTGTTTTGCAAGTTTGCTCTGACTGCCAAAGCATTTACCAAGTGTTTTTTTTTAATGAAAAATATTTTCCTATCATTATTGTGCATATGCCAAATACATCATTTATTGAACCAATTTTACAGAAATGTCTTTCTAAATTATTAGCTTTACCTTTCAAATGAAGTGTATGCCATCAGGGCTTATCTGGAGGCTGCAGATTCCTCCAGTGCTGTTTCAGTTTAGCTGCTTACATTTGCAGACACTGAGTAAATCTGTTTGCGTCTGAAGGTTTTGTGTTCACAAAAGCATAGTAAGAAAAGGTAAGTAAAAAGCAAAAACTGCTTTAAATCCCTTAAAGTGTGATGTATGGGATCCCCTGTTGCCTTGATGGGCATTTTATTAGGTGACAAGAAGGGCATCAGCAGCATAAAGTCAGTTTGACTTTGCCATTTACTTTGCTGCACAGTTCAAGCCCATGAGCAGAGCTGCATATGTTGTGGCATGTTCCCCTGTAAAGGCGAAAAGCAGAGATCCATCCTGTTCCTGTGCCAGAAGACTCATACTCAGCTGTGTGTTTCTGGGCTGTTTTCTGAACTTAATTAATGGAATTGCCTGTAGCTGAGTTTACCCAGCAAAGGCTGAGTACAAGTGACTCTTGCCTGTGTATGCCTGAAGCTCTCAGGACCAGACATTTTGATCATCTTCATTATTACACATTGAAATGGCAGCCCATTTCCACCACTTTTCTCTTAAAATTCTTCCTAATTGTATAGAGACCATCACACTGTTCTGTCAGTCATCTCCAGCAAGACTCTGACATTGCACTGTTTCCTGCCACTTCTCTGAATAATTGGCAGTTTTAATTGCCAGGTAGTTCTCCATTCTTGTTTCTTAAGATTTCTGTGGACCCTGTCTCTTGACCAGAAGCTTTTCTTTATGTTCCATGTCTATATTCCAGAATTCTTAGTGAAGGTAATGAAAGCCAGTTGGATATGTTTTAAGGTTAGTACATTCAAGATGTTCTTAGCAATTTGATATGTTGTGTATTTGTTGCCATTAGTTGGGTCAGGTTTCATTCGAGGAACAAGAGCAAGTGAACAATAATTTTATCTGTTCCCTTCTCAGTCTCACTGCGTGACAATAGCAAGCAGCAAAGAATAAAAACCAATACAGTCTTGAAACTAATCTAAGTGAAAAAAAAGCAAGTCAAGAAACTGATTTTGTTGTAATGTATTACTTTTCTCTTAGAATTCTGAACTTCTCGTGTTTCTGATAGACTATTGCAAGAGTTTGCTCCTGGAAATCTGTTAATATTGTGCATACCTTTATTATGGCTGTGCTGGATATCAAATCTGCATTTGATGAAAACTAAATAATAAATAAATGCTGCCTAGATTTCTAGACTGATAATCAGAATACCTATTCTTCCTTTCCATATGCGCAGACAGTGGTTTTTGATTATGATAATCAGAATTACAGAATTATAACACTGTTTGAGAGTGTCTGTAGGTCTTTTGAAATGTCTTATTTGCTCTAACCAAGTTTCTTTCTAGTACTGAAAAAATTCCTCTATGGTATTTATCTAAGGTATAGAAAAGGATGTATATATTCTTCCAGAGTAATTTGCCCTTCACATGGCATTGCCATTGATGAATCACAAGAACTAGTAGATTATCTTGTTCTATTTCACATTTTTGCTGATGATTGAACCTGGAAATATTTGTAATTTCACTCTGAAATATTACTTTAAACATCTGTTTTGCAAAGATGTGCCCCATGCAAAGTCTTTAAAGAACATACTTGAAATGTAATCAAGGAATTTTAATAACACAAATATACTGATGAAAATACTCTTCAGTATTCAATATTCTCTTGTATTGTTATGTTAATGAATAAAATTTATCTAAGTAGTTTCTAATCAATATACATTTATTAAAATAAATTGATTGTATGAAAGCAGTTATTTAAAATAGAAAAATATTTTTTAAGGAAATTGATTAAACTTGTGTAACGTGGCTACCCAAAATAGCCATTTTGAATATACTCAAATACTTAGACTGTAGGAGAGACAAGTACATTTATCTGTACCAACAGATAGATAAAGGAATGAGTTTGTCAGAACCTGGATTTTTTTTTTCTTTTTTGTTTGTATGATGCCATTAAGAAAATACATATTAGAGACAGGTTTCAGCAGGCATCACAGATATTTTCAGATTGAATCATCAGAGAAGATAGGAGCAAGCTAGTTTACAATCCTTATGGTATAACAGTGCTAATGAGATGCAGATAGTTTAAGAATTAATCTGGTAGATACCTGCATTCTCTTTTGTACCTCCTTATTACCATTAATGTAATGTGGGTTCTTTTTTGTATATGTATGCATAGTTGATTTAGAGTATTGAAACTCTGGTGTTGATTGAGGTGTTGGTACTAATAGAATTGTAGAATTGTTTAGGTTGTAAAAGACCTTCAAGATCATTGAGTCTAACTGTTAACACAGCACTGCCAAGTCCACCACTAAACCAAGTCCCTCAGTGCCACATCTACACGTCTTCCAAATACCTCCAGGAATGGTAACTCCACCTCTTCCCTTGGCAGCCTATTCCAGTGCTTGCCAGCACTTTTAATAAATAAATTTTTCCTAATATCCAGTCTAAAGCTCCCCTGGCACACCTTGGGGCCATTTCCTCTTGTCCTATTGTTTGTTAGTTGGGAAAAGAGGCCAACCCCCACCTTGCCACAACCTCCTTTCAGGTGGTTATAGAGAGTGTTAAGGTCTCCCTTGAGCCTCCTTTTCTCCAGGTTAAACCACCCCAGCTCCCTCAGCTGCTCCTCATAAGACTTGTGTTCCAGGTCCTTTCCCAGCTCCATTGCCCTTCTCTGGATGTGCTCCAGCACCTCAATGTCTTTCTTGCAATGAGGGGCCCAGAACCGTACGCAGGATTTGAAGTGTGGCCTCACCAGTGCTGAGTACAGGAGAAGAATCGCTGCCCTAGTCCTGCTGGCCACAATATTTCTGATATGGGCCAGGAAGCCATGGGCCTTCTTGCCCACCTGGGCATGCTGCTGGTGTGTGTTCAGTGAGCACCCCAGGTCCATTTTTGTTGGCAGTTTTCCAGGCACTGTTTGGTGGCTTGCACTTCCTTATTGTATACCTTGATCTTTTGATCCAACTGTGTTTGTTTTCAGGTGTTCACAATATAAACAAGATTGTGATGTGGTACTGGCAAACTAGTTTAGAACTGCCTTTCTGAAAGGAAAAATACACACTGCTGAAAACTGTAATTGAAATAAATTACTCTTTATTCTTTGCTGTGATTACCATAATGTAATTCTGAGCACAGGTGGGAATTTTCTATTAATAGGATTTGTTTAGAATAAAGAAGAGAAAATGGCAAGGAATCATGCCAACATGTTTCTAAAACAGTTGTACAATTACTTTAGAAAGGTGTAGTAACAAATAATTTCCTAAATGACAGGGTTTGTTTTAATTTGTGTTTTTGCATATTTGCCATTTTGAAACTGTTGAAAATTTAATTTGTTTTAGTATTGTATGTTTATATTTTATTTTCTAAGGGTGCCCTGCAAACTCCCTTTTTGTACACCCTCCCTGCTGATCTACATAAATGCTCCCAGATCTGCTACTTGATTGGCATGTATTCCATTAATGCAAATGACTACAGCAAGCACACATACACTCTGAGAGACCCTTGAGTAATCACCATATTCATAACTGCACCTGAAACAATTCTTTAACTCCAATGTACACAGTTGTAAGTCATATCAGTCCTCTTACTGAGCCTCTACTAACCACTGAGACTTCCAGAGGAACTCAATCACTCTCTGTAAATATGCCATCCTCTGTCATAATTTTGTGTCTTGGGTGAAATAATATTCTCTCCCATTTGTTATTATCAATCAGATAATTCCTTGAGAAATTAAGACTTAGCCATCATGGGGTTTTTTCCCGCTATATTTTTGTTGGTTTAGCTTACATAAATATGTAAGCACTCAATATTTTTTGGGGGGAGGGAATGGAAAGAAGTTCACAAGCTGACTGAGAGATATTATTTTTTCCTTTAGATGGTTATTTTTCTTTAATTTTATTTTTTTTTAATTTTTCTCTTATTGAGTGTTTTCTCTCATTTGGTATTGTGAGTCAGGACACAATTCTATATGTCTGCCCTCTTACGTCAATATTTTATATACAACTGATAGAGATATGTATGTACTGGCTATATTTTATTCTTTCCCAGCCAAGTCTTTATTTGGTCCTTCACTTCTCATTTCTGTGTATAAATTATCTCAGGAATCTTTGTCACATTCAGTAAGCTGATCTCAGAGATCACCTCATCACTATTTTCAGGGGTATTTTGTCTGTTGTTTTGGTCAGCTCTGAATTGGTCAGTTGGAGCTGATCACCACTGCAGGTCCCTTCAAACTGAAACATCCCATCCCATCCCCTCTGAGTCGTAGTACTTTGTCTTTATTTGTGTTACATCTTATTCATTCTTTTTGAGGTCATATTATCTGAGTGGAAAAACAAGATACCAATAGTTCTACAACTAAAAATTAGATTTTGTTCACCTACAAATTTTAGTCATGTATTCCTTTTTGCAGGCCATTTCTAGAGGTTAGTCTATGGGGTGATTACAGCAGACTTTGGCCTTTCATCAATTTCGGTAGCAGTTCTTCTTTGAAACCCTGATGTTGAATCCATATGAGTGATATGGGTCCTTGTTTCTCAGTGCCTGCTTCTGAGTTATTCCTTGATATGTATGTGGTGAGGAGGGGTTATAACTGATTTAATTTTTTTCCATATTTCATGCATTTTAGGATCTTGACAGTGCTATAACAGAGAGAGAGTTTTGAGATGGAGATCAGAAATCTCCAAGATAAACTGGCTGTTAACCAGAAAGCCTGGAACACCTCAAAGAGGGAGATGCACAGGGTGCAGAAATCTTCCAGGGAGTTAGATGGAAGCTTGAAGAGCAGCAGAGCAGAAGCCAGGAATTCTCAGAGCTCTTTAGAGACTTTTATAGAACAAATTGCTACCCTATTCAGCAGTGAGTCTGCAATAGTTGGACCTTCTGAGAAGGCTATTTTGGAGAGGATATGAGAAATAAATTGCAAAGAGAAGACTAAACAAATAGCAACTCAGCAGTTACTGCACGTGCCCAGTGTGTGTAATTATTCTCTTTGGATCCTGTTTCATTTTATTCATCTGGTAGAGTTTTCGTTCCTTCTGCTCAGGTTTTGAAATGACAGAAAGCTTTAATTTTATCGTGTGTTGATCTGAGGTAATAGGTGAAAAACTTCTACATTTCATTAAGCAGGAAGAGTTCAGAAATTAAATTAACAGTAGATGCTGTTAAGAAGAAAAGACTTGGAATGGTCTTTCAGTTGAAACATTGAAATTTGGTTTCAGTACCAACAGACATCAAAAGTTGCTCTGTGGTTGCTATGACTTAGTTATAGACGCATGGGTTTGTTGCTACAAGAGTGACTTCTGTCTCAAAGCAGATACAAGTGATGAGTTGCCTCAATCAACTTCTTTCCCTCCAATCCTCAAAACCTGCACCTAAAAATAAAGAAGTATTTTTATACTTACAGTTAAACATTGCTCACCATTCAGGAGAAAGGTAATAGGAAGGCAGTTGGCTCTGGTTTGAAGCATTTTGGCTGGCGGTGTTTGCAAAGGTGTGTTTGAACGTGCAGGTAGAGCAGGGACAACTCAGGAGGAAGGTGAGTCAGAATGCAGGCTGACCAATGTCAGTATCCTGACACCGAAGTTTCTCACTTGCTTGCTTAGACGAGCATTTATTAATTTGTCACTGAGGACTATAATATAATTAAAAGTCACGTACTAAATCTAAAGCTGTTTTCAGCGAGCCACTGAAAACCACACTTGGTATCCTTGCCAGATACTAAGATTTTAGCATCTCCTGTTGATACAGTAGTTTTCAATGTTAGCAAATATTTTTGTGTTCTGTACAAGGCTGGAAATAGGTTTTGAAAACATCCCTGTGCATTTTGATTAAGTATTTTTAAAATACACAAAACAAAACAGCATGCAATTTGCCTTCTTGCCCACCTGGGCACACTGATGGCTCATGTTCAGCTGGCTGTCAACTAGCACCCTCAGGTCCTTTTCCACTGGGCATCTTCACAGCTGCTCTTCCCCCAGCCTGGAGTGCTGTTGTGACCCAAGGACAGGACCCTGCACTTGGTTTTGTTGAGCCTCATACCCTCGGCATTTGCCCATCAATCCAGCCTGTCCAGACCAAAAATTCAGCCTTTTAAAGCAGCAGGATAGAGGCATGGGTGGGTAACATGAGTGCAACTCTGTTTTAGGAAATGCCTACGTTGTGGGTTGTCCCTATACCAAGGATGAAATTTAAACCAGGGTGATCTGGATGATAAAATGATAGCTTGGTTGTTTTGTGCTCTCAGCTTCTCTAGTATGGTCCCTCACTTCCTTGTGTTTATGAACCTTTGAAGCCTCTAAAATCCCCTTTTACCTGGGCTGCACCCAGAGCCAATCTGCAGCCTGATAAAAGGGCTCTGGGTTCTTGGGATATTTCTTGGGGAACAAGTTACTCAAACTGGTTCTTTTCTACTGAGTGATTTTTAATGCAGAAAAGCATAAAATGTGTGTGGGTTCTTGCAGTTTTATTATTGTTTAGTATTTTCTACTGCTGTATGAGCAGCAGTAATTTCTCAGTGTTTTTTTGGCAAATTGGGTGCAAACTGTTTTTGTATTTAATTACAGTTGGAGTTGAAAACCTTTCAGTACCATTAAAATTGATAGGAGCTTTGTGTGCTTATTGCTCATTTTATTAACAGGAACCAACCAGATGCTTAAAATGAAGAGCCTGTTTGGAGATGAGCGTCTGAACACTGAGTTACAAATGCAATATTATTAATTATGTAACCAAATAATGTATATGAGAGTAAGAAGAAGACAGAGGGAAGCAAGCAACTTTTTAGATAGACCTGTCTCTCAGTGTTTGGCAGTAGTATAAGCAGATGCTTTCAAGCATCTAATTTATAAGTAGTTTACAACAATTATATGTAGGTGTTTTAAAGTTAACAGTTTAGAGCTAGAAATATTTTCAAGATTGTTAGTCTAATTGGTTGTTATGAGATTTTATCCTTTTATCCTTGGGCTCTGGCTAGATTATTATCTCTTTTTTTAAAGCAAAACCTTTTAGTTAAGCACTCTTTAACAGTTAACAATTGGGAAACACTCCTCTGAGACTTACTTATCCATATCTACATTATCCCCTACATGCTGCTTGTAGTTTCCAAATCACTTACCTGCTTTTTCTACTCAGCTCCTCAATAGACTAGTGATTTTATGGGCTTATTTTAAAGAATGATAGCTGGCTGTCAGGTATTGCTGCTGTGCTCATGTATTTGGTAATTCTGTGTCTAAATTAGATTGTATTGAGTTTTTAATAGATAGTAGTCTGTTTTAGTCATTGGACTCAACATGGTTTCTGCTGTTCAGTTTTAGGTGTCTCACATGTCACTACTTCTGCTGTTTTCCCCAGATTTTTTTTTGTCTTTTTAAATGCATGTATTTAAAAGTTACATGTTTTACCATATTTTTAATAATTTGATGATGCATCTTTCATATCTTTCTAGCATTTCCACACCCCCCTAACTCCATATGTTTTGTTTGTTTGCTTGCTCCCTAGATGGTGTCTCAGCTTGAAACCCAAATAGCTAAAGTGACTGAAACTGTGGAAAATCAGACCAGGTTGTATCACAAAGCTCTGGAGAGGAGCAGGAAAGTTGAAAAATGTTCTGAGAATTTCCAGGATCAACTGAAACACTTGGAAGGGGAATTAGTGACTGTAGATCTGATGCAAGATCATTTGAAACTTGAGAAACAAAAAGTAGTTGCACACATTATTTAATATTGAATAAAAGTCACTAAAGACAGAGATGCAGCTGATTGTATTGCGTTGGTCATCTGGAGCATTACTCACAGCACTGCAAGTAGTGCAAATTAGCACTCACATGTCATGTAGTAATATCTTTTCTTTGACCAGCAATTGCAAGTGGAAAAAGTAGCTAAGCTTCTGAGTTCCAAGTCTATTACCATGGGAAAACCAAACCAACACCCCAAAACAGCTTAAAAGAAGTTCCTATAAATACATCAGAGGTCCTTCAATTATTCTCTGATCTCAAAACTTTCTCTGATCAATACGTCTTTCTGTCTCTAATCATCTGGTCTGCATTCTCTCAAGATCTTATAGTCTTTGTTTCGTTCATATTCTTGGACAATCATGGCTACCAGGATTTTTTTAATTAACTGTATGAATGAACACACTGTTAGTCTGTAATATATTCCCATGGTAAAAGTTTGAAAAATGGCATAGTGCCTGGAAAGCCAAACCAGACATCCAATGCAGCTAAGAAAGGCAAAGGTGTAGCATGTTGCCAGGCCAAGATCAATGATTAGAAAGTTGGATTTGCAAACAATCAACAATTTGGTGCTATTTGTTTTGTCTTAGACTATAATACAGTAACTTTTATGAATGAAGCAACCACCACATTTGCAAACTGTGCAAACAGGCTGCATATTAAAACATTTAAAACAACCAGTGGGTTGAACACATGATACTGCTTTTTTTCACAACTTAAGAAAAAAGTACGAAGTTATACGTGTTTATATGTATATATATATATATCTACTTTTTAATACACATTTATAACATACTTCTGTAAACAACTACCATTGATATTTAAGTCTGAAAGGATCTCTGGGGAGGAGGGTGTATTACACAAGTTTCTCTAGAAACTAATAGGGTGTCAATTGTACTTCACCAAGAATTTCAATGTTTCCAACAAGAACTGTTCCTTCCTTCAATTTTTCCTTCAGGAGCAAATCCAAATATTTTCAAATCTGGTCAAACACCTCTCCAACACAGTGAAATCTTTTGGTTTTGGGCTTTATCAGGCTGGTGTAGAGCTGAGAATTGAGGTCTGTTTAAGGTTTATAACAATACTGTATTTTTTTTATTTTTTTTTTTTTTGTGAAGCAGCTGCCTCTTTAGCAGGGAGTATATGTGTGTCAACACTCCTCAGATGTTCCAGAGTAACACCTGGCAGCTCAGTTCAGGTAAACTGAAAACAGGTACCTCCTTGAGCAGCAAAATTACGAAACTGAGCTGCTGGACCTTGCACTGGAGCAGTGGATGAAAGCTTCCTTATGCTGCTTCTCCTCTCACACTAGCTTTAATTAACTGATTACAGATGGAGTTATCTTAAACTACCACCACTGAAACCACTGCCTCCTTAATGAACCACTCCCTTACCTCTTGCATTTGACTAGTGTCTTATACTTCAGGCCATCTCAGATGTTATGAGTGATGTGAGAGTCTTTATGTTCAAACAGGGTGAAGTCTATATATAAAATCTCTCTAGAAGCTAGTGCATGAATTCAGGGATAGAGAATTGGTAAAATAAGAAGTATCAAGTTAGTGATATGTTGGTACTTCTTTAGAGAGTTTTCAAGAAAGGAAAAAGAGTTTAGGTTATATATATAACACAGGGATTAAATCTGCAAAACAATCTGTGTAGTACCACTGTCTTTCACATACATTTTTTCAAATATCCTTGTGTTTGGAAAATAAGTTGAAGACTCAGAAAGAAAACCTTGAAAGCAAAGAGCTTCACATGAAGCTTCTGCAGCAGAAAATAATTCAGCTGGGAGAAGCAAGTAAGGACTGCCTTGGCTGTGGAAAGGGATGAGGTCAATCTCACTGTCAGAAAGTTACATAAGATGATAGAGGTTACAGAAGCAGCTTGATCTGGCAAGGAAAACGAATACTGATCTCAAAGCTAAGCTGTCTGAAATCAGAGAATTTAAGGTGAATTAAAATTTAACATTTGTGCTTCTTGCTTCCAGTTGTATACAGCTGGATTTCATTTATCATAAATGCATTCATGGAGCACTGCTCAAATCTATCTAAGTGGCAAAAGTAAATATAATATTACAATGTTTTGGGTATTTTGCAGTTTTTAGTTATATTCTAAGAAGTGTCTTTAAGGCACAATGTAAATTTTCAGGCTAGTGTAAGAAAAATACAATATATGCATCGCTTTCTTTCCTGTTGATATGGCTGTAATAGTCTATTTTCCCATATGTTATTCACAGAAGATCTGTTCAGATAAATACAGGGGCGGGGGGTGGGGGGAGGAGAAGGGCTTTTTTCCTGTATACAACAGGCAAGATGCTAAATTTTAATTGTTTTATTACATTGTGTCAGTAATACCTTTCCTGCTTTAAGTGAAGTGAATACAGGTAGTTTGCTTTCATTGGTAGCTTGTCACTACTGGGAGAACGAAAGATTGATTTTATGAGTTTGTGTCTTGTGGCTGATGGAGTGAAAGAGATAACTAGGTGCATTTTCCAAGAGAACCATTTTTACCAGCAAAACATTTGGCAACTCTTTTTCATAATATTTTTCCAGAGGCTGGCAGTGAGTGAACCCTCACCGTGGGTTTTTTTCTGTCCAGGTACCTCTTATCACAAAACCTGTAAAGAATTAATTGTCTTTGAAAGAAAAATCTTTTTGTTAATTGTGTTGAAATAGGCCTGTCTCATTTGATGGCTTTTCAATTCACACATACATGTGATTTCATCAAGAACCCACAAGAAGCCACATTAAAGTGCTTATTCATGATCACTCCTCATATTTTTATTATTTGTTTCTATTAGATGAAAAAGTGTGATAAATTTAACACTTCTTTATCTTACTGCAGATGAAAACTTTGGAGCAGAACAGAATAATAGATGATCTCAATAAGTCCCAAGGTGAATTGGAAAGAATGAAAGAAAAAGCTGAGAAACAACTTAGCTCTGTCAAATTGGAACTTCTTTTAAAGGAACATGGAATGGAAGGTGCAAAGAAAATTTAGCACGAGTGCTTGCAGCTGTAGCTGTTTATCTTTTATTATTTATCTTCTTTATTTCCAATTGTGACTGTCTTAGAAGTTCTAACTGCTGTTGAAGAAAACCTTACATAGAGTTAGGTAGTTCTTTTGTTAGATTCTAATATTTCACGAGAGCTGTCGTGTTCTTAGTACCTTTGTTGTATCCAAGAGCAATGCTTCTCTTTGCCAGTTTATATGGAGAATTTCTTTGTTGTCAACCCTTTTTCTGCATTTTCAATGAACTACAACTTTGTCTGCACTCTATATGCCACAATATAATAGAAAAGCCTTTCTGTCTAAGTGATATTCCATTAAAGGGGAAAACCCCCTCAATTTAAAAATTCGCATAAAAGAATGGCTGAAAGGATTTCTTTAAGGGCTCTCTATGCTTTCCACTTAGGTTATTTGTTGGTGAAAGTTATTGAATTCTTGATGTGTTTATTGTCCATTCAGTATTGGTATAACCTCTTTCTTCGATCAGAAATAAAGGGTGAGATGATTGTGTATATACATTTTACTTTGTATCTATTCCCTTTGGCTGAATCCTGCCAGATCAATAATCTCTGTCGGTGCATCAAATTTAGTTTGATTATTGCATTTGTTACATGGTTGTAGTACAATAGCAAATATATGAGAGCAAGAAATTTGGTGCAAAATGCAGACCCTAATGCGCTGCTGGGGGTTGAGTTTGTTTTATAGATGCCTGATGCATCTGGGAGTTCAATTAATCCAAAGGCTGGACAAAAAAATTCCAGCTTTGCTGACTGCTCATCCTGTCTGTGATCCAGATGCTGAAAAAATCTTCAGCTTCTGTTAAATGGTACTTGTTTAGCATACTGCCAGAGCCTTGCATCAGTGACCTCCTGAATTGATGTTGAAGATAATATATGGGAACTTAAGGAGTTTTGGTGTAACATTGTTCCAGTGTTTCATCCAAGACATTGCACTAGGGTTAGGGTTAGTAATCTTGGTAATACAGACTGCTGGGACTGAATTCTCAAGTCATAAAATCATAGAATGGTTTGGCTTGGAGGAGACCTTAAAGATCATATAGTTCTAATTACCCCTCCATGGGCAGTGACACCTTCCACTAACCCAAGTTGCTCAAAGCCCCATCCAACCTGGCCTGGAACACTTGTAGGGATGGGGCATCCACAACTTCTCTGGTCAACCTGTTCCTGTGCCTCACTACTCTCTGAGTAAAGAATTTCTTCCTAACATCTAATCTAAGTCTTCCTCTTTTAGTTTAAGACTGTTCCCCCTTTTTCTATCATGATATGCCTGTGTATAACGTCACTCTCTCTTTTTTTATAAGCCCCTTTAAGTGCTAGAAGGCTGCAATGAGGTCTCTCTGGAGCCTTCTCCTCTCCAGGCTGAACAACCCCAAGTCTATCAACCTGACTTCATAGCAGAGGTGCTTCAGCCACAGATCAGCCACAGATATTCGGCTTTGGATCACCTTTGTGGCCCTCCTCTGGTCCCACTCTAACAGGCACATGCTTGCTTTGTGCTGAGGACTCCAGACCTCAGCCCTATACTGTTTTGGTTTCCTTTTTGTGTTTTTGAGCTGATGGCAGCTCCTCGGGGTTTGTACTGGGATGAAACAAAATGTCTTTGGCAAAGTCTTGGAACTGAGACCTCATTTTCAAGAAAGACTTTGAAAACCTTTCCTCACAAATGTTATAACTGCTTTAGAATTCTGCACAATATTCTTGGGGTTGGTCACATATTTCAGGAGTTTGTCTGTTTCTTCCTTACCATTAGCCCTTGGCATGACTGGTGGAGTGAGGGTGCTGCCACACTAGAGCATGAATCCAGTTTCTTGTTGGTTTTGATGATTTTGTGACACTTTGAGTTGCTTTCACACTTGGGAATGGCGATTTTTGCATTCAAATTGAGAGCAAGACAAGCATATTTCCTCAAATAGGAACATTTTCCTTTTTTGTGGGCTGATGATAAGGGGTATGAAGGCATCTGTCATTTTGTCTGTGTCATGCATTGAAGTCCATTGAAGAGGCATTGAAGTTTGACTTAGAACCATCCAGACTGTGAGTTGAGAAGAGCAAATCAGCATTCATGTTCAACTGACCTTAAGTTTTTAATCTACTAACTGGTGGGGTCATTGGTGATGACAATTAGTTGTGGATGTTTGTCCATTTGGAACTGCAGAGAGAAAGTTGGTGTCTTCAATGGCTTTGCCAAATACCATTCCTATGATAGATTTTCAGCAGCTATGCACAGAAGAAAAACAAGCATTTCCCAAGCTGCATCTTGAATTTGGGCTGTATCCTGATTCAAGTCAAAGTCACACCAAAGGATGTGCCAAACTTCCACCTTTCTTCTAACTTTCTCCTTTCTGCTATGATTTCCACAAGAAAGTGTAGGATGCAGGGGAGCAGGGCAGACAATGGTCAAGGATCAGCATCTTAGCCCGTGCTCTGAGCTGTGCCCACCAGAGTTTCCAGTTGTCTGTATGGCTTCTGGTCACCTGGGTCAAGTACAACTCCTCTGCCTGTGTTTTCTTCAGTTTTTGCAGTTGAGTCAGCAGGGAAGATATGTCCGTGAAAGATGCTAAAAACACTTGGAACTGTGTTTTGTGTTTGAGATACTTGACATCTTGTCTGTTTATGTGTTTTGTGATTTGATGTATGCCCCAAAAGGCTGTTCCCATCCTCTTCTGCTCTCCATACTGAGTAACAGCAGAAATACCTATATTTTGCACTGATAATACCAATGTTTGTGTTTGTGTGTATGCAAATGTGTGTGTATTTTCCCAGACATCTCCTCTGCTTGTTATTTAATTTATTCCTTTCTGTTTTCACTCTTGCAGATGGCAGATTTCCAAGAGGTGGTTTCATGGATGCTGGGCCTCAACATTTACATCCCGGGTTTTCCTGACTATGAAATCATTACATATCTTGATGAGTTGATTTACTCTCATCAGCACCACTGCTTCCCCTGCATCTGCCTCAAAGATGTGGCAAGGGCACCAGAGGACTAGCAAAGAAATGTGCAGTTTCTTCACTTCCTTACTTGCTAGACATCCACAGAAAAGAGATATTTATTTCTGTTCCCTACTCTACAGATGCTGACTAGGGCTGACTTTTAGAATTTCAAAAGGGAGACTGAGCCAAATGGACAGAGTAAAGCCAGCAGCCTAGAGATGGCAAAGAGAAAATTCCTGGGCAGCTTAATGGTTCAGTTATGAAAATGGTAGGTCCTTCAGTTATGGTCAACAATGCCCTCCAGTTTCACTGCAGAGGCACTGAAGGCATGGGCCACCCAAGGTCACTTCACAGTTTTAGGAAGTACTTGAGAAGTTAATAAATGTCCACCTCAGTGACACTGTTTCTGCTTTGCCTCTGGGTGTCAAGGATAAAATGATGTAGGGGTTGTCCTACTGCTGTTACTCTTGCCAAACATGATCTCTCTGCATCTTCACACATAAGGACTTTAGCTTCAAGGAAGCTCTCTGGAAGTTAGAGGATTATCTCAATTTTTGAGCCAGATTTTTTTTATTTCTGTTGTTTTCCTTTGTCATGACCAATTTCTTCTTCTAGCTGCTGTATTCCTTGGGCAATTAATCCATAGGCCAAATAAGTGGCAATTGTTTTGAGTTAATGAAAAGTTATTTTAAAATGCTTGTCTATTAGTTCAATTACTAAAGTCTTTATTTTCAGAAAAACAATGATGTGTCCAGAACTACCTCTTAATCATAAAAGCTGCTTGTCTGTCACTCTGACTGTTGTTAAACTTCATGATTTTCAAAAGAAATATGAACAATAAATCTGTTTTAATAGCATAGTCAAACTTGATTCTGTTTTTAGTTTTCTCTTCCCATTACATGATTTGTATGGATGTGTAGAACAGTAAAGAAGACTAATCTATTTATGTCTGACAATCTGTGGACTTTCTACAGTATCTCAGCAAATGATAACCCACTCAGTAAAACTGAACACTCTATTTTAGGAAAAATGACACTTTTTCAAGTAAGAGTTGTAATTTTGGTATCTGGCTAGGGATTCAAAATATGCTTTTATTTCACTTGCCTCTGAAGAATCATTTCTCAGTGACTTGTTAGTAAAATAAAAAACCAAACCACCCAAGTTTTACAAAATCAGTCATTTGGGGAGATAGAGTAAATCATATTCTCTTATCCTCCTGTGGCTCCTGGATTAAAAACAATTTCACTTCTTGTTTTATAACGCAACATTTTTTTTTTGGGTGGCAATGGCTTTAAATTGAAAGAGGGTAGTTTTAGATTAGATGTTAGGAAGGAAGAAATTCTTTTCTGTGAGGATGGTGAGGTAGTGGAACAGACTACCTAGAAATGCTGTGGACATCCCGTTCCTAGAAGAGTTGAAAGCCAGGCTGAATGGGGCTTTGAGCAACCTGGGCTAGTGGAAGGTGTTCCTGCCCATGGCAGGGGAGTTGGAATTAGATGATTTTTAAGGTCCCTCCCAACCCAAACTGTTCTATGATTCTGTGGGGTTTTTTTCCAGGTAAAGTTTGATAAATGGAATAAAGGAAAAAGCTAATATTAAATTATACAGACTTAACCTTAGCACTACAATTTCCAAGTAAATTAAAAGACTGAAATATTTTAGGCATGATATGTTGGTTGGGAATTTAGAGGGTGGAAAAGGATGGAATACTTTTCTAATTCTTAGTGAGATGAGTAGTTTCAGTTTGTATTTTGCTGGTTCTATTGCACTTCTGCTTGAATTATTAATAAATGACAAGACCAGTTTTCTTCAACCATGTTAATAGATATACAAATAAAGATTTGCCATATTTTGCAAGTTAAGTAAATTGCATTACAAATTTAGGTCTACTCAGCCCAGACAATGCAAGAACTTTAAGAAATAGTCTCTGAGAGTGCCAGTCTTAAAGTAAACTTGCACATTTGGCCAAATTTTATGGTTGAGAAATGATTTCCAGTGCCCGTTGGGAGACTTGAAATCTCCTGTCATGCTCATCAGCCCTGTATCCTGCCATGCTGTGACCAGCCCTGGCACGAGCAGTGTCGTTCTGGCCCCACAGAAGCCACTAGCAAAGTTGTCCAAATTACTGCAAAGGAGGCAGATTTTCACATAAATCATAGAAACATAGAATATGTTGAGTTGGAAGAGGCCCATCAGGATCACCAAGTCCAGCTCCTGGCCCTGAGCAGGACACCCTAAGAGGTCACACCATGTGCCTGAGATCATTGTACAAATGCTTCTGAACTCTGACAGACTCGGTGCTGTGATCGCTTCCCTAGGGAGGCTGTTCCAGTGCCCAACCACGTGCTAAGTCAAAACATTTTCCTGATACCCTCGAGCTCTGTTGCATGTCAGAGGAGTGAAGAGATTGGTTCCTTCCCTTCCTCTTCCCCTCACCAGGAAGTTGTACACTGCAATGAGGTCTCCTGTCAGTCTCCTCCAGGCTGAACAGACCAAGTGAACTCAGCCACTCATATGGTTTCCCCTGCAGTCCCTTCACCATTCCTGTGGCCCTCCTCTGGATGCTCTCTAATAGCATGATGTCTTTTTTATACCGTGGTGCCCAAAACTGCACGCAATATTCAAGGTGTGGCTGCAGCTCATGAAGTTGGTAGTGATGCTTGATTACTGGCTTATGTGTTAAGCCAACACAAAGTAGAGTAAGAGTTATCTCATATCTTTTTGCAAATTTATTTACACAGTGGATCTGTATTTCCTGAAGTATTAATACTCATCATGTTCATAAAAGAATATGACCTATTATCTGACTATTTATATTTCCTGTATTGGCTTTACTTTTGGAAGAGTACTGACGTCTTTCTTCACGTAGCCAAAATAAATAAAAAAATAAAAGCAGAGAAATAATTTGATGTGAGCAAAGTTCAGGTGATTTTTGACCAGTGTAATTTAAATAACCCCTGAACAAAGTGTAAACTGACTTGCAATCTTTTTTTAAGGTTTGTTTCATAGAGCATTAAGGTAATCTCTTTAGAAAAAAAAAAAGGCTTATGAATGTTATGAATGTTTTCAACATTTGTTTCAAATATTTTCTTCTTTTTTAAATAATGATGCATTCAACACAAGACAGGTATGATAGAAATTTCAAAATGTGTATTAAGTTTGTGAAGACAACCTCACTACTAAGTGTTAAGGCAAAACTCAACAAATTAATTACATATAATATATAATAATATATAATATAATATATCATAATATTATAATTACTCTATAAAGCAGTTTGCTTCCTGTTTCACATTGTTTTTCTGTGGATTTGTGCACATTTTCCTAGGGCTGCTCAGTTACTGGATTATTTTGCACATTTTGATGGTACAGAAGAGGGGAAATATGGATGACCGAAGCCATAATGGATTTTAAATTTAAAAAAAAATAGGAAGATAGGAAAATCAGGTGCATTTCTAGAGAAAAAGTAATGTATTTTCCCAAACTCTTCATATGAAATAGAAGTATTTTCTAAGACTACAGATATTGCCATTTCCCTAGACCATCTAAAAGAAAAAGGGTGAGGAATGGAACAAAATGAAGTCAAATTCTCTATGAAATTAGAGAAAAGGGACCTCTGATACTACTGAAGCACATAAAATTAATTAACTTTGTGGAAAATAAAAATAGATAGATTGCCAGAATAGAAATTGGAAAGACTGTTTAAAGATAACCTTTTTCAAATGAAAGATTTCAGATTTTTTTCTTTTTTTTTCCCAAACAAAAAGAATTCTCAACAGCAATGCTTTCTCTTTTGGAAGAGATTAGATTATTAGATTGCATTCATAATTAGTGAGTAATAACTGAGTCAGAAATGAAAAATATAGAAAACACAACAATTTGTTTGAACAAAATAGATGAGTTTTGTCAATTTTGAAGTCAACTAATGAACCCTGAGACAGAGAACATTTATTTTAAGAATAGAATAAATATTTTCTTCTGGTTTTTTCTTCTGGTTTTTTTTTTTATTTTATTTTTTCCCCTTGTCTCTACTTTACTTTGGATAAGTAGGAGAAACAAGACAAAGAGGATTGCATCGTCAGTAAGTGGGCTCCAAACAATTAACTTCCAAGAGGTCCCAAGTAGAGAAACCAAGTGTCTGTTGGCTTTTGGAGACCAGAAAGCCTCACCGAGCTGGGAGCTGAATAAGTTTTGGCCCTAGAGTATGTGAATTCTTTATAATTTTTTTTAATAAATTCGTGTTCTTTGATCAAATGCTTTGGACTTTTTTTTTTTTAATGGAATGTCATTGTGTTGGGTGGGGAGGACAAGTGTTTGGTTATAAAAAAACAAACCAAAACAAACCATTCAATTTTCTAGTAATACTAATTTTAAATAGGCCAGTGAGTGAAATTTAATCTGAAAAAAAGAACCTTGACCCACAAAATATTCCTGTTACCACGCCTTAATAGTGACAAATGCTCTTTGGGGCTCTCATTAAGAGGTCAGAGGGTCAGAGCTTAGTTTCCCCTTCCAAAATCAGGACCATGACCCTGGCCAGCTGGGATTCTGTACTGTTCCTCAGGCTGTGCACTGGGAGCTCTGATTACAAAACAAATAACACCATGGTATCTGTGGGATGCTCTAAGACCTTCCCCAGTGCTGCTACAAAGGCAGCAGCATGCCAGCAGAGCTGACTCAGCCCTTTCCCTGTCTGGCCATGTTTTCATTCTGTGAGGAAGAGCACGACCACAGCAGCTCTGCGGGCTATGGCAAGGCATTAGGGAGAGCTTCTAAAGGGGGCTGTAAATCTGGGCAGGCCAAAGAGGCACCTCTGGTCCCAGCAGTCTGTAACCTGTGCTTTGATTGATGACCAGGCTCCTCATGGACTAAAGCTGCACGAAGTAAAAAGCACTAAGACTATTTCACTAAGCATTTAAAAGTGTTTCTTCATACTGCAGTAGCAGTGTAAAAATATGCAGTGCAAATTATAAAGTAAGAGTATGAATTGATATGGGCAGCCACTCTGACTGGCTTCTTGCCTTTAGTGGAGGTCAGAGACAGGCATCCCAAAGGACAAGCAGAAATATAGCACTGGTTCTCAGACCTTCCTCTGAAGATGTTTTTTTTCCTAGTCTTCACATACTCCATTAGATTTGTTGACATTCACAGTATCCTTCTCACCTTGATCTTCCAAGGTGAAATCACAAATCACTTAGCTGCAGCAAAGTCTCTGTGGCCAGCACTGTTCTTCATCCAGTACGGTTTCAAGTCCACACCTTGCAAGAAGCATGGTGTCAGACAGTTTGTGTAGGGTTGCTGGAGAAATCCATCCATGCTCTTGCTCTGTGGCCACTTTCTGTCTCTTGGACCTGGCAGCCTCATCCTGAGCTGTGCACCTCATCTCTAGCCATGACATGACCAGACCTTTGCAGCATTGTGTGGCATTCAGCAGACAGCAAAATACAGTTCACTCTCTTGTGTAAGACTGCAGTGTCTTTGAAACTGCACTTGATGCTTCATATCCCTTTTAGGTAGTTTTCTGGAGCTGCTGGAGTGAGGGCAGTCAGTGCATGCCTGTGTGGGAAGGAAAAAGAGCAGAAAGGTTTTGGTCAACCTAAAGGGATCCTATGAAAGATGTAGCCTGTGTCAGGCATATGGCCACAAGGGGACAGATATGTACTGCTGGATCATGGTAGGGAGGTAGAGCTGCAAGAAGAAGAAATAGTGCAAGGGTAAAATGATGGCAGCAGACAAACCAGGATGGGTGCAGGTGCAGATTCTTGTGAGGCAGACAGCAACCATTTTTATAGCAGAAGTACTATCCCCACCAGTGTAGATGGAAGGAATCCTACCTATTATAGAACGTTCCTTAGAGATCAATCCAAGGCAGGCTTTGCAGGAAAGTACTAGGCAAGAGCTGAGATTATCACAGTAACATCAATGTCTAATAATTTTGATACTGTTTGGTATTAAAGACATTTAGAATAATACTTCTATGGTGTCACTTTAGCACGTGACACCACTATGTAGGCCTGGCTGCCTTTAAGAATATGGATTGAGAACAGTTGAACAGAGGACAGACAGCAGTGCCAGGGAGTGTCCAGCAGGAGTGGAGAAGTAGTGTGGCTCATATAACATGTAGGGATCCAAATCTCCATGTGTATTGATGACATTTACCTCCCTGAGGGCTTGCAGAAGGAGGTGGGGACAGAAAGTATCTGAGATACACCTCACAAAGTCATGGAGCTAAAATGGATTGATTCAAGTGGCTAAAAATATGCTTGGAGACATTTTGCTTTTCTTACTGTTAGCAACTATTCATGTCCACAGTTTGAGACAGAAGGTGGTGGAGATGTAGGAATCAAAAACAATAAATATTTGAAAAAGCAACCAGTGAGCAGACATGGATTTAGACTAATGACCTAAACTGAAAATAATGCCATGTGTTCAGAGCTGCACAGACTAATCCTCTGGTGATAAATCTTAACTGCAAGGCTTTATAAACCTCTGACTTGTGGGTGAGCTCCGGGATAGAAAAAAGAGGAGCTAGTTGCCCTTGGAAATCTGCCTGTGATGTAGAGGGAAAAAGGAAGCTGGAACAGGAGGAAAGACTGGCTAAGTGCCTGAGGACTGCTGCCCAGCTGGTTTTCAAATCAAGACAGGCAAGCTTCCTTTTAGTCTCATGAAGCTCTATGAATGACAGTATCAGCACCAACAAATGACAGAGATCCAAAATACCCCCAACTAGAATAGCAGTTTTTCACAACAGCTCTTTTAGTCTTAAGTAGTGCACTTCCAAATACTCTATAGTTCTTTATAGTGACTTTTTGGCCTGAGAGTCAAAGAGGAGGTTGTATTTCTCCAAAAATATTCCCTCTGTGGTTTTCCTAAGAAATTCTTGATTGGTTTGGGAGTTCAGTTTCTACATGTGTCCGTATCAGTAGTATCATTGCCTGTAATGTAATGTGATGCTTTGCTTTTATTTACAGGAAGAGTGAAGTCTTCCATGCCAGCCAACAGAATTTATTAATTTGAAAATTCAAGCCAAAATAGTTCAGTCCTTCCTAAGAGCAAGACTAATGGAAAACCTATAATTTACCTGTATGCATAAATAAAAATCTGGCAATTTGGAGCAACCCAGGTCAAAGTCAAAACTTAGTTTCTTCTCCAGGCCAGAACAAAGGTTTCTACATCTCTCTGCTCCCAATGCTTTTTTCATCAGAAACAAGCTGAAGTGTAAGGAGTGCTTCATCTCAAAGCCAGAAGGAAAAGGGACAGATTCAGTAAGGAGCTAGTTATGACAGGTTTCACAAGGAAGGGAAATGAAAGGAAGTTTAGTGGGAGAGATACAGGAGAGGTGGACTGTGAGATGAAGAGAAGAAAAGGGAGAAGTATGAGTAGTTGGCTAGGGATTTGGGAATGAGCATTTGGAAGGGCAGAAGCTTCAGAAGTGAGCAGCAGGTAGCAGTGAGGATGAGAGCATTTCAGAACTTCCTGGTCATAGACCAGGATGAAGGAGGGTGGGAAGATCAATGGCAAGAGACCGAGGTTGAGACTGTTGGCTGCAGTAAGGGGAAAACCCGAGAGCAGTATGAGAAATCAGCACTTGCATGTCCAAATGAAATAGGAAGAGAAGGAGGAAGCAAGGTAGCATAGGACAGAATCAAGTATACAAAATGGTGTTCTGTTGTGCGCTGCAAGAGCCTCCTATCACTGTTCCATGATGCTGGACTCTTGTTTAGCAAGTTCTTTCTGCTTCCTTGTCCATTCCTCACGGAGACTGTCTTGAGCCAAATCTTTTTCCATGAATAGCATTGCTCCCAGCATTTCACACCATCAGGAGGTGGGACATGCAGTCTTTTTGAAGTTCTTTCACTGTGTTTATGTGCATGCATTCTGCATATGGGAAGGGCTTTACTATCTGGTTTTTGGAGGTACAGAGAACCCAGAATGATTCTTAAAGATCAGTTGGAGTTATGAAGGTGCATATCTTGACAAAACTCAGGGACAGGAGTTTGAAAAACAGATATATCTGTTATATAAAACAGATAGAACCAAAATGAAACTAGCCTGCTGCCTGCCTCTGGGGGACTTCAGCAATACTGTCAAAATGAGGGGGGAAATGGTCTACACGCAAGGCAGAAAAGTAAGTTTTTGTAGTGTAGGAATTTTAAGACAAATAATTTTATTTCTCTCACTTAGCACTTTTCATTTCTTGCTTACTGTAATGACAAATGCTGTTTCATTTTGGGAAAGTGAGAAATCAGTGGGAAATCCATTCCATTTCTCACTACCACCAGGAGGAATCTTTCACCCATTAATCCTCAGAAGACGACTAAACTCCAATTTTACTTTATGGTAGCAGGGCACTCTGGTCTGACTCTTTCCAGTAAGGCTTCTGGTCCCTGCCTGCCCTCCACTGCTTGCCCACTGCCAGAGATGAGTCTCACAAAGGGATAAAATACTGGTGAATCTATTTGGAAAACTGCAAAGCATTCAGAAGGTAGTCTTCTTCATGACAAAGAGTAATAATGAAGAAAAGTCACTTTTCCTGTAGGTTGAGTTCTTGACCCTTCCAAGTTCCAGTGATGGGAGTAGGTGGGGAGAAACCTGAGCAGAAAGATATCACTTTGGGCTTGTGGCTGGTGTCTTGGTGACTTTGCTGGATGAAATACTTCACTGAGGGATCTCCATTCAGTATGTTGTGAAACCCAGAAGACTGGAGGAACTGCAGGTTTGGATAGCAGCTGAGAATCCTGTGTCTCCTCCATATGGCAGAGAAATTTATTTTATAGTTTCTAAATGAAACAGGATTTTGAAAGTATTTTCCATGTGTATTCAATGAAAAATAATTACCAGCACAAAGAATTTACTAAACAAAGCAGAGTAGTAAATGTGGTATATTAATGCTTCTTTACAGGAAGAAAAATTGCTGGTGATTACCACAAATCCTTAACAGCATCAGTGGTATAGTTCTCTCAAATGTTTGCACTACTGTTTTGAAAAGAAAAAATATAAGAATGTCAAGTACTTTATTGTTCCATTTTACAAATCCCAGTGCTCTAGTGACTAGAGAAATCCTCTTTGCAACCCCTGATCCTGCAAGATTTCCACATTTTATGACTGATTAGCACATGCTGCAAAACTCTGAATATCAGAAAAAATTTAAATTTTAGAATGTGAAATTTTCCTACATACGTCTGCCTTTATCTCTGTCATAGCCCCAAAATACATTCACAAGCTTTCTTTTTTCTATAGAAAAATGAATTTTTTTATAATAGGAGAAGGTTCCTTTCTGTTCTATAATCCAAGACTCAAGTTTGGGAAAGGTTAAGCATGAGTTGCCCAGCCACCTTTAGAAAATTCTTTAAAATTTTCATAGATGAAGCACTAGAGTGATTTTATATTTGGTTATATAAATGACTCCCTATAACTTGTTTAATTTTTTTCTTTAGAAAAAAGTGTAAATATCATACTATTATTTGCTTTTAGTTCTGCATTTAGCTTAAAGTAAACCATAATGATATTATTTCTAAGATGGATTATAAACTTCACATCACCAAAATTACAATCTATTAATGTTAAAGAATCCTTGAATAAACTGTCTTGAGAAGTCACTTACAGAGACTTTTGTTCCCATTCTTTCAGTGGCAAATTGAGCTACCATGGAGAGTAAATTTCCCAACATAATAAATATATATTTCACAGCTTAGTGACCATGTTACTCAGTGTTAAACAGAAGAAGCTTTCTCAGGGTAACATTCCTATTTTATCAGGTGATATAATAACACACATAATAACATGGGTTCATATGATGTCATGGGTACTTGCCCAAAGTTCTGACATTCTTTCTTATGTTTTGGGAAGCTGGAATTGTGTTCCTGAAGAAGAATAAAGGGTCTCAGGTCTAACAATGTTTTCATTTTAACTATCTTGATTACTTTTTGAGAGCCTACTGGGAGAACAACTCCCTAACTAGTGAGCATCATGGAAAATACTGTCAAATCCCTAATCAGTGCCTGTCCTGTAAACCTTAAATGCAGGTTTAGCACCAATGCCATATGCAAATTAAATTAGCATTGTAAAAGAAAGTGTCAGAATAGAAAAATAATATATTGTGTTGAACAGAAAACACACACTGTGTTGTCCATGTAATAATAGTCATAATGATGATGATAACAAAATGTTAATACTGACATTTTTAATAAAGACATTTCTTTTCAAATTCTCCCACAAAAATTACTAATAGCTACAAATATATTTAGACCATCTTAAATACCAGTAAATTAAATAATTAATAGTTACTTGTGATTTATTAATTATTAATAATAAGACTATGCTTCAACATAATACTTGCTATAGGAGAATCTCAAAGTGCTTGACAAAGGGCTGCTGGCCTCTTACATGCAGAGAAACTACAATGGAGTGAATTAACTTGCTGAAAAATGAAACAGAGTACAAGGTGGATGGGTCACTGTATCTTCTGTCCTGGTGCCGAGCTGCACATCTGTGCTGCATCTGGCCTGATACTTCACTGCTTTTCCTGTGCACAATTCTCAGCTGCGTTTCCTGACAGAGCATGGATCTTCCTGTAGCTAACTAAACCCTCCAATTTAACAGTTGCTGAGGGAGCTACGTTTGCTTCTCTGAAACAAGATGCATTTCTTGGTGAAACATATGAGAAGCAGCTCAGCTCAGTTGCACTCTGAATGCCATCACTTATACTCCAGTCTGTTTGACAGATCGTATAGAAAAGGGATTGGAATCATGCAGGAGTCACATTTAGCAATTTTAAGACTGTTTTCACCCTCTCTTGTAAAATATTTTAATATTATTTCAGGAATATTTCTATAGAATCCTAAGTACAGGATGCTTTTTGACAACAGTAGACTCAGAGAAATTAGAAGTAAAAAGAGGTAGTGGCAGTGAAGAGAAAACTCCCATGTGTGGGGTGGTCTTTGCTGGAGTAACCTGTACTAGGGGACTTTGAATTTATAATTAAGAGTAGTAAGAAGATCAGAATCCCAGATCTCCTAATTACCACAGAATGTATTTGCTTTTGTCTCTCCGGGAAGCTTATCATAATTTTCCAGCTGTACATGTTGGTTTTCTCAGTTCACATGAAAAACAACATGAACTCTAAAAAAAATTGCAGACATCTCAACTTCAGTTTAAAGGACTGATTGCATCTTTCACCCCAAAATGTGTCTACAAAAAGAAAAAAAAAGAAAAAAAAAGAAAAAAAGAAAAAAAAGAAAAAAGAGAAAAAAAGAAAAAAAAAGAAAAAAGTTCTAAAACCCCCACAGTATCAGTCAGCGGGAGGTGAGTACTGATTCCTCTAACATGCGTTTTGGGAATTGTTGGCCTGAGGGATCAGGATGCTAGAGGCACAGAGGTGTGAAATGAGGGAATGGGACCAGACTGTTAAATGGTAAAGGCCTTCTGGTGTAGAAAAAAATGAGGCTGGTGTAGAATAACCATCCAAGTTACTGAAGTCTTAACACAGGTATAATGTATATTCCTTATACACATCCAGGTATGTGATGTGTTCTTGTATGTAGGAACTCCCCGTCATGAGTCTGTGCTGTGTGTTCATTAAATAAGACAAGGGGATGTTTGTCATATTGAACTCAATTACAGGCAATTCACATGTAAGATCAATGATATGGTGTTTTATTATTCTTGAAATCCAGACAAAACACCTGCTTGAAACAAATGACATTTTTTCAGTGTATTGTGGTGCCTTCTAGTGCTTCATCCTCCCACAGAAGGCAATGTATTTAGTAGCAGTCAATTCTTGCTTCTCTTTAAAAGATTAGTAGTAGAGAAATGGTAACAGCTTTCAAAAGGATTGATAAAGAGCATAGGGGTACGTCAGTAACACACAGGCAGAAAAGGAGGGGCTTATTTGCTGAAATAAGGTAAATGAGGTCATTAGGCTTGGAAAATCTGTCACACAAACTCGTGGTAGTAGCTGTGATCAAGATTTGACAGGACTATCAGTGGGACAGATGGGTACAAGCCTGGAGAGAATCTGATCATTCCTATCACAAGAAAGGGACTTGATTAGATGGAGTTCAGGATTTTTTTTCCCATTCAGAAGTACATAATTATGTATCTGAGATCTGTCAAAGGTTAGTAATATTTTCAACAATATAAATAACTATAGCAGTATTTTGCCACATTGTTTCTATCCTCAGCTTTTGCAGTTAGAAGCTATAGTTCAGTATTTTATTTATAGTTGTTTTTAAAACCTTATTCATAACAGGCTAACACTGCAGTTTTTCAAGGAGCCACAAAAAAGACTGAAAAATTGAAAACCAAGGAAATTATATTTTAGCAATAAGTTAAATAGTTTGCCTATTGTGGAATTTATTTTTTAACTGTTTTTAGGTGTTCTTTCCTCTGATCAGACGTCTAAGTAGTCCAAATTAAGTGAAATAAAAAATGCCTTAAATTTTCAAGAGCAACTTTTTAATACATTACATTACATGTATACTTGTATGTTTAAGTCTGTTACTAAATACTAGCAGGAAACTAAATTGGGTACTTACTGCAGATCTTTTATTTTATGGCTAGGCTATTGAGAAGCAAAGAAACATTCTATTAAGGTAAGAAATAACAAAGAAAGATGAATGCCAGTGCATGATAACTTGAAGAGTTTGTAGGAAAAAGGCTGAGAACACTTACCTGATATATTTTCAGAGATGATGCATACACTGGTGGCAATTTACAACTCAAAGAAACCAGCTAACAGGTAAAAGTCAGCATGATGCTTTTATTTGGGAAGCAGTCAGCAGCTGCCAGTGACAGAATACAAATTCAGAACAACTGATGGGAAGATACTGACTATATAAATGAGGAATACCCAATGGAATTGTGAGGCAAAACACCACCAATGCTCTTGCGATCATGCAACAAGACTCAAAGGCTGTTGCTGAATAGCCTTGTGTCAGTACTCCCAATGATGCCCTGTCAGTGCTTCAAAAGGTTGACTAACTAATTAAATCAGTTGGTCACTACTGCAGGACTAAAGACCCAAGATATTTTACATCACTTATCAGGTAGCCACCTTTTCCAATGTCATTTGGTTCAAATCATGTGTCAGATGCAAAGAAGTGAGTCCAGCATTGTTAGCCAGCAGTGGCTCAACAGTTAGTACAAGTACCTCTGGAAAGAGGAACATCCTTAAGAGCTGAATGCACCTGATCCCAACAGGATCAGAATTTGCCCTGTTAGGGCCAGGTGAGTTTAACGTGTTGCAGAGTCCTGTTAATTGAGCTAAGAAAATGTGGGCATTTATAAGAATGTTGTTAGTTATTAGTATAGAAATTTCCTTTGAGTACCCTGCAATTTTTAGTCCCTGTTAGTAATAACTCATAGAACTTGGTTCTATTTACAGCTTTACTATAAATTTTCTGAATGTAATTATTGATTTAAATTTTCTTTAATATTATTGCTAGTTATTTAGCTAAATATCAGAGTAAAGAGACTTGATTTTACCTCCACCAACAAGAGGATATAGAACTAAAATAGGATCTGATATACTGTTAACCAATTAACATTTTTATTCTGGGGCCAAGAAATACACATTTGCCTTTAACAGAATGACCGACCAAATTGCTGTCAGTCAGCCAATCTGATAAAGGTCAACTACTGAAAACCCAGTGTGTCAGTACACAAACTAAGTGACCTGGACAGTCATAGGTTCATTTGCTGCTTTGAAAGGAAAATACACTGTTTTAATAGATGCATCTGTTGTGCATTAATTACAAACCTTTAATGAAATTTTATGGTGGAAATAGTAACATGAACTTTCCTAGCATTATGACTTGTTCATTGGGGCTTCTTTTGGTATACAATACAAACTTTGTTTAAATAAAATTATATGTTTTAAGCCCTTCAAAACGTTGTTTACTTTTACTTTAGTCAAGCAACTCTTTCAAAAAGTTAAACTGGCTGTATAAAACTGACATGGTTGGAAAAGAGGAATACAGACATTATTCCTTAGCAATTATTTTGCGTAGAGATTTATATTTTAGATTGCAGAATAAAACTTTAACTGTTTTTTACCTATTTTCAAATTACCTAATCTGAAAAGATTTTAAACAGGTTTAGCTTCCTACAGACTGCTGACCTGGCAAATATGGCTGTGGGACTGGCTGCAGTGGTGCTGAGCGACACTCTCTCATGGTGATGCTCACCAAAAAAAAGGGTCAGGGTTGGGCGCAACAAATGGGGGACCCGTGCAGAACAACTTTTCCATGCAAAGGAGTTTGCACAGGAAAAGCTTATCAGTCAGTATGAAGAAATTCCCTTATGTTATTGATTAGGAGTTGATTTATCTATCACAGTCTTGCTTATATCCCTTTTAACAACAGAATTAGAAAAGATGTCATCCTCTAAATGTGATTGCCTGCGATACCATCAGCTGGACACGTTTAACTCTGGAGTCGGCTTGAATAGTTGCATCACCACACTGATCTAAATCTCTCCGTGCCATGTCTGCCCTGAGGGAGTATTTTGAGCCTGTTGCAGCATTCCTCATACCAAAGAACAAACAGCATTTCAAGATGTAGGTAGCTTCTGGTTTTGTAGAAATTTCAGGAACTCGCAGCTCCTCGTAAAACTATCATGAAAACTAGATGTTCTGTCTTAACAGGCAAATTATGTATTTATTCTTTTAACATCCACTTTGCTTTTCTAAAGTACCAGAAATGTACATTATTTATTTGAAAGAGGGAAGCTGCTCCCCCTGCTAAGCTGCGGGTTTCTTTTGTCCTCTCACTTGCCACAGTCCTGGTGTCTGTTATCTGCAGTCACTTCTTTCATAAGGACGGTGTTTTTTTACATCCATGTTCTCCTTTTCAAATAAAAGTGAAAACCACTGTCATGGTTTTTCAGAGACCTTAAAGAAATTAGGATTTAGTCTGACTTCAGTGTAGGATATAATAATGTCTTAACAGAGATGGGAATAGCTTATTAAAGAAAAACTACTGTGTGAAAGCACTGCACAAAAATCCACAATAATAATGTAGAATATATCTGCTTACATGATTCCTGTAAATAAATGATTACTGCAAATGGCTACTAATTACTCCTTTGCTCAAATAGTGCTCATTTCAGAAGCTTGAAAATACAAATTCATTGTTATGCCCTGCTTTTATGCTTGTGCTATTCTCTACTTCTGTTCCCTTATTGAGCTGGAGGTGAGCAAAAGTATTTCTGGGTTTTGTGCTTGTTTGAACAGAATGAACACTAATGTCAGCATTCCTATAGAGAAAAAGTTGATGCCTGCAGGCTGCCAAACCAGTAGGATGGTATTTCCTCTCACTTTCTGTAGCTACACTGTGCTATGAATGCATACATGAGCACGTCAGCACATATTAACAGTACTTGAACACGTATGTGTGGCACTCAGAGATTAATGTGTGTGAAGCTACACTCTTATCTAAGGAGATGTCAGTTCTCTAAAGTGGTTTGAAATGAGTCAAGCTGTCAGTATTGTGGGGCCCAAGGCCTAGAGTTCTAGCCATCACATCAATCTCTTTCTTTCAATGTCCCCAGAGGACACAGAGGACGCTTGTCTGGCAGCTTGCTCTACCCCAGCTTCCTGACAAGGTCTGACAGACCTTTGTGGGTTTGTGCCATCATTCTTCCTTTCTTTCCCTTCTTTATCCTTGCTGTCACCAGTGGGATGAGGGGACAGCAGCTGAATGTTGGCATCTCAGTTCCTGTCCCACGAGGACTCACCCCAAGCAGCTCTGAAGGAAGGGCTTGTTCACCATGGTCCATCTAGAAGAAGTTGATTCCTTGGACTAATACAGCTTTCCAATTGCAAGTGAATCACTCTCACTGATCCCAGAGGTTCAGGAACATGTGGCCTCTCCAAGAGATCCTGAAGTTAGAAAGGAAAACCAGCAAGAGCACAGAATCTCCTAATGATGCAATTTTATTAGCCTGATTTCTGATTTCCTTTGGAGTGAGAGTGCCTAAGGGTGATGATGGCTGTTTCACTAAACTACAGATTTGCAGCAATAATCTTAGGGTGGTGAGCCTAGTCTAAATAGTTCTCAGTTAATGTTAAAAATGGAGGAAGATACACTTGAGTTTTTATTTCTCATCCCCTTCTGAACTTACCTAGCACTGAGCAGACATCAGATAACATCATTATGAGATGGAATAGCTATTTCTTGTTCTTTATTTATCACAGAACTAAATCTAATGTGGTTTGTTTTTTTTTTTTAAGAAGGAACAAATCAGAGTAAGGATTTGAAAATATGAGTTTAAAAACTTTGTTAAATGAACATTTATTAGGTCATTTGGACCAACAGTAAACCAGAAAAGTTTATCAATATGTAAGTGCAATAGAAATGTTTCTATTAAATCTATAAAAATTAGTAATTATAGAGCCATTTTTGTCTCACATTAAAGCATTTCTCCTCCACAGCAGTTTTTCCTTGGAACTGTGAAAAGTTTCGTGCATCCATTTTTATGAATTGTGTTTATGGCTGTATCTGTAACAGCTACATCTGTTGCTCAAGAGGAACAACATGAAATTAGCAGAGAGCAGAGAAGACAGAAACAAATCAGATTTTAGAAGTCTACATCAATTCTGAATCTCATTTACACTTTGCAATGCAGGTGTCAAAATCTGTTTCTTAACAAGTATCTTTTAAAATAAGACTGTGCTCCTTTAAATTGCTTAAATAAGATTTGTGCTACTTTTTCTGCTTCACAGTCCTCCTCTTTCTCAGAAGCAAACTTAAATTGCTTCAGGAAACAGGAGGCAGAAATGGAAACACCATGTGACAGTGGGGAAGGGCCCTGCTGGCAGAGGAGAGTTCATCCCTTCCAGGGTCACTTCACAGAAACCCCATATTTCTAAGTGTTGGGATTAAATAGCACGACAATAAAATATGTGTTTTCCACGCAAAAGTAATTGTCCTAAACTGTCTCAGTCCACCTCTTCCAGCCACTCTATGTTCTCTTCTAATACATGGTTAGCTCTCAATAATATTTTTGTTTAACTCAGATAAACCCCCTTGCTTGAAACTGTCTCTACATATAAAGATTTATAGTGCTGGGAATAAAAATCATCATCTGGAGTTCATTAAGATTTTCCTGGCAAGTAATTAATGCTGAAAGCATGTTTTGATCAAGCATCTCCAATAGCAGCAATGGTAAGTGAGTTAAAAGCAGCTAGCGTTATCAAAATAGGTCTACATGGTCTCTTAAAGTTCCTGCTAGTTTTTCCAGCCCTCAGCAAACGGTGGTGCTAGTACCTTATTTTTCATTCACTGTGTTTCCTCATTTCATGGTCATATCAGCCTCTTGGTGACTGCCAATGAGCGGATCTCATCACAGCTGAAAATTCAGAAACATGTGCAAAGAAGCCACCCAAATGGACAAGAAATTTGAATATTCTCACTCTTGTCTTTTTGCTTTAGAATGAGAAGACTGCAGGTATGAATCTATTAAAGTGGGTAATTAATTTTTGTTTGTTTCTGTTTTGATTTGTGTCTGTTGTGACTTAATTGCATGTCTGTATTTGCATGTAGGTTTTTCTGTGCTATACCTATTGTACATTTGTGTTCTAGAATGTCAGAGCAGGACCCTGTCTCTGTCTGCTTTTGGGAGAATTGGTTTTGGATCAATAATCAGTAAGGTGCCCTTTTCCCAAAGCAACAATGACAGCTTATCTACTGTACTCCAAGGAAAATACATAGTGTACAGCTCCCTGTGAAGTTCCAGGTTACAGAAATGCAGAAATATCCATTGGCACCAAAATAGTCTTTTACACAGTGCAGTGGGCTGGGGAAGTACCTGTGAGATAACCTTACCTTAGGTAATACATAATAAGTATTGTCTATATTCAGTGTGGTTACTGAGTGTATCAAAAACTATCAGCTACAGGTTTAGGTCTGGAGAAATTTCCAGAAAGTACTGATGACTTAGACCGTATAAGGTAGCAGCAAGTGTAAAACTACTGTTAATTTCACCCATTGAGAATTACAAGCTGGAAAAGCCGTTATGAGTTGTTTTGAGAGGTTCGTGTTTTATCATCAGCTTGAAATTGTGCTTCTGGCTGTCAGTTACTGGGTTGCCAAAATTCAAGTGGCTTGAAGTGTGAGAGCTACTGGACCTTCAGGGCAATAACGGGAAGGAGGTTATTTTATGGCTCATCTCTCTGCATATGTAGTGTGTTTCCCTATGATAAAGTGGTTATATCAGCCCCACCTATTAAAGTTGTTTGACACTTCCCATTACAGACTTTGTTTTCAGATGCTTATAATGTAGTCAAACTGTAACTGTCTAAGCTGAAATCTGACTTCTCCTTATGCTGAGGTGCTGAAATGCTTCATGTAGAAATTAATCAAAACTAGTCCCCCTTTTCTTTTTCTTTAATATAAGGCTAGAAAATTGTTTTGCAGAGTGACGATAATTTCCTCTTTGTGAAACTCTAAATGTAGCTATGGGATCTTTGATCTGCAGGTCATCATGTCATGATTTCATTAGTAGGAGGAGAGTCAGTGTAGGCTTTGTATTAATGTAGAAAACATGGACCCTAATGGATGTGTGTTTTTTTTTTTTCACATCTACTGTGTGGGCTGCCAAAGGTATTTTCAAGTCCTGTTTGGCTCTTATTAAAGGAAACTTTCTTGCTTGAGTGTATCTGTGTTTTGAGTGGAGACTTGACACTTGGAAGAGAAGTGGCCACTGGCTAACGGTCAGCTTTTATCTCTGCAAAATCAGACCAAATCTGGCAAAGCTGTAATCTGCTCAAAGAAAGCATAATTCAAAAATGCTCATGCTTGCTTGATGTTTCCAGCCTTTTCCCCTATAGTTTATCTCTGTGTGCCCAGGCTGGAACAGTTCAGGTCCGAGCAGATGTCTCCTGTAACTGAAGTTCTCAAACGTTGCTGGCTACGCTGGCTCTGGACATCACTACAAAGACCAGGGGCTCTTTTTCTCCATTATCAATGCTTTATAAAATTATAATAAAAAATTATAAAATTTAAAAGAATAAGAGAGGAGACCCTAACCTTGGCCCTGGGACCAGGGCAAGAGACTAGGACAAGATTTGGTTGTAGAAGACCACAAATACAGGGACTGGGCGCTTATGGGGCAGTGAAAACTGAACATTTGGGTTACTCTGCTGCATAAAAGCCCTCAGGATTTAGTGGTCCAGATCAGCTGGACTAAGAGACTGGGGTAAGGAATGAGGAAGGGAGTTAAGGCATAGATAGCCAAAGGCTATTTTACAAATCTCAAACAGAAGAAATGGGGCTGGCAGGCCATGCAGCCTAAGAAGCTGGTGTTTTGTGCAGAAGGGACTGGAATGATGAAAAAAGTTTCACTTTAGTGTCTATGAGAAGATAAACTCCAGTCAGAAGGCTAAGCAATAAACACTAAAACTGGCTAAGAAAGACAAAACAGGAAGAGATATGTGTGAGAACACACCAGCCTAAGAAAGACTGTGTAAGAGAAGTGACAGAAGATGGTTTTGTGGTGGATCCATGCTTCTTATTTCTCCATATGAATTGAGGGATCAAGAAAGCTGCACATAACTGAAGTTTTGTGAAAGGAAGGACATTAGTTTGTTTCCCAAATGAAAAGAACTGCACACAACATCAATTTTTAAATGGATTTGCAGTTCTGCAGCATCAGAAACTCAGAATGAGTAGATTCCAGAGATAAAATATCCCATACAGATTTAATTTTGGCCTTGTTTATTTACTTCTAGAAAATGTTTCTCTTTGCCTAACACATGCACAAAATATTGGGATTGAATAGTCTATGAAAATTCATGCCACATTTGTATTAATGTTATGTAAGGCCAACAGCAAGAATTTTAATAAAAATAACACACTGGTTGGTACAAGACCCCTTGTTCTGAGCTAAATAATATTTCCTATTTTAGAACAAATTATGAAACAAATCATTAGTAAGCCTGAGCTATTCTGTTGGAACCAAGGGAAAACTAAATTTATGTTAAGATGTATGCAGCAAAGTGGCAATGCAAATACACAAATAGAAACAATAGAGAGAACAAGGTTCAACTTTGCTGTTTCTTTACTTTGAAAGTTTGCAACTCTGTTCTTCTCATGTTCTTCTAATTCTTCTCTGGAAGGAAATTACTCAGTTTTCCACACAAGACAGTCCAGTAATGTTATAGCATTGCATGAACAGTGGACGATACTGGATCAGCACCAAAGAATGAAACCAGGAGTCACTAAACTGCCCCTGTATACATCACCTGAAGGTGTGTAAAGACTGTACACATCTGCCACGTGAATTTGGATTACCACAATGAAGTCTGATGAGTATTTTTTTTCATCACAAGGTCAGGATTTAATTAAAACTTCACACATTAAAATATGGTGCTTTTTTCCCCCTCACAGTACTGGGAGGTGTGCATAGAGTTTTATTTAACCTCTTGAATCTGGAATGAAGTTTGGAAGAATGAAGTGTTTTGTGTAACTAGTTTTTTGCAAGTTTGTTCTGTTTGAAGATTTTGTCTGCTTAGTGAGCAGTAAAGGAGCTCCCTGACAGATCAAAACCCTCACACATTTCAATATTCTTTACCTGATGCTAGCAGCTTGGACCCAGAAAAGGTATCTTTTTATTTTAGAGACTGTACACAACACCCAAATTAAGTGCCTGTCATTAATGGTCTCTGGTTGTCTGCCCAATGGTAAGGGTTTAATTTGTGGTTTACAACCCACCTCTTTTCACTAATTCTATAGGAAGTAAAAATGAGATATGAATATCTAGAATAAAGTTACACTGTCAAATTAAATTTCACCAGTGCAATATCTTTCTGTAGTCATCTGTTACTCTCTAGAGAGACAGTCTTGTTCACACTCACCACTGCAGAAGGCCTTAATGATGAGCCTTGTTTTCATTAGATGCAACAGCCAGTGCTCATATAGTTCTGCTTGCAAAATCAGATCAAATTCTACCACAAGCAAATTGAAGGTGTTTGATTTTATAATTTATGAAGTATATGGTGATTTTTGGTGAATAAGCTAAAGGCTTGAGTTCCCATTAGATCATGGCAATTGTAATGGTAAGCAGGGAGTAAAAATATCTCTTAGTTGGAACAAAGTTGTGATTATGCCTGTTCCTAAGAGCAAATTCTGTTTGTTCTGTGCTGATAGACCCTTGATGCACTTAGCAATTTGGAAATTTTGAATTCAGAATGAGAGCTTCAATTCTGTTATTTCCCCACTTTGTATGCCCTAAACAGAAAACATCAGCAAAAAGTGAATAGGCAGGATTTAACTTTTTCCAACCAAGTAATGTACAAATAAAACCATATGAGTACGAACAATCGCTCTTGTGTCCTATTCCTGCTATTTGCAGGTCCATATATTGGTTCTTTGGCTCACTACCAGAGCTCATAAAATGCTTTTAGGCATCTGTGTCCCATTAAAGCCACATGTTATATTACATCAATAAGAAACCATAGAAGTGCAGAGCTGCATGGATTTTAGAAGCTCACTTTTTTATCTCCATAGACTGGGAAAGGATCAGCATGCCACCCTGGAAGATACTAAAAGCACTCAGGGGAGGAGGTTCCAGATCTCTTTAGACAGACTGTTTTGGTATTTCCCTTCTCTGACTGTTAGACAGCTCTTGTAATATCCAACCTTAGTGATTTCGCAATTTTTTTCACATAGTGGACATTGTAAGATACTGATTATTGTTCTTTTATAGTACTCTATTACTTATTGTACAATCATTGTCATATCTTTTCCCAGTATCCACATCAGAGCAAAGAAATCCAATTAGTACAGGGTTTTTTTATCTTTTCATCACCTTTTCTGTTTGAAACCTCTAACACTGTTACAGTCCTCTGGATCCTGATTTGTTTAATTTTTTCTTGGAAATGGATGAAATTAATTCTTCATCTGAGGACCCAGCACTTAGAAATACAGCAATTGATGGCTTCTGTGTCTATGTGGGATACTTTTGCTGTCTAGCCAAATATTCCTTCTCTTGTGTTTGTGCATTTGATTTGATTATATTCTATAATAAATCTATAATTTAATATGAGCATAAAACATAAAAAAGAGCATCTACCCCTTGGTTATGGCGTGAACAAAGGAACTGTAGAACAAATGGGTCTGAGTAGTAAAAGAACTGGGTTTTTTTACAGTATTTTTGTTGAAAAAAATTACACAGCTGCAGGAAGGACCTTTGTTAGCAGTGTCTCTGAAGTCACAAACCTCTCGGTTTTGTTCATGCACTGAGATTAAATGGGGAACAATTCAGTAGGTTAAGACTCATCACCCTAAAAATAGATGAATTAGAGGGTATGTGATAAAAATCTGTAAAGTTGTGAATGATGTTGACTGTTCATCATTTCTTTCAGTACAAGAAAGCAAACAGAACCCAAGTTCAAAACAAAGAGAAGTTGAGTTTGTGTTTTTTTGTGTGTTTTGTTTTTGTTTTTTATACAGCAATCATACAGCAAGTTAATGCCAAAGCATGTTGTGGATAATTTACATGTGTGTTAATTTACTTGTGTTCAAGACAACATCAATAAGTTTGTGGAAAAGATTATGTAAATGGTTAGTGAACGGATAAACCAAGGTCAGTGAATGGATAAAGCAGATCCATTTCAGGGTATCTTCTGACATGAGAATAGCTGGAGGGTAATAATGTACTCAGAAGCTTCTTATGTACTTGTTCCCTGAGCATCTGCTTCTGATCAGTTCTGAAGATGTGACATAGAAGAATTCTCTAGTCTGTTGGCACCAATGGACCAATTCCAATGCTGTCATGCTACCAGAAACCAAGGCAGTTTCCTAAGAGCATTGCCTTTTTACCAGAGTTTGAAAGTTACTTTTTTTTTTCTACTGAGAAGAGAAATATCCTCTTCCTACCTCTGCACATTACTTCATCAGGTTCTCTTTTAACCTTCTTTCAGGAGGTATTCATGGGTGAAAGTGTTTGGGCAAAGTATGAGTAGCATAGAATGAAATCAAGTACATTAAATATAATTATGATTGAGCAGAACAGGAAAGAAAATGGTCCCTCCTTCAGCAACTGTGGTTTAAGTAGTTACAGGAAGTATGCCCTAAAAATTAAGAGAAACAGAAGAGGATAAACCCCCAACCATATCACTCTAGTCTGGGCAAGCTTTATTCAAGTGAAGGAAAGCATTTCAGAGTTAGGTGTAACTGTGATATGGATATCATACAGGTAGGTTCTAATCAGTTCTTCCAAATTTTCTCTGCAAAATATGGATACAGTGGCAAAGGAAGGGAAAAAAGGAAAGGCAAATGAAAGAAGATTCTGTGTGAATGAGAAAGACTCAAATCTGAAAAGAAAAATTATTGTTTCCTTCTTCACTTTACAATCTGGCAAGTGACTCTACCTTTGTATATAAATAATTTGTTGAAAAGTGAAACAATATTAAGACAAGTTCTAAAAAAACCCCCAAATTGAATCTAACTTATAAAAAAAAATCACAAAGAAACACCCCTTTACCTAACAAGTCACGTCTGGATGGTGCACCAATGGAAGACATCAAGTTTGCAGTAAGGTCAATGGCATGCAGCATTACCAAAAAGAGACATCTGTGTTTCAGACCTTGAAAAACAGATAGTGCTTTAAAGCATTTGTCTGTGCTCTTTAAGCTTGTTCACGGATATGGAGGAGTTGCATAAAGATTCTTTAAAAAAATCCAGACAAAGTAATCTTTCTGTCAGTGAAAACTTAGAGAGGGCAGTAAATCATTCAAAGAAGCAGCCTTTTTTCTGTCTGGCATAAAGGACTAAGAGATTGGGCCTGCCATACAGCACAAGGGAGAATATCAGGACAGATTTTGTGGAAAAAACGGTTATTTTTAAATTCAAGACAAAAGACAGAGCTCAGGATGGCTATTGCTCAGCAATCTGATAAGAGGAAGACTGTTCATCATTATACAGGGGTTGTGGAAGCTTTCAAATTTAGAACATGAGGTCCTAGAAATAGCAAAGCTGCTCTACAGAGCAGTTATGTTTTAATCCTGCCTGTTCAGAATTCTTTGATTAAGGAGCAACGTAGTACTCTTCTGAACAGAACAAAAAGTAAAGAGAAGAAAAGCTACTTTAGATGGCATATTTTCTGTAAGTTTGATTGTTTTAAAATGTCTGATGTTCCCAAGAGCTGGAAATCCCAGGACACTGGCAGATGACTACTTTGGAAGATTTCTTTAGAGTCGGAAACACTTCATTAATTCATGAGGATCATTCCTCTTTTCCTTTTAATTTCAACCATGTGATATTTTATATCCTTGTAGGTCACCCATGCCAGCATCTTTTATTAAATTTTTGTTAGTTTGTTTGTTTTGTTTCTTCTTTTGTCTTCCATTAGGCAATTTTCCTTGTCAATATCTTTATGACAAAAAGTTTTTCCGCAAATTCGTATAATGTCTCCATGCCCCAAAGCCCTTAAGAGAACACTGGCCCATTATTTTCCAAATTGAAATTTGGAAAATAATGAAGCATTTTTTTAGTTTATTTCTACATGTTTCAAAAGATCAAATCCTTCCCCCTACAATCTCACAGCTCATCAGAGGACAGTGCTTGAGCTGTAGAGAAGGCAGCGTAGACCATGCAGTGAAATCATCTCTTTCTATCTGCCTTGTGATTTTGCAGTTCTGGGGTTAGCTATTTTATTAAAGGAATCTCAGTAGCATGGATTTTCCATGGATGTTATTCATCTGGTCCAAAGGATGTATTCTCAACAAGGCATTTCCCTTATAGCTCAGTGGCCAGTCCCTCCCTCCTCTCACACTCCGTGTGGCAGGGCATCCCATGCAGGGTACAGCCAGTGCTGTCAGGCGCATGCTGTCCCCTCTAGAGGTAGTATAGGGTCCTGTCCTGTTTTTTTTTTTTTTCTTATTTTTCTGTCTTATTTTAATCTCCCTTATTGTTTTCTACTGGGAAAATGGACAGAGTTTGTGGTGAGTCAGTGCTAACCATGGACAAGCTGTGATGAATCATCTTTTAACTAAAGACAAATGGAAGGTGACTGGAGAATTAAAGATATTTTTGCCAGCAAGAGGTTAGTATGTCAAGAAGTTAGTGCATGGCTCATGGGGTTCAAGGAGGAACATCACTATGCAGTGTGCACCCACTGACACAGAATTTAAAGATTGTTTAATTTTTAAAAAAATTTTTAAAGGTTGGAAAGGCATTAATGCAATAACTAAACGAGTATGCTGCCTTTTCTTTCTTGTGGTTGTCAAGCACGACATGTCGTAAAACTTACCCTATTATATTATTATCAAATTCTCTGTTCTTTGCAAATGTGAAATGGCTATAGCAATGTAACTATAGATAACTTGACTGAATTTGGCAATGCTGCTATGCAGGTCAGCTGGAATTAATTTTTAAGTTATGATTTTTATGAGAAATCTAATACTGTTCTTACAGTCACATGGTAATTCACTTCTTTTACTAATTTAATAATTGTTTTTTTGGAAAGGGCCATGGATTTCTGGCAAGGTTTTTCTTCTAGGATGCAATACTGTTCGATTCACATAAACCTATTGCTAGGCAGTAAATAATTTTTTAATATTTTTTCCATTTGTTGTTTAATGATAAATACAAATTTACAAGGAGATTACCAGAAACACTCTCTTGCCTTTTTTCTTTTTTTTTCTTTTTTTTAAAGACGTATTTTACTTATTTTTATAATTCCTTCCAGTATCTCCCTAGATTTTAATAAGTTTTTGAGAAGATTGGCTGCTCTTCTCTACAAGATAATGCTCAGAATTTGCTACAGGGTTCATTGTCTGCACTTTTGTACACATTGTAAAATTTCCACTTACCTCCTACTTTCCAGCAGGCTTTTTTTTTAATAGTTGCACAACCAGAGAACCAAAGTGTCTGTAGTCTTGGGGAGAAAAAGTCCTGTGCTCTCAGGGAAGCTGAGAACCAGCCAATTCCTTTTTAGCTGCCTTGCTGGGTAGAAGGTCATTATCCTGGAGGTTGTAGCTAAAAGTCCAGAAGTGTATGCGGTGGATTCACGCTGTTCAGATGCGGTGAGATGAAGAGCAGGCTATGATAGTGGATGGTTTAATATCAGGTGCTTAAGTATGGCTGGTGACAGAAATTATGCAGGGTGGCTTGAACCTTTCCAGAGTCGTCATTTTACAGCATAAAGTCCTGTCTTGGCCTACATCCCTAAGTACTTTGCACTGGCTTTCAATAAACCTAAAGTACTAACATTTGAGAAGTGATCCAGATCTGTGTTTAATGTCCAATCTTTAAATCCTCTACAGATGTTGTCCTCTGAGATTTTTTTCTCCTTCTTTCATGAATAGGTGTGTTTGGGTCACTGCAGTGTGCCCAGATCACTGTGGAAATTTTATGACAAATGCCAAGAAGGGACAAGTGTCTTTTAGAAGTTCTCTGCTGCTAGATTAGCAAGCCAAAGAATGCTTTGGATAGCTCAAATAGTGTCATCAATCTATCTAGTATTTGTCTCTATTAGGTGTTGTTCAATGTCATCTTCAATGCCCAATGGATTTGAAAATTCCGTGCTGTTACCAGTTACTCTGTCACAGCATTCTGCTTTTCCTCCTAAGCTGTTCTTTTCTTCCCAATTATTGATTTTATAATCTCCAATTACATTCGGAAAGCAAGCAAAAATAAATGTCCTTAAACCTGACAATAACCCATAGGTTTTCCCCTGAAGAAATTGTCAACTTCTTTTGCACTTCACTTCCTCTTTATGCAATTAATTCTTTCCTCTTTGTCACTATTTACTAGTACTCCTGGGAAGAGTGGAAGGAAGGGGAGGAGCACAAAACAAACACGAATTTTTCTTTTCTTTTTCTTTTTTTTTTTTTTCTCTTTCAGCTCATTCCCTTTTCCGGCTAATCTAAAATCCTGGCACATTTCTCAGAGTTGTTGAGCCAATAACTTTAAGTAAACAGAATTCTTTTCATCGCTTTCATTCCTCTTCCTTTTCCCCTTCCTTATCCCTGTGTCACCCTTAGGCTTTTTTTTGATGCAGTGGAGAAAACTCTTATCCTTCATATTGCTCAGGCCTGGGTGTCAGCTTTCGTTTGGACATCCTTGCTGATGTGCAGTCTAACACTGAATGACTAATTAAAATTAAACCTTACAACTAGAATTAAAATGAATCAAAAATAAATGAGTAAATTTAAATTAATCTCTAAGATTATCCAGACTCTTATAGCAGACAGTACTATGCACTTAGTAATTTTTTAAGCAGCTCATGTTTTGACTTTTCTCCCCTCTGAGGGCTTCCCACCCATGCAGAAGGAGTTCCTTGTCCCTAGTGAAATCCAGAAATGCTTTCTACTAAGTGCCTTGGGAGCTATCTTGAAATGCTCTTTTCTCAGGGTGTTACCCAAATGTGACAGCAAGCAAACGCAGAATCACTGTCTGCATGGTCCAGGAATTAGAAGATAAAGCTTCTGGTGGAAATCAGAGGTACAACGGGTTTGGGCTGCCTGCCTTGTCAAGGGAGTAGGATCACAGAATCATTTAGGTTGGAGAAGACCTTTAGGATCATTGAGTCCAATTGTTAACTCAACACTGCTAAGTCTACCACTAAGCCAAGTCCCTGAGGGCCACTTCTAAATGTCTTTTAAATACTTCCAGGGATAGTGACTCAATCACTTCCCTGTGTAGCCTGTCCCAGTGCTTGACAGCCATTTTGGTAAAGAATTTTATCCTAATAACCAATTTAAGCCTCCCTTGGTGCACCTTGAGGCTATTTCTTCTTGTCCTATTGCTTGTTGGTTGGGAGAACAGATTGACTGTGTACCTGGCTACAATCTCCTTTGAGGTAGTTATAGAGAATGACAAGGTCCCCCCTCAGCCTCTTTTTCTCCAGGCTAAATGCCCTCAGTTCTCTCAACTGCTCCTCAGACTTGTGCTTCAGACCCTTCACCAGCTCCATTGCACTTCTCTAGACACACTCCAGCACCTCAGTGTCTTTATTTTAGTGAGGGGCTCAGAACTGATCATTCGAGGTGCGGCCTCACCAGTGCCAAGCACAAAGGGATGATCACTGCCTTCATCCTGCTGGCCACACTACTTTTGATAGAGGCCAGGATGCCACTGGCCTTCTTGCCCATCTCTGTACACTGCTGGATCATGTTCGTCCAGCTGTCAAACAGAACCCCTGGATCCTTTTCTGCTGGCACCTTTCCAGCCACTCATGCCCAAGCCTGTAGCACTGATGGAGGTGTTGTGACTCACATGCAGGACCCAGCACTTGACTTTGTTGAACCTTGTACAATTGATGTCAACCCACTGATCCAGCCTCTCCAGATCCCTCTGCACAGCCTTCCTACCCTCTGGCAGATCAATACACTGCAAATTGAGTGAGGGTGCACTTGGATCCCCTTGTCCAGATCACTGATGAAGATATTAAGCAGGACTGGCCCCAACTCTGAGCCCTGGGGAACACCACTTGAGACTGGCCACCAGCTGGATGTAACTCCACCCTCTGGATCTGATCATCCAGCCATTTTTTTACCCAGGGAACAGCGTACCCATCCACACCATTATCAAGACAGTTTCTCCATTAGAATGCTGTGTGTCAAAGGCTTTATTGAAATCCAGATAGATAACATCCACAGCTTTTCCTTCATCCACTAAGCTGGTCACATTGTCATAGGAGGAGGTCAGGTTGAGCAAGCAGGACCTACCTTTCATAAACCTGTGCTGGCTGGGCCTAATCACTTGGTTATCCTGGACAGGCAGTGTGATGGCACTGAAGGTGATCTGCTCTATAATGATCCTGGATGAGCCTGGAATGGCCTCTTCCCTCAGTAATGCTAGGGGTGCATGGTGGCAGAGGGCTGGAAGGATTTGCTGGTCGGAGGGGCGCAGGCAGACATACAGGCTCTGGAGGCTGGGGACAAGGAGTTACTGAGTGTGCTTTGCTCACTCCTAGAGGAGGAAAGAAATGGCTTAGGTCAGGACAGATATGCAATGAGCAAAGACTGGTCAGTTCTCCATACTCCTGATTATGGAGAAAAAAAATGAATAGTGGTAGGAGTTGGAAGGAAAAAAGAGGAAAGGTGAGGAAGAGGAAAGAAAGTGGATGAGGAGCTTGAGGAGTGCCACTTGGGAATGAGCTTGAGAAGGGGTGTGCAGGAACTGGAAGGAAGATAGGACTTCTGGCAACCGACAGACATGGAGGCTGTGCCTTGTGGTGAGCTAACTCAGGCTTTTATTGCAATTTACATAATGGGTACTTTGTTAATTAAAAAAGGCAAAGTCATGTGATTACGGTGTGTTTCTCTTCTCTTGAAGATGAGATTCTGTTCTTCACAAATGCAGAGATAAATTAGAAAATTTTGTCCAAAAGGTGAAAAAAGGCTCCCTACCCCCAAGACCCTTCCCGAATGAAACCACAAACCCTAGGTCATACTTTTTCTGAAATTAGACAGGACTTTTGGACGTATAGGACTGGCAGTCATGTGGAATGACAGTTCTGGGGGAAAAACACAATGACTTGAAATATGGAAGAGTGAAGATTTTTTTTTTAAGGTAAGAAATATGCTTGAAGGGAAGACACAGGGCATAAGGACAGAATTACATTGTCTAACAGTGCTTGATAAGGTGCACACATCTTGCTCTTTGTTCAGCTGTTTGGCCTGTCTGACACATGAAGTATGGTAGTACCAGAGAAAGAGCCTATTACAACTATACTAATTAAGATTTCAAAGACAATATTTCTGAATTCTGCATGAGTTAGATCGTAAGACTGAGCAGCTTACTGATATGTGGACTAACATCTTATCTAGATAAATAAGTCAGAACCTCTGAGATTTTATCTCAGTAACTGAAGCATGCCTGAACTCTATAGCTGACTTTAACAGGGAAAGTCACACAAGGGCTAACAGTTCCATTTCTTACCGTTCCCCTGCTCCCCCACAGATTTCCTATGAGTTTAAGTTTTCTTAAGTTTATCCCTTTTAGGCCGAATTTAGCAATAGATTTCAGTGCAGACCTACAAGTGAATCTGCAAGTGAATCTCACTGCTAGTTTTGACAGTGCCAGAGCCCTGCAAAGGCGAGGCAGCTGCTATAGCTGCTACAGCCACCCACAAGGGAGGGAACACCTGAGTGGGCCAAGGCTATTTTTGGAGGAAGATCTTGCAGCTAGTTCTGACCAGGCTCACCTGGCTGCCAAAGCAGCCAGGGAGCAGCAAGGATGGCTATCTAGGATTCTACATCAACCTCTTCCTTTTCTTTCCCCTCTCTCCCTGAACTTCTGGCTACACACTTATTCTTCCTCTTGCAAAGCTCACTTGCCTGTGTTTCTGAAAAGCCTTCAGACAATTTTATTACAGGATTAGTCATGAAAAGTGGGTAGCTGAGTTTGAGAAAAAACATTTATGTGAAAGGGTGGTGTTATTTAAAGTGGCATGTCATCAAGGGATTCACTACCTCTGACAGGTTCCTTTAATGATATGTGTGTCAGGATTGCTGTTTATTGAGTAAATTTGCTAGTTGTGCTTCATGGGATCAGTTTATCCCTCAGCAGTCTTACGGGATTGCTGCAAGGATAGAGATGCATAACCAACTTAGAGCAAGGTGACTGTTATGTTCATATAGTGTGAATTAACCTATTAGTATTTAATAAGCTTTATACACTTCCCCCCACATCCCACCCCTTCAATTCACCTTTATTTCAGACACAGAAGTACAAATGAAGAACAAGGATTTTTTATTTTCCCTCAGCAGTGACTACTTAGGGTGTAAGATTCAAGGAATGTTCTTGGCTTGCATGTTCAAAAAGCATTCATTTCTTCATGCCACTTAAAGAGCGCCAGTCCCATAAATTTAGAAATCAGTTAGCATGTCCTTGTAAATCTGTCAGTGTGTTCCTTTTTATTTTTTTGCAGTCTCAAAATATTCTTTGATATTTTTAGGGAATATGAAAATGAGAAGGTAATTTTTTTCCTAAAAACTATATAAAAAAAATAAAGCAGTTAATTTTCTTATATCCTGTTTTATAAACAGAGAGGTGTTGGGCTTCCCCCCCTCACTTTTAACTAAAAAATGGTTTAAATATATATTTAAATATAGAGTGCTTTTAAGGATAAATTTGCTGATAGTTTCTGCCAAATTGTTCTGCAAAGTAGGATTGAGAATGGGACAGAAGATCCTTGTTTTATTTATCTTTCTGGTTTCTCTGTTAGGTTTTGGCTTTTTGCGTATTTTTCTCAAGAATGTGTTTACTGAAAATACAACATGTTAAGCTAGAGCTTACAGGGTTCCAATATCTTGAATAACCTTTCCTAAAAACATACACATATTTTCTTGTGGTTTATAGAAGCTGCATCTGGCTTAGGAAGCCTCCTCCATACGTGGAAATAGCTGGGGATGGGCTAAGTGTGTGGAGAAATGTCCTGGATGCCTACCTGTTACTCCTCATGCCTAGATGTCTGCCTATAGATGGTATTAAAGACTTGATGATGGGCAAGCATGGCCTGCCCTATCTACTGCCTGATGGCCCATATTGCACTGGCTATCGGGGACAGGGTTTACTTTCCAGCACTGCTTCCAGGGGTACCACGGGAGTCATGCACTCAGTTGATAACTAATTATTTTTTTCTGATACTCAAAAGGGAAAATGAATTAAATAGCTTCAGTAGCTACAATAGCTTCAGCCTGTCAAGAGGAAGGATGTGATAGAAGTATTTCATGGCACACTTGACTGACGGTATACTGGTCAAATCTAATCATTGCAAATAGGGATTGACTCAACCAACCAGAGCATACTGACAGGAGTTTGCTCTGCTGCCTTCAACTGGCTATAGAGAAACTTTTGTGCTTTTAGTTTTTCTCACCTTTGTCCTAAAGGTTCCAGATATTGTTTCATATCCAGGGCACAGAGTGCTAGGCTCAGAGTCTTTTTTTTAAATTCATGGTTGCCTGTGCTGCCAAACAGCTGTAGTGCAGATTAGACTAGCAGCACTGTGCTGCCTGAAGATTCACGAATGTGGATGTTTGCTGGTTCCTGGCTGCCTCTATATATTTGATTCCTCATCCCACTTAGGAGATGTTGCCTCATCTCTGTTTCTGGGTGATAGGATGTATTTCCTATTTTTCCTGTCAGAAGTCACAGGAATCTCTGTGTTCAGGGGTAGGGTGGAGTTTGGTTGTTTGGCTTGGCAAGTCACAGATTAACCTGTGTACTGCGCACATGGATGCAAGTGTGCGTCACAGTTCAACCCCTGCTTTGAAGAGGACATAAGCAAGTAGTGAGAGGTAACAGAAATACATCAGCTAGTAAAATTCCTATTCAGTGAATACAAATAAAGTTTTGGAAGCAGAACAGGGAGCTTTCCCTTTTTAGAGTTGTCTCAGTTCCTTCACAGGAAACTCAGGCTCCATGCTTTTTTTTCCCCCCCCATGAATCCTCTTACTGTTCCCTATCTGCAGATCCTTTCTTCTCCTTTAACACCTGACTTCTAGAACATAGAAATAACAGGGCTGAAAAGGCTGTGGATCTGCAGTGGAAGAGGCAGTACATGCTTCATGCCAATGGAAGGAGGCACAGGTTGCTACTGAATTCATTCTCCCCAGGAACAGAGAAATTGCCCAGGTGGGTGAGCTGTCCATCCAGCTGGGCTTCCTGGCTGCTGCACCCATCCTGCCCTGGTTGTAAGAATAGAAGAGCTGGCAGCACTACTGGTAATGCTGGGAAAGTATGAAGACTTTGGGAGTTCCCACACAACCCATTAACAGGTAAACAACCATTTATATGTGCTTGTAGTTTGGTGGCAATCAATATAATTAAATCCGATGGGTTTTTCTGCTATATGCTGGAGGTTGTTCTATGTACTGGAAGTTGAGCTGCCTGTTGGTATATTTATTTTCACCATGTTATTTTGGAACCCCAAACTATTGTTCATTTTTAAACAGATTCCGTCCTTTAAATATTGATCCTGTAGAGGCTAAGTTAAATAATGGCAACAGTATTAGAGATTCCTTTTGACCTAGCTGTTGACATGAATGACTAGTGACAATTTCCTTTTCCCAAGTATGCAATTTGAATTAAATGAGCTTTACTACTAATCTGCTGCTGTATTTCTGGAGTGATTTGAGTTTGTTTTCTAACTCTATAACATAGGCAGAAGGGTCATCTTGCTGCATGCTGTCCCAGGTTAACTGCATGTGTGTTAGAATAGTGTGCATATAGTACTGAATGTTTTAATTCTGTGCCTGAGTTACATTCATGTTGTCCCAAGGGTTAGCTAGCTAGTGCATTTAGAGAGGGTTGAAACATGACAAAAAAGCCCATTATCAAATCTCCAAATATACTTATAAAATTCATCCCTGTCCCATCAATATTTTTTTCAGTTAAAGTTTTATCATAAAAAAGGATTATGAAACATCATTAAATTTCTGTTTTGTTATATTCATTATGAAAAAATTTGGTATTTTGATAGAAAATAAGCTTTCATTTTGAAATTTCTTTAATGATATTTAATAGTAAATACTTTCCTTTCTAGAATATTTCTAATAGCCACTTCCTTTCTGTCAAACAAAATATTTTTGATAATCTGTTGATAGCTTCTTCTTGAACCCCAACATTTCAACGTTTCCATGTGGTGGACATATTTAAATGAAAAGTTGGAAGAATGAGGGCAGAAGAGAGAAGGGATATTACTTTTACTGTTCCCTAAATTCCTCCTACCTAATGTGTAGTCCATACCTTTTGCATTTCTCTTGATCTTTCTGCTTCTCTTTCTGTTCACCTCCATCCCACCCCAAAATATAAAAAGAAATAATTGTACAGTTCTGTTTTCCCTTGACTTCACTAAGCTTTTTTCAAGAATTAGCTACAAAATTGGAACGAACTCTGTTATTAAAAAGTGCTACAAATATATAAAGGCAGGTAATCAAATGCGATCATTGTGAGTTTCAATGGAAAATTGCTTGTGTATTGGTTTTCCCTTAATGATTCAGTGGCTTGTGTGGGTTACTATGTCTATAGTTAAACTTGGAATTATGCTGCCTACTCTGAGATTTTTTATTATCTCTCTTAGAACCTCTTTTAATAATTTTCTTCTCCCTTTACAAACCTTTCATCTTTTAGGCTATAATTTCCTCTATTTGATCACTAGAAACAGATGACTTTTTAATTTTCTATTTAGAAAATTGGAGGAAAAATATAGTTGTTCATTATATTTTGTTATAGCAGCCAAAATACATATACATACCTTAATCATAATAAATAGACCCATATAAAATTGGAGGTATTGAATCAGCTGAAAAGACCTCAACTTAATACTCGTCTGTCCCTCATAACAACAACGTCAGTTTTTGGCAGGAGCTCAACAGTGCAGGTTTGAGTTTCATGACTTCAGACAGTTCCTAATATTAGAAAGATAGATGTACATAAAGATGGCAAAGAATTTAATGAAGGTGGATCATCTTTGTCTACAATTTAAAATTGGCTTCCTTCCCTGCAGTAGTATGCAGGTTTTAATCAGTGCAATCTCTAATATTTTTTAATGCTTTTTAGAAATGGAGGAATTCCTTGTTACATCACATATTCTATGAATGTTAATGAAGCCCTAACTTTGTTCTCTTGTATGTACTTCCAGAGTAACATTTTGCTTGCTCAGCTTTGTAGACATTCTCTCCTGTATCCTTTCCATGGATTTTATATTTACAACTGTGTAAAAACAAGATCTATTTAATCTGTGCCTGCTGGTGTGCTCAGATTCTGAGGTACTAATAAAAAAATCACAAGTGCCTAGTGACTAGTTGTATAGGCCTCAGGGATTTGTCCACTAGTGGCAAAGTGATTTCTAGATTTGCTAAATCAAATAGGAATATCTTTCCTGGGGCATCAATTTAATGTTGGGAAAAACTGAAATAAAACTGGTCTGAATAAAAGTTTTGAAACTTTAAGGAAAAAGAAATACTCTCTCACTGGACACTTCAGAAGGCAAATGAAGGCAATGTAAATCACGCTGATTCACCTACTTCAGGTACCTCTGCTAAAACCAATACATATTTTTGATTTCCTGTTAGGCACTAATAATTTTGGTTTTGGAGGACAGAAAACGTGTTAAGAGCTTCTGGATACTCTTGACGCTGTTAAGAAGAATGTTGGAAGTTCCCACTGACTTGAATGAACTTTATCTCTCTTAATGCTCACAGCCATAACAAGGAAATTAATTTGTTCAACCTTTTGATTTAAACCATTTCTGTTTCTAGGACTTCATATATTCATATAAATCCCGACCTTTCTTAAACAGATGGTGATAATGATGACAATGAGAATACTATTGAATGGCATATGGGAAACATGAGACCTAAATAATATATTTGATTGCTGATGATTAAACAAGAATCTAAATTTTTTGAAAGGATGTTTTATTTGAATGTCTATTCCAAGTTTTCAATAAAAGTTTCAATGCTCTGGACCCTGACCAGCCACTTAGATATGTAGTTGTTTGGTGCATACTTTTTTGATTATATTTTTCTGAACATACAAATTTAGTCCTGCACTAAAGGCTCAATTCCACTTGTACAGACTCTAAATTGATAAATATTACGTGACAGACAAGAAGCAAGTAAGAGCCTTCCTTATTAAAGAGATTGAATTTGCATGAGTTACTAGAGCAAAATATTTGGTCAAATTATATTGTACCAAAATAGCCCAAAGGTTATATTTGATATATGGCAAATACCTATTTTGAGTTTGTTTAAATTAAAAAAGAACCTGGTAGCCTTCTTCAAAACAAACAAACAAATGACAGAATTGTAAATCTCGGTCTTTGCAACAGTTTGGTGGAATAGATTGTAGTCGTGACATACTGATGACTGGCACAGCAGGTAGGGGATAATACTATCTAGCCTGACATTTACCCACTTTTTGCTATTCCTCTGCATCAAACTGGCTTGTCTACTGAGCATACTAACTGAAAGGCGGTAGCAAAGCTACTGTCTTCAATATATGAAGTGTTGTTTATTATGTAAACAGATTAGGAAATATATCCTATTTCCATTCTCTTCTTAAAGCAAAAAAATTAGTCCATAAGTGTTAGCATTTCTATTAGACATTGTTTTATCTGCTAGAGAGAAAAAAGGCTTCAGCAGAAACAGTCATTCTCAGAGTAGGAGGGTTATGTTTTATTATTGCCTTAGAATATATATTGGATATATTTTTCCAGGGGGTAGAGGTATGACCTTTTTGTTTTGTATCACTACTTGGTATCTTCAGTCCTAGAAGGTCACTAAGGTCTTTAAATATCTTACATGAGGATGGAGTTTTACATGGGAATGGTTCGCGAGCAATATATGCATAGATCAGGTGTATCACCATACACTAGTAAACTTGCAGATGTATGTGTAGTGAATTAAATAAATTAGGGAGATCATCTTTTACAGAGGATTATTTGTAGGCTCTGAAAGGCCAATTTTAGCACAAGGATTGCTATGGTTTGTTCAAATGGCTGTGGGTTACAGTTATACACAGGAGAAATTAAGAAAGAGTGATATTACTTATTCCTGTTTGCATGTTAAGACTAAAATGTACAGTAGATTTTTGCTCTAAACTAAGTGGATAGGGAAGGATGAACATATTATTAATCTATTTCTGTATATTTAAACTCAAATTTCCCACTAACTTTATGAAAAAATTCCCTTTAGAACATATGAGAACTTGGTGATAGCAGTAAGAGCTAAATTTTTGGTAGGTGGTGAAGAAAACTGTTTTGAGAATGTATTAGTACTGCAAATAAAAAGGGATTCAAATACTGTGTTTACCCATGGATGTGGAATAACCTGCTGGCCATGCTATTTTCCTGCTTAAGTATTTTATTAGTTTATGAAATTACTCTCTTGGAAAATTGGTTGAATTTAGTCATATGCTGAGACATAAGTGAGCCCAGAGCTTGAAAAGAATGACTAGTTTTTTTCTGTCTCAAGAATTAAGCTACCTGACAGGAAGGTCAAATATGGATACAGGTTTCTAGCAATTTATATCGGTAAGACTGCTCTGCACACTACTTTTAATAATATTCTTTAACTATCTATGAATTGATTTTTTTTGAAAATAATAATGTACTTCCAGGGCAGGTCAACATATTAGTGTTTGTCCCAAATATACTTTCAGTAGAAATTTTATAAACTAATAAATACACATTGGACAGTATTTGAAAAAAATAAGTGGAGTATTGAAAGGCACTATTTGTCAAATTGCTCATTTGATGAATGACTTTTTAAGCAATTCACTACTAAGTGTTGGGTCGTGCACTTGGGTCACAACAACCCCACGCAGGGCTACAAACTTGGGGATGAGTAGCTGGAAAGCTGCCCAGCAGTAAAGGGCCTGGGGGTGTGGGTTGACAGCCACTGAACATGAGCCAGCAGTGTGCCCAGGTGGCCAAGAATGCCAGTGGCATCCTGGCCTGGATCAGCAATAGTGTGGCCAGCAGGATGAGGGCAGTGATTGTCTGTTCCCCTGCACTCAGCACTGGTGAGGCTGGTGGTGAAGCATGTCCAGAGGAGGACAATGGAACTGGTGAAGGGTCTGAAGCACAAGTCTTATGAGAAATGGCTGAGGCAATTGGGGACATTTAGTCTGAAGAAAAGGAGACTGAGAAGGGACCTTGTCACTCCCTACAACTGAAAGGAGGTTGTAGAGAGGTGGCAGTCAGTCTCTTTTCTCAGGTAATGAGTGATGAGGAGAAACGGCCTTCAGTTGTGCCAGGGGCAGTTTCCAATGGGATATTAGATATTAATTTCTTCACCAAAAGAGTTGCCAAGCATTGGGACAGGCTGCCTAGGGAAGTCGTTGAGTCCTCATTTCTAGAGGTATTTAACAGACATGTAGGTGTGGCATTGAAGAACATGGGTTAGTGTTGGACTTAATGATTTTTAAGGTATTTGTCAATGTAAACAATTTTATAATTATATACATATCAGTGTTAAAAAAATCAGGAGAAGCAGGTATGTGCAATAATACAGATGTCCTGGTTCCAGCTGCATAAGTTGATGTTCCATTGTGTTCCAAGTATTCCTCACCTCTGTTTTAAGCTCCAGGACGCATTGACACTTTCTCTGTTTTTACCCAAGGCTTTGTACTCTGGCTGATAGATGGTGTACTTCCTCCTTACCACACTTTTATCCCACAAGGATGCATTTATTTCCCTAATTTGGCATTCCTCTTTAATTCACTGTCTTTGCCTGTAAGTTTGTTTTCCGAAAGATTGCATTTCCAGTCCATATGGTGGAATAATTCCAAATATAAATAAAATAGGGGGAAATATGATGCAAAGCTTATAAAATAAGCTATGTGTTTGGCCACAGAGGACTTAATGAGATGATTTGCGGTATGTTTGGGATGTGCAGTGAGAATATCCTGAGAAAGATGTTAGCACTTACCGAGACCTTCTCTGAAATATGGTAAAGCATGTCATTGTTGCATTTAAAAATGACCCAAGAGATGATTATTCTTACAGGTTTCTGAAAACAATGGACAGCAGGTAGCTGAAGCCAATTTTCTGTAGTAATGTTTTTAAGAGCTATGATAGAATCCACTGTTGTGTATACTTATTTCAGCATCCCGGAGGTGTCTGAGATCAATGGCAAGCTTCCATCCACTTCAGTTCTGCCACATGACCCAAAAAATGGAACTATTGAAGTGATGTAAAGCTTTTCCTAAGACCACAGAGATAAAAGCCATGTGCCTTGGAAGCATGTACGCAGTATCATGCACTATGCATTTCAAAATGTTTGGTGTTTTTTTTTTTCCTGAAAAAAACCTACTATGTATTTCAGATTTAGTAGTTTTAAAAAGGTTTCTTTTATATTTAAATTACCAATGGCAACAGCTCAGATGTATTCTTCTATACTATTAATCTGAGTCAATGTTCAAGTTTCCTTTCATCCCTGTTAATAAGAACAGGGAAGATACAAAGAGTCTTTTTATGCTGCCATTTTATGTGGACTTATAGCTCACTTGGTGAAAGATTCAGTTTGAATATCCTACAGAATAAAAAAGATCTTGTTTCTATAATATAAAAATATCTGTCTTGATGGAAGGCATTATCTAATGATGTATATATTTTAATAATGTTGCATTTCTTTTTTGGAAAATTAATCTGAGATTTTGTTATTAAGAAAATTACCTATGTGGGTGGGTTTTCTTCAATGAAAGGAAAACAATTTCTTTTCTTGACTCATCTGCATATTATTTTCATTTTTCTTGTAGAGTGGGAGTCTGCTATTTATGATTTTACATTGAAATCTCTCCTCTTGTGTTTCTCCAGAAGCCCTTGTGAGCCATTTGCATTGAAAGGATGGGATTTTCAATCTTTTTGCCTTATGACTGCAGGCTGAGGGTGATCGCATTTAAGGATTAGAACAAGAAGCTGTTTCCTGTCCTCATCCTGTTACAATATGCAGTATATTTCTCTTTTCCTTGGTCACAGTTTCTCTACTGCTGTTTGCATTTTTCAGTAAACCCTTTTTATGCACTGACTGTCCCAACATTCCCTAGAAACAAGGAAATGCTTGAAATTTTATAGAACATAAAAGTGCAATAATCCAATTTCAAACAAACTAGTAGATGGTGAAAAAGTTAACTGTTACAAAAGTTAACATGCATTTCCTGTAACCTTAAGAACAGTATTTTGCTGGAACTTATTTTCTACAAGCTTTACAGAATTGGAAGAGCTGCTGTTCTAAGATGGATAGCTAAACAGCAACCTTAAAATCAGACTATATTTTATTGTCATACAGAACTTGCGTTTGATCATTAACTCATCTGTTCAGCTTTTACTTCAGATTCTTTGCACCTTTTCTTTGTTTATAACTGCAGATTTACGGTCCATATTTCACAAGTGGATAGGTCAGCAACTGTATTTTTTACTTGTGAAAGGATTGAAGGCAATCTTCGAAATGTGTTTACAGCTTGCCCAATTATCTTAATAGCGTATGCTTTTAAAAAAATTGCTTCCTCTCTACAAACTACTAGAAACCTAAGCCTGAAAATGAAAATGGTTCCAACAGTGGGAGTTTATTTTTAAACTACAATAGATTCACTTTTAATTTTCATAGATCTTACATTCCTTTAAGGTCTAGTAATTTGATGAGATTTACTAGAGCAGTTAGCAGGTACAGACAAACATGTGCTGAGATTTATGGCAGAGAACATTTCCCATGTATTGAAAGGGTAGCTGATGCCAGATTGCAGAGTCCAAGGCATTATCCATTTTTCAGCACAGCCTAGGTTCCTGTCTACATTTATCACCTTTTGCTCCTAAGGGCGTGTTATTGTGCCTGCGATACGTCTTTTCTGGTAAATGTGTTTCTGGTTCAGCTTCCTTGCTCCCGAGACTTTTCTATTTTGGTTCCCGGTGTCATGTGATCCCCCTGGCCAGTGAGAGCCCCGCAGAGGGAATGGCAACAGCCTGCTGGGAGCAATGTAAGTCAGAAAAAAACTCTTGGTTTTTGCAGTTTCTGTCCCTCACACTCAATTTTAAATGCCGCTTTTACCCTGAACCTTTGCTGGGCACACATAGTGATACCTATAGAAATGCTTAGAAGTTAGGTGTTTTGGTTTGGATTTATTTTTTACTTTTTCAAATGTTACTTTTCTTACTATGCTCCCTTTTTCCTGTGTCCTGCAGTGTCATTGAGAAGCCTAAAAAAGCAACAGAAAACAGATCAAAGGCATTGCAAGTATTGCCTAAAGTATGTTTTAAGGTGAATATTTCAGGTGTAGTACTACTTTATTTAGCATGAGCTGTAGATGGTGCCGAATATCCTCTGCTGCCGTGGAGGAAGACTGATGTGACACCCTCGTCCTCCCCTAGTGCTTAGTCAAAATTGATCGTTTAGGTAGAAGGACAATAGTAAACAAAATTATCTGGAATCATAAGCTGGTGCTTTTACCAATTGGCTGAGACATAATGGGGAAAGGACTTCTTTCAATTAAAGGGCAGTCATGTACCCAAGGCAGTGTATCATTTTGCTAGTATGAATGAAGTGGAATACTGTATTTTGATCTCAGCTGGTGCTGAACAATACTTACAGTATATGATATTGAAATAATGCATTCAATGAGATTTATCATTTTATTGTAGGGGCACTTCCTGGTACAAAGTAAGAGTCTTATCTTTCTACTTTATAACACAGACTCTGAACTCAGTAAAATTTACCTGGTAATTACTACTGAGTAATGGTTTTGTCTAATTAAACTATATATTTTTTTAATTGGATAAATATGATTTTCCAAAAATCATTCTCCTCCATCAAAGGATATAAGTGTTTTACTTATTTTCTATTTCATTGTGGGGTTTTGGCTTTTGTTTTTATTTGTTTTTGTTTTATTTTTCTTTCTTATAAATTGCATGTGTTTTATTTTGAGTCTACTTTTAAGATTTGGAGTTAGCTTTTAAGTATTGGTAAGCTTATTTTAAAGTTGTGTCCCTAAGTGATAAGCCTTGATATACGAAAATTTGAGAACAGAGGTTTGGAAAAAAGGCATAATGAAATAAGCTGGAATCTCATGATTTCCTTTCATGGCCTAAAGCCTGGACCCCGTATCACATCACTTTAAGGTGCTGAGGCCACTACTGCACACTTCTTTATTTTGTTTGCATTGGTGATTTATATCCTAATGACAAGATATTAAATGAAGGACGACTGGAAATATTTCTTCTTTTTCCCTCTGACCTACATTAGTTTTGAACAGGGAAATTTCACTTAATGGTTACACTGAAGTAGAAGGAGCATGTTCGGTGTTCAGCACAGTTCCTTTCGTCGTCATAGGCGCTAAAAACATAAAGTTCCAAATTCTGTGTTTGTTGAATTGCTGCAGTGTCAGAGCACAACAGCATCTATGTGTAAATATCTGACTCAGAAACCAAAAACAATTAGAAAAAGCCATCTTTATTGTGCAGACTGGATGAAATTTACGTGCCAGTCTTACAGAACTTTTGTTTAAACGTTTGTGTTGTTAGTTTTGATAGTAAAGTGAAGCATGAGCAGAAATGAAGATTGTTTATACAGATATTTAAAAAAAAAAGTTCATTAGATTACAAACTAATTACTAATCCAGCGTTGCCTGCTTGCTTTTGTTTCATGAATTTGCACAGTACTGATATGCACATAATGGGAATTTCAAGACTGCGCCTCAGAGATGTATTCCCTGTTGCTTTCCACACTCAATGCTTGGGCTTGTGAGCATGTTACTTTGGGGGGAGAGCAGAAGTCATGTGCAGACTTTCATCTTAGACTGTCACTTTCGTATTTTAGACCTTGTCATCTTGCTGCCTCAGTTCAGCCACTAATCATTTGTTTGGAGCGATGGCCATGCTTGTCTTGCTGGTGTTGTCTAATACCTTCCACCTGAAATGACACTGCCAAGCAAGTGACAGTGGATGTATGCAGGACTTCTCTCTTACCTCTGCCTCACAACTACTCAAACTCACTGCTGGCAGCAGTCTCTAATCCCATGTCTTTTTCCTGCTGCCTCCTGAGGCACCACAGTGTAGCACAGTGGTAAGCGGAGACACTGTTGGAAAGAGAATGAGAAAATTAAGAGTAAAATTAACAGAACTAACGTGGAAAAAATGTAAGTAGAAAGTGAGGAGACATACTTCATGTGGACTGAGTTCCTAAACCCATCTTGCTGCTTGAATCCCACTATGGAATCTCCAGAAGCTGAGGAAGGGAGGCAGGTGCTTGAACAGGCCATGCCAGGAAGGGAGGAAGTTTGAGCCCTCCTGGGTCAAACCTCAGGGGCAACGGAAAAAAATTAAGCCCCATTCCCATACACAATATTTGGAGTTGTAGTCTTGAGGACTGGTGAGTGGCAAGGAAACATGAGATCAGTTGATAGGAAATGAAAATACAAAAGCAGTGAAAAGAGAAAACTAAAGTTTAAAATTTATATATATATATATGTATCAGCATAAAATGCACTGGAAAAGTGTAGAGAGTTCATTTAATATCTTTTATACTATAATATTAAATAAAAATGGCAAAACCTAATAGCCTCCCTTGTGTTTTAGAAAAATTATTTTAAATCTTTTCCTTCCACAAAGCTATAGGTGATGATGATTATGCTTAAATATTGTTTATCTTGATGAGACTTGAACACTTGTCCTGGAAGTTCTTGCCAACATAAAACCAAACAGGTGTGACTGTGAATAAATTCAGACTGGAGCTGGAAATGTAGATGGGTTCAGCCTTCCAGTGGAGGGGTAGGCCAGGACATGTCTGTGTTTACATCAGGGAGTTGGCTGCAGGAGGTGAAGGCTTGGTAGCAAGGATTACACTCAGTGACTCAGACGGCTGTTTCCACTTCTGGTTAAATAGTGCAATTGGAATTTAGACCCAGTATTTTTTCCTGAAGAAGACACATTTTAAAAATATGACCATTTATTTTCTCAACATTTTATTCTCTTTTATTTTTCCCCCTTTTTGGAGAACAGCACTGTAGATTAATGTGAAATAAATTTGTGCAAGCTTTCTTGCACATGGATATGAACAAGGATGAAATAATCCTCTTTATTAATTTTAGGGAAAAAAACACATTCCAAGGAGCCAGTAGCTATAGCATCTCAGTCTGGCAGCATTCAGCTGATGCTTGCTACCTAGGGTGAGAAATAAGATAAAACAGGAGGAAAAGATTTTTAAATAATTACTTGGTATTAAACAATTTGTTAGATCTACAGTATTTTTTCTTTTTGACCAGCATTTGTGTATTTGCAGGTTCATTTGGTCTGTAAAAAGTCCTTTTCTATATCGGCTGCTGAAAGGAATTTTATTTATAATTTCACAGATTTATAATCTGGGTTGTCTCTGCTATTTCTTTTGTTAATAATTTCTATTGTTACCATTACTTACTGCAGACAAAAGAACAGATTTTTTTTTATTTCACCATTTAAGTATGTTCTAAAATCTAAGTGATCAAACTTGGTTACTTTTAGAGTGGAAATAATATTTGTCTTTAAAGTATCTTTTTTTTTGGTGGCATTTTTCTCTATTTTTATTAATGTGCAAATAGAACTACCAGTTTAAATTTGTGTTTGATTATTTTAAAAATTTGAATATTTAAAGGAAAATAATCAAAAAAGAAACAAGGCTGGAATTATGTAGATATGTTTCAAATATTTATTTTTTTAAAGATTCCAATTACAATTCTATATAGAACTCCTAGTTTTGTATCAGTTCAGTTCTAAATAGCTTTCATTGACAGTTTTTAAGGCTTTCAATAGCACAGCAGTTACAGGTTAGATCTGCCAAGATAGCTTGGGGACTATTGTAACTGTCTATTCAGTCCTTATATCATCTATGGCAGCTACACAGAAACACCATAAAGCCAATATTGGTCAGGTCTGAATTTCGTCAAACCACTTGATGTGAAAGCCAAACAAACAGAAAACTAAAACCTTGTTTAGATTTTTTTTGTTCTCTGAAGCTTGGTGGTTAACTTAAGTGTAAAACTGCCTATAGTTTTGCCTTCTGTGTTCTTCAAGTGGAGATAAACTGGATGTTTTTACAAAGAAAGTAATTGAGATTTTGTTTTGCAGTTACACTGTAGGAAGCATTTCATAGCTGGGTCTCATTTTATTGGCATCACCAATTTTGAAGCAATGGACTTGAATGTTATTTGTGGGCTCATGTTGCTATATTGTTATAAATTGCCTACCTGCTTATCCATTCCAAAAGAGCATTAATCTCAAACTGTGCTGAGGCTGGTAGATAAATATATCCACAACTGTTGCCAAGCTGTGTCCCCACTATCCCAAGAAATCATTCAATTTCTGCTTGTATTTTCTTCCTCTAGCTTTGTATGAAGGGTGCTTTTTGTATCAGCATTGAAATCTTGCTTGGACACCTTTGGATATGAAAGCAACCCTGAACTCTTAATTTCATGTGCTCATTAGAAAGCCAACGGCACAAGAGACATGTGTTACAATTTCTGTCCCAACCAGTCTGTTCTGTTTTGTCACCTTGACTTTCTGTAATTTAAACTGGGCACGTTTCTTGTCCTAATTTGTCATATGTGTTGCTCCATCCAGCTGAGCAGTTGCTTTGCAACAAACATGACTGCCTTCTGATGATGTTTCTGTATATGTTGGTGGTGTTATAACCCAATTGGTAGAGATGTGATGTTCATTGTAAATTCTCGCCAGGCTGAACAGTGACAAGCTGGGGAAATGAGTTGGCTCACTTGGTTAGAGGATGGTGCTAATAATGCCAGGGTCCTGGGTGCAATCCCCATACAGGCCATTCACTTAAGAGTTGGACGTGATGATCTTGGTGGGTACCTTCCAACTCAATATTGTGTGAATATCTGTGAAGACACTGGACCACATGTCAGGGAGCTCTTGTGCTTTATTATATAATTGCTTTAACTCCAGCAACCAGCCCACTGTTTAGACTCAAAAAGTGTTGACTAAGTCTTAAATTCTTACAATGCACTTTCTAAAAAATGGTGGCTAACAAGCCCTTGGATTTTCTACAATACTCTTCAGTATATTCTCAGCTCCCAAAACAAACTTCTCAAAGGTGCTGGCTCACAAACCACAGCACACTTCCCCAAACTCCCCACTCCCATGACCAACTTTAATATGGAGTAGAATATGATAGCCATGGTTTGCCCAGGCAAAGCAAGGAAGAAGAGAAATAAAGACAGGAAAGGGAGAGAGAGAACAAAGAATATCACCAGTCCTTAGATCCCATGTTGGCTGCCATTTGGGTGGTCTGGAGCTGGGATGAACAATGAGAATGAAAGAGAGTGAAAAGAGAGCGAGGGAGGCCCAATCTGCTTCCCTTTATACCTAACCTGGTGCAGCCTCTTAGATATTTCCCTCTGTTTCATTTGTGCATACACAGCCATCCCTTTGAGCCCTTGTCCAGGATGGGAGTCGAGGGCGAGTTGGGATTGAGCATGAGTCTCAAGGCGAGCAGGAATTTGGCTCAGAACAGCACTGTCCCACCTCCATGGGACCCTCTCCTCCTATCACGCCTTTCCTGTGCTGACAGTCAGAATGTTTGAGACAAGACATGCTAATGCCTGGTCCTCCACAACAAGAGCTTGCTTGTGCATATATACGCACAGATTTTAAAGAGGGCATAAAGGACAGGACTTAAATGAAATTTTGTCATATTAATCATGTGAGTTCATATTTATTTCCTTAAGACCTCATAGTTTGTTGCATATTCTTCCTGTTAATAAAGTGTTTACTGATGCTCGATGGTAGTTTTGTATGGAAAGTGTCCATCACAAACAATGGAAAAGTAAATTTAGCAAAAAAAAGAAGGTTGACCTATGTGCAACAGAAGATTATTTACAAAAAAAAAACTGTCTTTTAAAAAATATTGATTTCTTTTCTTTCTTTATTTCTTTTCTCTTGAAACCTAGCAACATGAAGGATGTACTTGTAGAAATGCATTTAAAAATAAAACAGAAAAATCCAGAGAAAGCCAAGTCAAGAGAGACTCAAGAAACTTCATGAATTAGACCTTGAATCAATTATGATATTTTTACTCTTTTAAACAAGAAATAGGTACAAGCAACTAATTTTTTTTTCCCCATCAGGGATTAAACTGAGGCAAATAAGACAAACTGTTCAGCAAACTTGATCTTTGGTAACTTAAAGGATTGAAAACTAGACAAAACATTGTACAACTCATTATGTTCAAGGTAAAATTTTTGTGCCTGGGAAATGTATGTTACGAATTGAGCCCATATCAGATGCCTTGCTGTTAGTGAATCCTCCAACCCAACCTCCTGCCAATGTAAAACAAAGTGTCTACTAGCTCTGCTAAATACTGTGTTGCTTTAAGTCCTCTCGTTTGAATATCAGGATTTGGGTAGAACCATGTCTGTTGTGCACTGCTCTCCTGCCATGGCCTGCCTGGTGAGTTTCCACAAATTGGAGTCTATCCATGTGAATGCCTGGCAATGTTGCGGTGGGACAATGATGGCCTGATGTCCTGGTTGGCATATAATGCCAGACACATAGCTTGAGAGAGTCCCAAGAACCAGTCTTATGTTCAGAGCCACATGTCCCTGTAGGGAGTCAGTCTGTATTTGGCACGATTTTGGAGCAGAAATTTCAGTTTAGTTTACCCCAAAAGGAATTTGGTTTCTGTACATCCCAGCTGCTCTCCAAACCAGACCAATGAATGTTAGGGGAAATCACTTTAAAACCTCACTTCTGCTATGAACAAAACCACTAACATAGACACAGATTATTTTTATTAACCAGTTTCCTTCCCTTGTCTAGCTAACTAACCAGTCAGTAATTTGTCTCAGTACTGGATCTACTCTGACAAGACAACTGATTCTAAAAATTTGGACCTTCAGACTTTAAAGCTACCTCTGCTGTTATAGAAAGATACTTAAAGGAAAAACATACATTTTGGATGTAAGTGGAATGTTCTTTCTCTCAAAAAGCCCCCTTCAATCTAAATACGTCTCTAGTGATCAAAGTCTAATGCATGTGACTTCAGGGCTTCTTGTACTCAAACCATTCACCTCTCTTGATCTAAAGAGAAGCAGAAACATTCTGCATTAAGCAGAAACTTATTTCTACATAGGTAATGCACTAGGACTTACTTCTGCATAGACACCTCCCATAGTGCATCTGATTCATCCTACTGAGTTTTTGCTTTAGTCTCAATTGTTGAATCCAGTCTAGGTTGGATGGCTAACCCAGTACTGAGCTGTCATAGCAACCAGATCATGTAATTTGTTCACAGTGCTTATCCACATTTATCTTAAAACCCAGTTAGACTGTTTTTCCTCTCATGGACAGAGCTTCTCTGCTTTGTCAGCTGAAGCTTGTAATTTCCATAGTAAATTCATTTGTAGTGCCAGCTTTCTTTCTTTGTCTTAAACAGCTTTTAAGTCTTTATGTTTATGCCTAATGTATTTATAGGGAGTATTTATCATCTTTGGGGTTTTTTTTGGTTTGTTTTAATTTGTTTGATATACTCTTCAACCTTCAGATTTTTATTGAATTCCAACTGCTATTTCATCCCCTACTTTATATTGCAAAATCCTTTCCCAATTCATCCCAGTTGGCCTTCACCCTTACTATCCTAACATAAAAAAACCCAAACCAACGAAAAAAAACCCAAAACCCCCCAAAAAACCAAACCAAAAAAAACCCCTTGCAAGTTATTTCTCAAACCTTTTTGGCTTGGCTTGTTGCATTTTTACATTCACTGTGCCAGAGTTTTATTTTGTCTTTTATTGTCCTCATTAAGGCAACAACTTCAGGTTTTTTTCGAGAGCTGCTTCAAACAATATATTACATTTCCCCCCAAAGCCAGTAAAATATGCTTAATATTTTTTCAATTACCTTTCATATTCCCTAGGTAAATGTTTATTCTCAATTGATTTTAATTCTTGTTGCTTTCACATCTGTGAAACTGACCCTTTAAAATGAGAAGGGGGTTTAATACATGTATATACACAATTTGAACTTGAAGCACTTACAACTCTTTGCTGTCAACTTGTTATTCAGTTGCATCTCTGTAATTGTAAACTTTTTTGTTAGGTAAATATCTCTTTTTCTTTTGCCAAATGATATGTAATTTCCCCAATTTAGATCCCCCACATTTTTATTTGAGAAATTACTATGCGTGATTTTTAGGGTATCCAAAGATTCTTTAACACTAAAAACTCAGAAGAAAGCACCCTATGACAAGGATGGCTCACATTTTGTATTTAGTTTCACTCTTTACTTCTTTCTTTGGATAATATTGTTCTTTAATTTTTAACTTTGTTGTCCTTGATTGTAAATTCCTGTCTTTCAATATCTATCACTAACTTATTTTCTAGTGTGCTTCATATGTGTAATATACTTGAAATTAAGATCATAAGACCTTTTCTGGATTGAGGCCCTGGTTTCTGCTGTTTTCTTTTTTTATGACCACTTTTATCTTGTGTTTCAATTTCTTATCACTCATTCTTTTTATATTGTTTCCTTACCTTCTCTACACATCCCACATCTCATGCAATTTCCTTTTTTAGCTTCTCTTCTTCCCAGTACTCCTTTTCCAGTCTTTTACATATCCCCCCATAGCTTAGGGCTCTGAAAAATGACTCACATTATCAAAGTTACTACTCTTGACACTTACAGTGTCTTATTAGTATTACAACAGCCTACCTTGAGGAAGTATTTGTTCTATTGAAGATACATGTACCACTAGTATAATTAGGAATACGGCCATTAACACCTTTTTTTTTCTTTTCCTTTTTCTTATTTCTTTTATAATTTCTGGATTATAATATTGGAATTAAAAAAACTCTTATGGATACAGTGATTGCTAATGTTTTTGTAGCCTGTTCCCTTTACCTTCAAGGAACTGTTGATACTGCTATGTTAGAAAAAGCAGTCAGTGGGAATGTTAAGAAATGGTCGAGGAGAAATGAAGAGCTAGTACAAAATGCTTTCACTGTTCTGCATTGTCTGAGTTCATAGATGCCTGCAAAATCATTGAAACTCATGAACATTAAGCCATGAACCTTATCCTGCCTGGTAAATGAGATCATTGCCATTATATATTATTTGATGAAAGCTTTTTTCTTCACTATTACCTGGCAAACAGAACAAGAAAGTTGATATTTTGTTCTGTTGATGGTATTTGAACCAACAACGTTGTTATCTTAGTTGATCCAGATGTGTCAGCCTGTGAGGGAGAGAAACCTCCCTTGTCTGTGTTGTTTTGTTTTGTGTTTGACCTGTGGGTCACTTTATAAGGCAATGTGAAGCCTAAAGACACATGAGCCTCCTCCATCCTGGTGAAGGATTTCTTGCAGTCTGTTGGCAAAGTTCATCCTTTCTGCAGAATGTAACGTAAAATGTGCCTATGAAGAAAACTTGAAGTAATGTTTCTTGTCTTCAGAGGCTTCTTTCTCCAGAAAGCAGGGGGAAATGGGGGAAGATGTCACCACTGGCTGAGCAGAACTGCTCCCAGTGCTTCAGTAAAAGTGCCCTGAGGGTACATGCTCTGGCTTGGGCCAGCTGGGAGGCAAATTCAGCCTCCCTTTGTTAGCCCTCCTTTGTTAGTTGTGTTTCCACACTGTTTCCCTTCAACATAAAGTTGCAGTTATCACTCCATGCCTGATTCAGCAGGAAACTCTTTAGTCCCTTTGAATGATGGACTTTTTACTGGCTGACAGTCACTGCCTTTTCCCCTCTGGCTTATTTCCTTCTTGTTGCTATCTGTTTTAATTTTTGCTATCATCTTTTGTCCAGACTTTACCTTCTTCACTGTCCCTCTGTGTTCTCTGCACCTTCTCAGCTGGTGACAATTGTGACCAAGACTACACTGTGTGGTAGCTCCCTGCATGCATGCTGCTCCCTGGTGCCTTTATGGATAGCCCTCATTCCTATTGGCGACTGGGTCTACTGAAGGCAGAGGCTGTTGGAAGGTCTCCTTAGAGCCTGCAGGTACCAACTCCATCACATCCCAAACTCTTATGAGTGCCAGGAAGGTTTGCACATGTTGTCTTGAGCAGGGAGGAGAAGCATAGCCAGAACAGTGAAGTCTTCAGATGTTGAACAAGTTTCCTAAACTATTCAAGACTGAGAAAATAGTCAGAAACTTTGATTAATTTCATATTTCAAAGCTGGTTTTGGTGGCAAAAGTATTTTCAGATAGTACAATAGTCAAAAACCTAATTCAGAAAAATTTAAGAGGCTTCAATTCCTGCAGCTTATTCTTGCTTCAAAGTAAGTCAAACTGCCACAAAAGCTGTGTGAAAGAAGTAAATCACAAAGCCACAGTTTTTTTAATTACCTTTGAAGTAACTTGTTTTTATTTTTGGAGAGCAGTTGCTTTCTTTGAGTCTGAACAAGTAGTGTGAAAAACTTCATTCTATCATGAATATATTCATGCACATATACATATGAGTGCACACATACACATGCATGCTTAAATATTCTTCTCTATAATGGAGGTGCCATTACCACAAAACTAATGTGATATATCAAGAAGTTAATTTTGGAGAGACAGTGCTTGGCTCTGTTGTGGTTTAGGAATGGTATTCCTCAATTTAGTGCTCCTACTGAGACTCTCCAGACCATGTGCCACTTGCTTCCTTTCTCCTCTCCTTGCGTAGGGATGGAGAGGAGAATTGGAGGCACAAAAGGTAAAGATCAAGGGTTGAGAACAATAAGAACAATTTACTAGAAACAGCAATGAAATGAGAAAATGAACAGTAACAGCAACAATACTGATGACACAGGGTACAAGAAACAAATGATTCACACGGAAACCCTCCAACAATAGACGATACGTGACTGCTCCTTCCACCGCCTTCTGACCATGAAAAGGAGCCCTTCCCCTCCCTGGAAAATGACATGAGGTGGTATAGAATAACCTCTGGATCCTAGCTATACCCCCTCCTGACTACTACAAAAATGAGCCCTGCCCTGGATGAAACCAGGACAGGCTCTTACTCCACTCTTGTCCCCTAAACATCTTTCCGTTCAGAGCTGAAACTATATTTTGCTTTTGCTCTGTAAAGTATTTCTATACTCAAATTGTCTAATTTCTCAAATTTGCAGTTAGTGTCGATTTCTGTGTGTTTTACTTAGGTTATTAAAACATTGACCTGTTACCTTTCAATAGAATTTTTCCTGCAAATGAGCATATGAGCTAGGAAAATAGTAAAGACAGTTGAACTCATACACATGTGAGTTTTTTCAGGTTATTCTCATATGGGTAAAGAAGAGGCTGTCATCTTATACTTGAATTAGTTTTTAAAAATTCCATAATGGCTTATTTCTTGTAAAAATAGTTGGAGACAATGTTGTTGTATATGAAGATGTGAAGTATTTATAAAATTGGACAAAAGAGTCACATGCTTTCTTTATGTACTTCTTACTTCTGAGTCCATGACAACTGAAAAATTGCCAATAACAAGAATACAAAAGTGAAGAAATGGAAGAGGCACATTTTGCACTAGTTCCACGCCCCCTGCCATGGGCAGGGACATCTCTCGCGAGATCAGGTTGCCCAAAGCCCCATCCAACCTGGCCTGAAACATTTCCAGGGATGACGCACCCACAACATTTCTGTTCAAGGGAACTTCTTAGTTTCAACAAGGGAACAAAATAAAAGCTGTTTTGGGAAGGAATCCCAAAGCATTGCTCAAAGTTTACAAAGGACAAAACCCTGGTAAAAAAGACCTTGGTCTAGGGTAATCTGGGCAATTTGGCTCGTTTAGTTCAAACAAACAACCCATGGGTTTTGGCCACATATAGGGTGATTGGTCCACATTGCACAAGGAGTGCAGCAGGAGAGCAACAGGTCCAGTAAGAAAAGACAGCTTACAAGCTGAGGACCCTTAGGTGATTTTGCTGTGGAAAAGCTATAGTCTGGTGTCCATTGCCCCCTCACTCTATTTCTGGCTCTGCTGTGCTGCTTTGATTCCCAGCCTTCCTCATTGTGATTTCTTACTTGGACAGGGGTAGTGCTAGACAGCTGTGATATGACATTAATTAACGAATATTGAAAAATTTCTTGAAAATTTCATGCTGGTAGTGCAACAGCAATGTGAAGCTCTGTTGTATAAGTGTTACTGGGCAGAGCTGTTCTATTAATAGACACATACTTGAAGGTTATTGTTGTCTTTAAAAGGCTGTATATCTTTTAAAAGTTGTTTGCAAAACAGGTTTTATATCAGTCTTCTCAGATGAAAGCACCCTCTGTATGCCTTGTGAATTCTTTTATTCCCAGCCATTTTTGTTTGTCAGGTTTTTGTTTGTTTGGTTTTGTTTGTCTGGTTTTGTTTGTCTGTTTGTTTTTTCCCCTCTCTTCTCTTACCTGTTTGTTTGGCTGGGTACACTTAGCAACACCTTTTACTAATGGAAAATAAGCAATGCTTTCTTCAGTGTCACTGTGGATGAATCAGAAACAGAATTCACTCCTCAAAGCATGTTGGTTTTTAGTTCCACTCTTTCTTCTATTATCCTGGACATTTAACAGTGCATAGTAGGGGGTTTGCAGAGTCCTAATTTGTTTTTCCCAGTGTTGTTATTGCAACCTCATGAGCAAAGTGGAGATTGGTGGCTGTCTTGGCCACAGTGACCAGGAGGTGATTGAGTTGAAAATCTCTGTTGACAGGAGAAAAAGTGCCAGTAGAACCTCAGCTCTGGATATGAGGAGAGCAGAATTCAGGCTGCTCAGGGAATTAGTCAGTGAAGTCTCCTGGGAAAATGTTTTTGCAGGTGCTGGGGTCCACCAGGGCTGGTCACTTTTCACACATCTCCTCCTAGGGGCACAGGAGAAGGCAATTCCCAAATGCTGGAAGTCAAGCAGGTGAGGCAGAAGGCTGGCTTGCATGAACAGGAATATTTTCTTGGAAATAAGGTGAAAAAGGAAGGTGTACGTTCAGGAGAAACAAGGTCAAGTGGCATGGAACAATACAGAGATGCTGCTTGCCACTGTAGGGAGAAGATTTGTACAGTCAAAGCTCAGCTGGAGTTGAAGCTGAACAGAAATGTGGGGGACAATAAAAAGAGCTTTTTCAAATATATTAATGGCAATAGGCAGTATAGTAATATCATCAGCTTGTTACAGCATGAGGATGGTCACCTTACAAATAGGGACAGAGACAAGGCAGAAGTGTTTAATGCTTTCTTTGCCTCTGTCTTCAACACGGATGATGGACCAAGGGGCTTTCAGTGCCTGAGCTGGAGGACCATGACTGCAAGAAGGATAAACTCTCACTTGACCCTGAAATTATGTGGCATTATGCTGCTCCCGTTGATTCCCTACAAATCTATGGGCCCTGATGGGATTCATCTCAGGATCCTCAAAGAGCTGACATGTAAAACCTCTCTCAATGATTTTTGAGCAGTCTTGGGATTCTGGAGACGTCCCAGCTGACTGGAAGATGGCAAACATTGTCCTGATTTTCAAGAAGGGCAAGAAGGAGGACCCTGGAAACTACAGGCCTGTCAGTCTCACTTCAGTGCCTGGTAGTTACGGAGAAGATTATTCTGGGACGTATTGAAAAAGACATGAAAGACAATGCAGTCATCAGTCACAGCCAGCACAGCTTCATGAGAACAAAGTCCTGCTTATCAAACCTGATTTCCTTTTATGACAAGGAACCCAGCTGACTGATCAAGGGAAGCCACTTGATGTCATCCTTTTGGAGTTCATAAAGCTTTTGATACTCACAGCATCCTGCTGGACAAAATGTCCAGCACAGCTGGATAAAAAACGTCATGTGGCGCGTGAACAATTGGCTCAAGTGTTGAGCACAGAGGGTAGGAGTGAATGGGGTGACATCAAACTGGTGACCTGTCACTAATGGGGTTCCAAAGGGCTCCATTTTGGGACCTCTCCTCTTCAGGATCTTCATAAATGACTTGGATGCAGAACTGGAAGGGATACTGAGCAAGTCTGCAGACAATACAAAACTCAGAGGAGCTGTTGACTCCCTCGAAGGCAGGGAGGCCCTTCAGAGAGACCTCGACAAATTAGAGGACTGGGCAGTCACCAACCATAGGAAGCTCAACAAGGAAAGTGCTGGATTCTGCACCTGGGATAGGGAAACCCTGAATGTTCATACAGACTGGGAAATGAGATGCTGGAATTTACCTTGAATATTTTGTGCAGTTTTGGGCACCACAATATAAGAAAGATATAAAGCTATTAGAGACCATCCAAAGGAGGGCAAGGAAGATGGTGAAGGGCCTTGAGGGGCTGAGATTGCTTGGTCTGTTCAGCCCGGAGAACAGGAGACCTTGTCAGTCTACCACTTCCTTGCTTTGTGAGGGGAAGAGGAGGGGCAGGCACTGATCCCTTCTCTGTGGTGACCAGTGACAGGAGGCTGTTGTGTCAGGTGAGGTTTAGGTTGGGTATCAGGAAAAAATTCTTCACCCAGAAGGTGGTTGGACACGGGAACAGGCTCCCCAGGGAAGTGGTCACAGCACCAGGCCTGGGAAAATTCAAGAAGTGTTTGATACTGTCGGGCATGTGGTGTGACTTCTGGGGATGGTTTTGTGCAGGTTTTGGGGTTGGATTTAATGATTCTTGTGGGTCTCTTCCAATTCAGCATGTTCTGTGATTCTGTAATTAAGAACTGGAAGCTGCATCGCCACCTCTGGATTGGATGAAGGAAGTATTCTCCCTTATGTTTTGTATAATTGCACATTATGGACTGCATTCTCCAGAGAAATCATTTTGCAGAGTTCCTCTATAGAGTCAAAAAGGGTCACACAATGACAATTCATTGTGTTCTCATTATGTTCTTGAGGAATTCTCTGTTAAGAATTACAATCTTAATTTTTGCATCAACTCCCTTAATTCTTGAGGTGAGGGGATGCTGTAGATATATTTGTTATAATCTATCTTGCTTGGTTTAGAGGTCAATATAGAAAGCTCGTGAAACCTGATGGATTTTTTTTGTTTGTTTTTTTCCTGTTTTTGTTTGCTTTGGTTCGGGGGTTTTTGGGGTTGTTGTTGTTGGGGTTTTTTTTGGGGGTGTGGTGGGGGTGGTTTTTTTCTGTTCTGAATTCTGAGTGTTTAATTTCTTAAAGAAATTTTTTCAGTGGCAGGAGTGTGTACGTCTGCCTGCATTGATTTCTAGTATAATTTCTATGCATATGCATCTTATCTGAGTGAGCAAATAAATAAATAGGGCTCATGCCTAGAAGTTCAGCCCCAGGAGATCATGAACCTTATACTTGTACCATGATTTCTTGGGGGAAAGGACTTGTAGCGTGGAATGAAACAGGAGAGAAATACTAAAATTCCCAGATAAACCCCACATTTAAAAATATGTGTAAATACAATATATACATACCTTTATGTGTGTTTTTATGTTGTTTTCACAGTGAGGATATTTTGAAAAAATGATTTCCTTAATTAAATCTTTATCACTTGAAATTTTATTACATTTGATATTCGGCAAGATGAAATTATTGAATTATATATTCTCAGAAGCAGTTTAGCTAATATCACATCTTTTATTTCTTTTCTGCTACTCTAACCATTCAGACATGTAAGCAGCAAGGAAGTGTTTGAGCGTAATCTGTTTTTCATAAAGTAAAAACACAGTGTACACGAATGTTCACACAGCCTGAGTGCAAAGGAGACATCAGTAAATTCACATAGAGCATATAATATCTGGGTTTTTTTTGTATATTAGAACCTCTGATGAAGTAATAATTGATTAACAGGTGGTTTGTAGGTAGGAGGATCTGGGCCAAGTTTTTTCAAAACCCTGTTTTCCCAGAAGTGGTTATTTGAGACTACAAAAATTAAATCCTGGTCTTCTGGGTTTTAGTCACCTTTTTATCATGATTTCTGTTTTCCTGTTCTAATATGTCACATTATTTTACTGACTGTTGAAAATCAATAAAACTGATTTGGAAAGGTGGTCATTAAAATAATTATTTATTTATTTTTCACTGCTAACAGTGCAGGAATAAATGCAGATATCATTGCTGTCTTCAAGACAGCATATGAGTGTGTTCTACAGACATCTGCAATGCCTGCTAGCTTTGTGTGTATCCAGTTGTGCATATGCATATGGACTTACACAAAGGCTTTTGCAATTTTTTTTTTTTATTTTTTTTAACTCAGGGAACCTTGCCAGACTTGTGCATCTTTTATGAGCATTTGAAAGTCGTTTCAGGTGTGGAGGGGATTGGAGTTAACTTTGTATTTAAAAAATAATAAAGATAAAAATTAGTTGATAGTAAGAATATCCTTTCATATACCAAAATTAATTTAGCTGTTTAGAAATTAACTGACTACAACCAAAGAGGCTCTGGGCACATTTAATAGATGTTGGCATTACACAAAAGTAAGTGAGGCAGTGGTTTCATTTTATGAAGAGTCCCTTAGCAATGCTGACTTGAGACATTCCTGCTGTCCTGGTGGTGATTCTCACAGAGTGACTGTGCCACGCCTTCTGTGGAGCATACTCCACTCTCTACTGAGCTGTACTGTAATCCAGATCAGGGATCTAAAAATCCTAGTTAAACTGTGAGAAGTGTGTGTATGTGGGTTTTTTAATCTTGGATCAGAATACCATGCAACCTGCCAGCAGTACTTCTGGTCCCACTGAAGTAGTGGCTTAGGTTAAGGAAGGATCTACCAGCAAATGGAAGGCCAAGAATGCTGTAAGTCAGAAAATAAGCACTAGGAAAAGGAAATATATTGTCAAAATTCCACCTTGTGCTCCCATTGAAGACAATGGGCCTCTTGATATATTGGAAAGTGGTGACCATGGCATTGCAACTTTAAAATAGACAGCAAGAAGGATATGGTCAGTGTTACTCACATATTTTTTTCACCTACACCTTTGTCTTTAGTCTCTTTTTCTTTTTTTCTTCTTTTTTTTCCCACCTTTACAAAGTTAAAACAGAGGCATCATACTTCTGTAAGTAGAATGTCATCTAGACAGATGACTGTAGTAGTGACTGGAGGAATGTTAATGGAAGTGTTTTGATGTGAAGCTGTTACCGTAGATTAGAGATTTTCTCTGTTGGTCCGTACAGAAGTTATTTGAGTCTGACTTTGGTGATCATACTGATGTACAAGGGGTTTCTAGTGGACAAACCTGTGATGTTTATGTATGCCCTTTTTCCCAGAAAGGAGTTAGTATTAGCTGTCCAGTACCTACATTTAGCTGTCTTTCGTTGGACATATGTTCCAAATAGTTTTTCTTGAAGGATCAACTTTAAGTCACATTTAAGTCACACAGATTATCTACAATCTGTTGTCTTCTGTTATTTGTTACCATATGTGTCTCCACACAGTGCAGTATAAATGCAATCCTTTCCTGAAGAACTGAACTGCACGATCTGGGTGTCTTGGTGGTTTGGAGGCTTTTTTTTATTTCCTGGTTTGACCCAGGAAGAGAAGCAGGAAAATAGAGCAGTTTGAAATAAATTCTTGGTGGCCACAGGCTTTTTCAACTGCAAGTCAAGAGGATGTTCTGAAGACATTTTGAAAGGAATGGTGTGTTTGTTATGGTTACTCTATAAACTTTGCTTGCCTTCCTCTTTACATTTAGTTTTGGAATGCTGTTTTGTATGAAAATAAGGAAAGCTTTGTTTGTTTTTTTTTTTGTTGTCATCCAATGTGATACTTAATGGCAGGTACCACAACACGCCTTAGTGTGTCAGACACTGTCTATTGGCACATGTTCAACATGTTGCCTGGGAAACAATGTGTTTTTTCCACTGGCATAAAAGCATTACCTCAGCTGTGAAACTGTATTTAGTAAAACAAAAAGTATGCATAGATACTTGATTTCTTACTTCTAATTAGAAAGATGTTTTTAATTACATTTTCAGTTATGTGTTCACAGGATAAATACTGAAAATCAAACCAAAAATAAGTCTGCAAAATTTACAGGAACTGCTATTTCAACTGCTTTTTTGATTATACATAGTATGAGGTAGAATTCTAACTACATGATTGCATGATATTTCATATAAAAATCTCTATTTTCTGGCACAGAATACAAGAGGCATAAGTGATGAACATCTATTCCATGTTTCATCATCATTGTGTAATATATGGTAAGGTTCTTATCTTAAATGTTGCTATTAAAACATTATGGAAACTTATTAAGTTTATTAATGTCCTTTAAGTCTTTTGGTGGTTTAACATGAGACACCACGTCACCACTGAGAACAAGAGAGCAGTATTATTTCTATTTTAGAGATCATGGGTGGGATAAAAATTAGATTAGTGGAATTTAGAGTCTTTTGAGACCTTATTTTTCTAAGCACTTAACATTATAAAGCACTTTAAATATTCATGTCTAATCCTGAGGCTTAAGTGTCAGTCTTAACTTCACCTCTGATATACATAAGAAGTTAGAACTTAAAACTTACAACTGAGTGTATTTGAACTAGAATGATGGAATAATTTGAGAGATATTATTCTTGAGATTCCAAAGCTGATATTTTTATAATCTCTCAAGTTGTAAATATTTTGATTATATATACTGTATATATACAAAAATTAATTTTGTGTATTTACTGTACATATATATGAATTTCATGTGCACATGTATGCATATATATTCAACATGTATATATGTATATACATATATACATGTAAATATATTTATTATATATATACACACACATATACGTGCCATATATTGACAAAGACAGTATTTGTTATTTGTACAGAAAAATGGTAAGTGGTAAAACTACAGTCTGTCTTCAGTTGTATGCTAAACTTTAGACCACATTTTGAAGGAAAAAGGGATTAAAAACTAGGTGGTACGGAGAAAATGAGTTAAAATAAAACACTGATCTACCAAAAGTTGATTGTGCCACAGTAATCTGATTCTTTCTTTGGTAATCAATTTTCCACACTGAGAAAACCCAATAGATTTGATCAACACTGCTGAAGCATTTGGGGGGAAATCACAGGAAAAAGTACTAACTGAATTGGGGAAAATTAAAATCCCCAAAGATTAAGCTCTATAGTAACTAACTGTATGGTTTACTGAACTCTAAAAGTGAATTGTAATGGTATAAACTGAAAGGCAGTGCACTTAGCAAGAAATGTTGTCAATTGTCCCTATAAAATCAGATCTCCCTGCCTGAAAGCAACTAAAGAACACTTCAAGTCAGGTATACCTAGGTATGTTTAAGTGTATGGAGGCATACAGCAATATAATAGTTGTTAATTGAATGGTTATTAAAGGATATTTTTAATGCAGCTGTAATCAAGGCAATATGTTTAGGTGTTTCAGTTGATAGTGCAGAGTACAAAATAGATATGGGTATACTGGAGTTGGTTCAGCAAAGGCTCACAAAGATGATTCAGGGACCAGGGAACCTAAGGGGCAGAAGGAGCTGTGTCTGTTCAGCCTGGAGAGAAGTCTGAGTGAGACCTCATCAAGGTGTATAAGTACCTGATGAGAGGCAGGTATATACTTGTATTATATAGATGTAAAGAAGATGGACCCAGACTTCTCAAGAACAAGAGGCAATGGGCACAAGCTGAAACACACAAAATTCAATGCAAACATAGGAAAAGACTTTTCTTACCATGAGAGTGGTCAAACATTGGAACAGGCTGCCCAAAGAGGTTGTGCAGTCTCTACCTGTGGAAATATTAAAGATCTGGCTCAGCACAGTCCTAAGCAACATGCTCTGGAGTGGGACTAATGAATCTCTCAAGGTCCCTTCCCACAGTGGCTCTTACAGCCTGGAAATATCTATGCAATTGTATAAGTTTCTGTATTATATTTTATATAATCCTTGTTCAGGTCACAGGTGTATTAGAAAATTGTTTTGAACTAGAAGATGAGCAAAATGTATAAACGGTAATTTGAAAGGAAGAGATTTGGAAGAGGTATGAGGGATATGACAGAATGCTCTGAATCAAAGACTGTAATCTTCGGGTAATGGATAGTGCTATTAAGCTAAAAGGCAGTGCTAGTAACTGAGCTGAAAGTTGGTATGAATGTAGAGGTTCTTAAAACATGTAGAATGAGATATAAGAGTAATTTCCCTCTAGACTGAGCTTTTAGATGATAACAAATATGAAGTAGAATTTCACAGAGAAGCTGAAGACCCTCCTGACATACTGCTCAAGCTTCAGTGTTTTGAACTCTACTTGATAATGCAGAAGTGTTTGAAATGGTCAGTAAAAGGACGATGGATGTTTTAATGCAGGCAAAATGATGCACTTTTCTCAGTGTTGTCCTTGGGAACATCACAGATTGTCCATGGAAAAATTTATCCCATGTACAGCACAGCAAATCACTGCAATAAATTTTAGTGCAAACTGTTGTAAGAAACTGAAAATATGAAAAGAGCTGTTGCGCAACCTCAATTACTGGCAGTGTCACTAAATGCCCTTAATGCAGTTCTATAATGTTTCTTAAAGCAAATAATAATTTTTTTAGAGTCAGATGCATAACTGTATGAAGTGGTAAGGATTACAGTATGCAGCAGGATAGAACTATGTGTCTCACTACAGTTCAGAGCACTTGAGGAAAATAATTAGGTTTATTAGAAAAATGTTTAGTTATCTAAACATTTGTGCTTGACAGGATTTGCATAAACAGATATGAATTTAGAATGATTCTCTGCACATGATAATATTTGCCTGTTAACATTCCAAGACAATGTGCTGAATCTGGGGTCACTTCTGGTGCACTCTAACCAAGCACTGCTGTAATGAAAAAGGCACTTTGATGGTCTTTCCTGTTTCTTGTTTTGTACTGAAACTGTGCAGCATCTGGACAGACCTCAGATATTGGCACATTATGAACAGCACAGCCTAATTAGGGGACACAGCAGTAATTGGAAGCCTATGGGATAAGACACACTGAATAGATGGAAGTTCTGTTGTGGCTTCTTCTTTCAACACGTGCACTGGAACTTCTGCTTCTTAAAAATCTCAAAGACAGATGATGAGAATGCACTTTCCCTTCCTTTTAGCTCAACTATATTTCTAGCAGGGAGAAAGGTAAGAACCATGAAAGAAGGGAAAGTAAATGCATATGCTCTCTCTAGTACTCTCCCTGCCTTTGGTTAATTTAGGGACTTGGGGAGCCAGATGGAGCTTTTGAGTATTTAGTGCACTTTTGTGAATTGTTGTTTTAAGTTTTCTATGTGTCCGTTAGAATCCAAGCGAACTAAGACCATCTGGAAAATAATTTAGCAATGAATTCTCTGTCATATGGAGAATTATCTCCGGTTGTTTTGAACCTGGCTCTTAGTGGCTTCATTTGATGCCCTGTGGTTCTTGTACTGGTAAACAGTCAAAACCCACCCATTTTCTCTATGTCATTCATGATGTGGTTGACCTCTGTCATACTCCCTCTTAGAGTGAAATCACAGTTTACTTTATCCTTCACTCCCCATACAAAGGAAGCACTTTGCATGTTCTCCAGATCTTTGGCCATCCTTGGTTATCTTAAAGCTTTTGTGTCCTTCCATATACTACTTAGGAGGAAGGGACCAAAACAGCAACTGATATTCCAGGTATAGAAAAACCATAGATTCATGGCAGAGTTCTTTGTTGGCCATTTGCCAATCATAATGTATGAAGTCAAGTTTGAGAGTGTATCACTAGTTATAACTTAATTACTTCATTCTGGAGTTCCTTTAGATATTGTGAGTGTATATAATCTGGTTCTGACAATTTGTTTGTATTCACTTTGTCAAATCTTTTTATATATTCTACACTTAACTGAACTTCAGACAGATCTTTTTCTGAGTTGCTCACAAAGCAAGTTCATGTTTTCTCTAAAAACTGTACAGTTATTTCCATATACTTCTGAAAAGGACTGCTCTTCTTGCTCTGCTTGATGGTTTTTGTGCCCTGATTTTCCAACAGCCTTACAGACACCTTGGCAAGCTTCTGCTTCTGGTGTATTTCATGAAAAATGTAGTGTTAGTTTTGCTTCTTTAGTTGTTTCTCAAACAATTTTTTGGCCTACCTTATTTTGTGTTTGCGCTTCATCTCCCAAACCTCATCAGCCTTTTTGTTTTCTTCCTTTAGATACAGCTTCAGCCTTTGAAAGTTTGTCTTCTTGCATATCATCTGTTCCCTTTCCTTGCTGTCTTCCCATTGCCCTTTCTCAACCCTTTCCTTAAGTGTCCCTATTCCTGTGATGGTGTTCTCAAGAAGCCACTTCTAAGGATTGAATTATCTCAGCTGCCCCTGTGGGTTTTTAATCTGTCTCTATTTTTATGTCCTTTTGGGGCTGAGGACATTGTGGTGGGTATTTAGAGCTTCATACATCTGCAGAGATGTATCGAGGCATGCTATGATTGCTGTCCTAGACAAGCTGTTTTAGTGTGCAAGACTTTTTTAACCAAGCCATGCACAACATCTTTTATTGTGGACTACCTAACTATTTCCTCCATGAAATAATAATTAATGGTGTCATTTATTTGGTCATTATAGCCTAATACATTTTCTGTAGCTACACAGAGATAGCTAAAAGCAGACATTATTACCACATTTTCTGCATGTGTTTCCTCATGTCCCTAAGCATATCAGAAGCTTTGTCATCATTCCATCTAATAGTCTCACATTCATCCATTCCTGTTTAAGCTTTGTATTTCAATCCCTATAGAGTCTGTGCTAGTTTTTGAGGTACTTAGCTCATCTATTTGTTTTCATTAGGCTCTCCTTAACATACAAAAGTACTCTATCTGCTTCTGAATGAGTTGGTGGTTCTACTTTTTCCTGTGTATTTTGTATGCTAGCATCAGAGGTGATTCAATAGTTTCCAGCATGCCCATACTGTTTTCATTAAGGGCTATACATGTCAGTTCTATTTCATATGCCTTCCAAAAACTAGAAGTAAAAGTACAATTGTCTCTTTCCTTTGATAACCTTTAGTAATCAAATAGTAACAGTAATCCTATCAGGTTTCTTCCCAATACTACTAGTACTGCCTACAGTCTAGTCATCTTAATTCTTCAATACCTCCTGATACATAGTGGCTGTCTTCTTTTTTACATGACTCCTAGGTGTCATGTGTGAAAATAATTTGCCCAAGCTTCTTTCTGAATTCCAGGTAGTTATACAACTAGATATTCTGCACTGATAAATGAGAGAAGTAGATATATTTTTATTTTCTCCACTCTTACTCATGCAAATAGCATGTGCATTCCTGATTTTAGGAAAGGACTTCCTGATTAATGGGAAGGAATATAGGTCCATCTTGTAAGAACATGTGGGATAATGGAAAGTTTGCTGTGTGCTGCTGAGTGCCCTGAAGAATTATCTATGGGAAAGGTATCCATGATCTGAGATTTTGCTCAGTCCAGTTCCTCTTGTTTGTTTCTATTTAAATGATGTAGTAATCTCCTAGTGTTTTCCAGGGAAAAGGTATAACTCTTGTACCAACTCTTATCCTTTGCTCCCTTCCCAATTTTTTATTGTGACTGCTGAACAATTAGAAAAATGTAATATGTAGAATTATCAGATACAGGAAGAGAAATTTAGGACAGAAGGTATGTGAGAGAGAAGTAAAATATGGTTGGAACAGCACAGATGTCCAGAAATCATGGAATATAACATAAAAGTTAATCTAAATAACTGGGGAAGTAGGTGTGGATTTGACAGGAACTGTTTTTGGGCCAGATCAGCCCTTTCAGTTGTAAAGTGTTTGTGCTCCTGTCCCATGGCATAGTCATGGCTGAGCAGACCCCAGTTTGGATCTGCATCTGTCCTGTTAAGCGGTGTAAAGGGAGCTCTTACAACAGGTTGCCATTTTGCTTTTCTGTGCTAAGGCTCATACAGCTGTGTATTGTTATGCTCCTGATTTCATTTCTCTTAACACTTGCCCTTGTTTAATTTTAATCATAGTGTTCAGCACTGTTTGCAAACGTGAAGCAGTAATGTCTTCTGTCGTCTTGAATGTGAGAATGTCATTACGACCGTGGTCACTTTGGGCTACCTGTCACCTGTAGCTGTGGAAATGAGTTACTGTAATTGAGTTTAGGTTTAGCTGGGCCCTCAGAAATTGTGTCTGTATCGAGCAATACTCTTGCTATTTTGGCATTGTTTCTGTCCTTTTTGATTGCACACAAGTTTTTCAAAACTTTTTAGCTCCTGGTAAGTATCACTTGAAAGTAGTTTGCAGCTTTTAGATGTTTCCAGAAGAATTTCTTTACACTTGGATTAGAAAGGATTCCCTTTAGGAAATGGCTCAGGACTTCATGCGAACATGTCAGGTTTCTACAATATAAGAAGCTAGAGGAAAGCCTCTTCCTGTGCTCTGAGAACAGTGTTTACAAGGGTAGATCTGCAGACTTCATGGCATGTTTCCCTCCAGTTTGAGATTTCTCTGGTTTTGATAAACTAGTTAAAAATATATCATGTAGGCTTGCTAAATTTTGCCTGTATACTCAGCTTTTTAAAAACACTTTTTCCCCTGTGGATATAGCCATTTCTAAACTACTTTTCTCACATAAGCGAGATGCAGTCTGTTTGCAACTTGCTGTTCTCTAATCTAGGAGATCAAAGCGATTTTATTTCTTCTCTGAAACAGAAGTTAGGTAGTATATTAGGCTAAACAGTTTGATTTGAATGAACTCCAAGAACAAAAGAATGGCTACATTGGATCATGTCACATGTTTGTGTAGCACAGTGTCCTGTCTCCAGCAGTGGTAGAAGGGTATTAATATTTAAGGATGTAAGAATAGAATCAATTTATGATAGTATTTCCCAAGAATGCTCCTCTGGTATCCAGCAGTTGCGAGCTCGGAGGCTTCCTGAGTTAGCATCAGTATCTCTGTTTTCCAGTGTATTACTAGCAGTGTGAATAAGGGGTGGCCTGAAAGACAAGCAAGGAATGCAAAGCTGAATTTTTTAGTGATTTATAGTCAAGGAAGATGGCAGAACTGCCAAATTTTGAAATGAAGGAAAAGATTCAGCACACGATGCTGCCCAAAATATAGTGCAAAAGAAACAAGGTACACTGACAGACTGGACCTCTCTCAGTGTAGGATTCATAGTACTGCTCTTTAAATAACCTGAAATGTTAGAGCTTTGCGAAAAAGAATAATGGTATTGTTGTGGAAGGGTTGTTATGTGCCAATGTCTGTGAGTAGAGTACATATTTTGTAGGTTTTCTTCTGTGTTAATGACTCCACTTGTGAACTGTGAGAATGAAGGTGACATCTCATTTCAGAGAAGGGAGGTTCCAGGGTCTCCCATGGCCATTTCTACCTGAGAGGCTTTCTTTGTAAGAGGCCAGCTAGGCAAGTACACTTGTGCCGGTTATCTTTCTCATAAGAACTATGGATGTCTCCCCTATTTTCCTCTAACCCATAAGGTCAAAATTTCTGCTAACAACTGTCATTACTGCTGTGCTCTAGAATTCAGAAGTTTATTTCCATTAAAGAGGCAATTTCAAAATTGTGTTCACTGGTAAAAAATGCTCTTACAAGTGGTATTATACAGGATGTTAATTCACTATTGTCATTGGGCAGAAGTATCTGCCAAAACCTACTGAGAGTGTTGAGTGAGAAAAATACATGGTCATCAATCATTTTCAGACCAATGGTCATCTAATGCAGAAAACATAAAGCTTTCTAATTTCATTGCTCACTCAACAGTTCTGAATCTGTATAATTCATACTCTTTACCCATTTTATCATTCCAGATTCTTGGCACATATTCAAATACTTTGGCTGACTACACACCTCTGTGAAGTCTGTGTTTTTATACTCTCTCTGTATTTTGTTTCTCTTTTGTAAGAACTGGAAAAGGTTATCTTTTATGATGTATTCACTGAGAGTTTTTTACTTCAAATTTCTGTCACTTCAGACCAATCTTTTTAAGAGGTCAAAATCTATTTATTCTGTATGTCGGAGTTTCCTTTTACAAACCAGACTTATGGTTAATAGGTGATCATATATCACTTGGCCCCTCTCTGTCCTGTCCAAATGCATGTTAATGTCCATTGTTGTTTGAATATACAACTGGTAGAGCCATACCACTCAGAGTTTGATAGCTAAGTCCTGAAAGGATTTCTCAACATTTATAAAATTTTCTGCCCTTCTATTGATTTAAAAATACATCTTTATGACATTCAAATTTCCTGCAATAAACTATGATAACAATTTCCTAAAGCTAAATATTCCGAACCAGCTTTCCCAGTGGTGAAATCAAAGGTAAGTACAAGTAATCTAAATCTACCTATTCCTAATTTGGACAATTGCCCATTTTCCTATACAAAATAGCTCAGCTTATTGCCTTTTATAAAATTTATTACTCTACATCTCCACAGGGCATACCACTTTCTGTTTCATTGCTCTCCTACAGTGGATCACCCAGAGAACGTGTTACATTTTCTGCAAATTTAGATACACTAGGAAATCGAACTGAAATGATTGTTGTTGTCTTCGGTCATTTAATTCAAACCTTTTAATTAGTGATCTTCCCCACTTAATTCCTTCCACCCTAGAAAATTTATTTTATTCCAATTTAGCTCTAATAACATGGGATTTTATCCTAGAACAACTGTTCCATGGTTATTCTGAGAGGATAATTAAATGTCTCTGAGAGTTTTTTTTAAATTGTTTGGGGGTTTTTTGGTTTTTGGTGGTTTTTTTCCCCCACAGAATTTGTATTTCAAATGGTAATGATTATGATTTATATTCAGTGAGTGCCAGTTTCTATCTGCTGTTATACAAATGCCTTCCTTTTGCAATTTTTCTGAAGAGTGTTTCTTTTCTAATTCAAATGTACTACTCTTATAATCAACATTGCTAGCTCCAGAGTTGTTTCTCAGTTTTCATTTTTAAGGTCTTAAAATGTTCTAATTTAAGTTTGAAGCAAACTATTACTTTCTTCAATGGGATTAGAATGAATCATCTTAAAGCAATGTGCTGTTTCACATGTGCTTTCCATTTGCAACATTGAATTTTGCTGCTAGTCATAATGCTCTGTCATAAATGCTGATTACAGGGGCATCATAACACTGATGCACTACTTTGTCTGCTGAAAACATTAATTCAGGGCAAAGTTTGGCATGTTTCAATTAATTCTCTCCTAGTCATTAAGGTATCATCGTGACAAGAATACTTTAGTGTTTTCTTTAAAGTAAAAACCAGCAAAATCTTCAGAGATTTACTGAGTTAAGCCAGGAGAACAGTATGATAACCAATTTGCCTATCTACAGTGACTCATATTCAAGTAAAGGCAAACATATTTGTAGAGAAGTTTGTTCAACCCAGTTGCAAATGCTGTTATCATTCCAGTAGGATTTAATTTGCCTGTAAGACACTTTTCATTCATCTAGGTGTTTTTGCCTTATATTATCTTTGTGGACCACACCAGTGAACTAACTTAAAATTAGCCCTCTCTAAATTGGCTGATTGCATCTGTACCACACAGTGCTGGGGCTCATGTTACCACTGCAGCACCAAGACACGATTCTTAATGTTTTATGTTACGGATATTGAGAGGGTTGTACCTGTGTACCTGAGTGATAAAAAGTGCTTTTGTGCCTGGTTGTGGGTGAAGAAGATGCAAATCCTTTTGGGTTTAGGGCCATAAAAATACTCTGGAAGAGGAAAACTAAACTATGTAGACGTACCATCTATCTAAAGAGAACCCTACAACAAACAGGGCTCTCATCTGTGCTTGTGTTTGCTGGGCAACTCAGCTGAATTTGCAGTCCTTGTCCTAAGCTGGTTGGATCACTCTAGAAGTGATCTCAGGAATGATATTAAAAGTTTGGCTCTTCAGCTAGTCAGGAAAGTGGGACCTTGAATGTGAATCACAGAATTAGCCAGGTATTTTCACATTTGTTATAATCTTATTCTGTGTCTCAGGAAACAATGGTTGTGGAAAGAGTATTGAGAGAACCAAGCAACTATTATCTGCCTGTGCAATATTGTGACAGAAAGAACCAGTGTAATCCTTGGATGTTGAAATAGAGAAACAACTGAAGGACTGAGAAGAAAATACTGTTTCATTTGTCTATGATTTTAGAAGAATGTTGACAGGTTGAAAAAGTGACAGAAAGTACTTGAAATCTGGAAACTCTCTTTTATCACAATATCAAACCTTGGTAACAGTTTTAAAGAATTTTCACATTCATAAAGACTGTGCTGAACTGTGTTCATAGCCATTACACAATAGCAATACAACTTTGTTTTCCTGCATCTCCTTTTCTATTAATCAGATACCCATCTTTACAGGACTTGATGTAGTCTTCTGGCTATGAATATTCCAACCAATCTCCCAACAGGGTAAGAGAGGAGGAGAGAACAGATGGGGTTTAAACAGTACAGCGAGATTTTAATTAGCACCAAAGTAACCACCATGCTACTAAATTATAATAAACTAGAAACAGATTTGATCTTGCTATAGGTGTATTTTTATGATGCAATAGTATGGTCAGGTTAACTTATGTCTAGGTTAAGTTTTTTAAACATTTCATATTGTTCTCAAAATACTATTCCTGCTGGAATCACTGGGCACACTAAGGGAGGCCTGCTGAATCGCTTAATCCAACTAGTATTGTAGAAAATATTATCTGAAATGGTTGCAGAGCCATTGAACTGCATGGTGGCTCCCAATGTGGCTGAAAGTTGTGGCAATGGACTGATGTCAGTAATTTGCATGTCTTTAGATATTTTTATATTACATATATTATTATATTATATTATACATTACATATATTAAGAAAAGCCAATTATGATTAATAATTTAAAATTGTATCTGCAATATAGGCAAAAGATATTTTGCAATGCTTGCGAAATAATAAAGTGTTATTTTTAACTCAGTACATTTTTTTAAAAATTTTTTTCCCCCTTGTGCATTCAGAATAAGGAGTATTGTATATGGTAGTTTGCCTGGGGCTTTTTCAGTGTACTGGGAGGATTCCTGTATGGAAAATGACTGCTGTTGCTAAGCAGTTAAAAGAAGAACATAAAACAATTGGGAAATATGTCTTAGCATAAAGTATTTTTTAGTTTATCTATTAAGCCATCTAGAGTGGCTCTCAGACTATTTTGACTAATCTTACCCCTTCTCAGTGAAGTTCCATATGGTTCAACTCCAGATCTTCCAATGAAATGCTGTGACAGATGCCTGGATTATAGTGCAGTAGTGACTTCTATGCTTTAAACAATCTGTTTGAGAGGCAGCATTTCCATTGATATTTATCCCCTGTGAGCATCAAACATATGATTGCACAGTTGGCTGGCAGGATTATCAATCGAGTAGTTTCTAGTTTTCAAAAGTTGCCTTATTTCAGTTTCAGATTTCTTAGAATTTTGGATCCTGTGAAATTATTTTCTATGTAGGAGTAGCCTTTGTGTCATACACTTTATTGATGGATAGTATTCAATGAGCAAACACAGACAGGTCAAGAAACTGGAAACCATTATCTCTTTTCTAGGTTTCATCCTGCTCTGTTACTAAAATGGTATGTGTTGGACAAACCCTGCACCTTCCCTGTGTTACATAAGGAATAATGTTAATAACGTTTAATGTTTATAATTGTTCTGAGAACACTGTATAGTGTTAGTGTATAAATCATATTGTGAGACTGCTTGGGTGGGTGAGGTGTTATGCATGTACAGGTTGTACATGAGATGGGACATGGGGAAATGAAAGACTTTGGATGTGTCAGACACAGAAGGGTCATGGATGAATGGCTTTTCTTCTTTGCTGCAACCTTCTTTAGTGAGGATAAGTAAACAAACTAAGAGCAAACTAGCCATTGTTTTTCATGGCATTGCAACACCAAAGTACTTCTATGATATATCAACCATGCAATTACAGGCACATGTATAAAACTAAGTGAAACTAAGAGACATGGCAGATTCACCTGGAATTCATTTTTTTTCATCATTCAGCAAATTATTAAAGTTATCCTGGTAGTTTAGGCATAAAAATAACCATTATTTGAAAAAATTGGGCAGGAAGGAAATCATTAGTGGGGGTAAATATTCTGGTGGAAAACAGTTTCTGTTTTTCAGTTGTAAACCCATAATTCATGCCAAAGTAACACCTTAACCCCTCTACCCAGAAAATAAGAGAACACTTTGTAGTTACCTTTCTATGTTTTGCATGTTAATATCATTGTCTTCTAGGAGCACAATGAGAATATGGAAACTCTTTCTTTGACCTCACACTTGGCTATGTGATCAAGAAAGGATGGGTTCAGAGAGGGTTATCAGAAGTAGAAATATTCTTTTGTATTTAACAATTTTGATCTAGTGGTTTAATGAGCAATTGTTCCAGATTCTGTCTCTTTCACAGGTAGAAACTTTGCCTTAATGTTGTATGTACCTTGCCCCAGCATGTTTCTGAGCTTGCTGTTCTCTCTTGGTGCTATGGATTCTCCTAGCATGTATACTTTGCATGAAGCTGTTTGAGCTTAAATAGATCTCAAGAGAAATCATTAATCTTCCTGACTTGCTTAGGTTGTGCATTGCAGTCTTTGTCTAAAACTTATTTTGTGAGTTTTATATCAAAGCAGGCTTTGAATAAATCACAAATAGTTCTGGGAGCAGGACCAAAATGCAAGTTTTCAATTTCCCCAGTGAAATTTCTAACCGCCAGAATGCAGTCTTCCTTCTATTCATACTTTCATCATCTAAAAATAAGATAATGAATAAAATGAGATAAAGTAAGCAACTAACTTCTGTTAAGTTTTCTTTTAGTGTATTGCTGTGTTAGATGTGCTCAGAACACTCCTTCCAAATTGTCCACAGAGAGTTTTAATGCTGTTTTGCCTCTTCTGTGTATCCCAGCCTGCCTGAGTCAGGAAACTGGGAACCCTGTTGCTAAGGGAGAATGGTTTCAGTGCTGTACCAAAGGGAAAAAAACAATCATTTTTCAGATAAAGCAGGGAGATGTTTAGTGAGTATAGGTTCCTCCGGGGGTCTTCAGAGTTGATCTGATGGGTCTTTTTGGATTTAGTGAAGAGAATGGACAGGGACTGAGTACAGAGTTGTTTTTCCAAAGAGAGAATGATGCCTAAACCATGCAGTGAAACTTCAACAAAGCAAGTTCAGAACAAGCAAAAGGAAGTAATTTCCTATGTAGCAGACATGTGTGAGATTCCATGATGGAAATTGTAATGGATAAAACCAATTTGTACAGGTTGAAGGGAGAATCAAAACTAGAAAAATAGTTCCACTGAGGATTGTTGAATAGATAACTGAATTAGGCTCAGCATATCCCATGAGCACAAAACAGAAGCTATGAGAATATACAGGGGAAATATCACATACACTTTCCTGTTCCTTCCATTCTCTGAACATTCATTTGTAGCCACTGTTGCTGAAGAAAATATTACAGGGCTATGGGGATTCTGGTTCTGTACCAGTAGGTATGAGATGTTTCTTTCACTTCTCCTCCAATATACTTCCAATCTGTTCTGTTTGTCTCTAGTTGTGTTTTAAGACCCATTTAGACAACATTATTGACTAAAGGTTTCAAATTTAGTCATCAGTTTTCAACTAGTCAGAGATTTACTGTTCAACGAAGCACTAACTTTGTATATGAGATATTCTCATACCACCATATACTGCATTTGAATCATGTAAGGTCAGTAGATCTGAGCCTCCTTGATGTCTCCAACACTGTGCTTTTGTTCATTTTGCAATAACTCTCCACAGGAAATATATGAATAATTGAAAGCAAAACGTTGACAGTAGCCTTGAAAAGGAAAATTAATTCTTTTATTCTGCCTTTGATTCATTAAATTAAAACACCACAGAAAAGAACTCTGTGTCAAATTTCAATTTGAACATTATCAGAATTTGCTATTTTTTAAAGTAAGATGTGTTGCTAATGCAAGAAAACAATTTGTGTTTGGAAAACTTATAATGGATATCTCTACTTTGGAAACCAAAGCATTTTTAGTAACACTCAAGTGTTACTATATATGTATTTTTTAAAAAGGTGTATAGGTACTATGATCAATTCATGTTTAAAAAAATCTGTCTTTAATTTATAAGGGGGTGGTAGAAGTTAAATACAAATAATGGATTTGAAATTTATTTGGGATTCCATATAGGAAGTGGTAATAAAGCATATATTAGAAGAAAGACCCTAATGCCAAATGAAAACACAATCTTTGTTGCCTGTGCCAGTTTCTAAACACAATAGGCCACTCCTCGGCTGGAAGTACAAATATGAAAGATATATGTAATAAAGCATGAAGCAAAGCCTTTTATCATGCTGGTAGAAAGATTCTTAAGGTAAGTGAACTTCTGTAACGTTTTTGACCCTGTATATGGGTAAGCTACGCTGGCAGGTTATTGTGACTCATCTTTAGCTTTTTAAGTATAAAAACGGTGCAAGAAAAAAAAAATTGACAGCTTTTCCCCCCAAAACAGACCTCTCAGAGATATGCACACATATGTATGTACAGATACAGGTCATTATGGTACTGGTGTACACATACAGGCACACGCATAGCATATAAGTGCATACACACATACTATACTTGTATGTATAGATGTGCTGATCAGTGCAAGCACAATGGCCCATGAGATGTAATTGCCAGTTGCCCACACATGGCTGCTCCAAAGGTCTCCTCTGTGGTTATATATGCCTTCCTAGTGCCGTGTTTTGGGTATCCCAGGGTGATATAAATGATGGGAAATGGCTGTATTTAGGCTGCTGAATTGTGTTCAAAAGGACTGTTGTTAAGTATTATGTGTAACAGATTATCAACTAAATGAACTGTATGGTATTCTTTTTGGAACTTCTGTATCCCAAAAGCAAAGACTGCTAATTTGACCTGATATTATACTCAGGCATGCAGTTTAGAAGATTTTGCAAGAATCTTTGGAAGTAAACAAACCAAAATCCATTCCAACCCAGAATTTTCTGTGATTCTCTGAAAAAAGCTTTTGCAGATTGGCCTAACTATTACTCTAAGACATGTTGTCAGAGTCACCCATGCAGTGGCTCTCACTAATTTCTTCAGACTTCTTGTCAGGACAAGACAAGGATGCAAAGCCAAAAGATTCAGCAGTCCATCTTTGGCAATTTAAGCTGATGCAGAACTGGAGAAAATAAAAATTTTATTTGTACATATTTAAACATAGAAGATGTAAGACTATTGAACAATATTTTCATGTGTTCAAAGTGCTCTAGATGTGTTACACATTCAAAAGTACTATGTTGTCTCATGATTCTGTTCACACCTAAAGATTATGACTTCTGATTTTCCTTAAAATGCAGGTTATTTGATTGATTAATTTTTCTGTTGCCATAATGTGTAATTACCTAGTGACAGGCTATAAATGGAGCAGAATCTGAGTATGTAGGTAGAATTAAAAAAGGAATTCATGTGGAATTCAAAGATTCTGTAAAGCAAATGAGATGAAGCAGTGCCACGCATTACTAGCCATTCAGCTGAAGATATGCATATTTCTATTAATTTGAAGAGATGCCGACCTTGGCAGTGTTTTCAAGCCTTCAGCTTCTGGGAGATGACCAGCCCTCAATTTTTATAAAAATTGTGCTCCATTTCTGTCTTGAATGCAGTAACCTCTTCTTTTGGAGGCTGGTTTTGATGCTGCTACATGTGCTTCCATTTCTTTGAGATGAGATTATACTATCCAGATTTTCATAGTGGGATTGTCCACAGTCTTTTCTTTTGATTGCTTCTTTCCAGGTTATGTTTTTAAGCAATGTGAACCTATGAAACTCTCCGTGAGAAAATACTTCACACTTTAATTTGGTTGTGCTGTAGTTTCAATCAGCAAGGATGTGTTAATGGAGCTGCTTTGGCTTAGGAGGAAGGAAGCTGGTGACATGAAGCTATTAAGTAACTTATCTAAAATATGAAATAAATGGTTGTCTCATGTTCTGTGTGGGTCAGATGTATTGACTTGTGAATGCTATTTGCAAGATCAGTGGATGGGGTTTTTTCTTTGTCACAGAGCAGATGTAGATTTTTAACAGTGCTTTCATTTTATACATAAAAGTGTGTTTTATGTTATTTGATCATGAGCAATGAACAGCGAGTTAAGAGTACTATATAGGGAAGAGTGGGTTGAACTGCCTGGGAAAATTAAGCTGAAGTCATTAAATAAGAATTCCCACTGGTAAAATTATATGCTGGAAATTTTTGGAATATGAATTCCACATAGTGGAGTTGAACATATCTTTACAAGTCATCAGTGTTCAAAATATATTGTGGACTGATAAGCAACCATTTTTGTATATTGCCTAAAATACAACCTGACAGCCATTGCAATCGCTGTGCATGCACAGCATCTACACTTGACTTGAAGCTTCTACATTGCTAAGTGTAGTCAAATTACATAATAAGAATGAATTCAACTCCTGTTTCTTTTCTAAAACTGATAAAACTGGTTTATGGTATAAGCTCAGGAGAAAAACCTGTCCAATACTTGCTCTTCATTTCTTTTTTCAATGAATATGTTTCAGAACTAGACATAGACAGTGGGTAGATCAGTCTCTCAAAAAATGTTTCACTGAAATATTTATAAAAGAACACAAACAAAATTTCATCCCAACTAGAACTGTGAAAAATGAAAGATAACATTTTGAATGGAAGTAGTAACTCCTATGTGTCAGGATCCAGATTACTTAAGAAAATACATCCTAGCATTTTTTTAATATCTGAAGGCCAAATTGTGGGGATTTGTGTGAGTTGTCATGGGTGCTATGCATGTGCTTTCTGGAGAGTGCAAATTTTGCAGACCGGAGTTCATATTACAGGTATTCTGTGCTCTTCTGGTTAATGAGCAATGCATGATGGAAAGCAAGGACAAGTGTTTTTCTTCTTCAGTAGCAGATGCAGCCTTTCAATGACAGTATGAAAATAAATATTCTTGTAATTTGATCTACTGATACTCAGTCTTTCTTTGAAAAACCCAAACAGGCATACACAGATTGGTGCTATATTAGAGCAAAGTGCTGATCTGTTAGCCCTACTATTTTGTCTCTGTCAACCTTTTAAACCCTATGTGAAACTACATTTAACTGAACAAAAAAATCTTAATATTCTTAATACTATGGATGAACAGTTTTTGATCTGTCACACAATATGTAATTTTTAGTTATCAAAATTAATGGTGTTTTTATTTCACTTTAAAAAATATAATATTATGTATTCTAGATAAATATTTCTCTTCTAGTAAAAAAAAGCCAGGACTCAGTGTCATTGTGAAATTGCGTCAAATCATTTTAGTAGTAGTTATTTATATTATTTTTTGTAAACATTGGCTAATTACAAACATTCAAAAGTTCCTCTTAAGTAGTTTAATTTGCTCTTGTTTTTTGCATAGAAATGTAGAAAAAATAAACTGAACTTCCTCATAAAAACTTGTGAAAAGTGAAATGCTACTTGATCTGAAGCAGAGATCACTTCTTTTGCAGATAATGGATCTTTAGTTAAAATAAAATTATTGATTAAGGACAGCATAGGATAATAAAGATAATAGAAAATAAATAAGCTGTGTAATAGGTATATGCAATCCATGATGTATTTGATTCAGTTTCACCGTGACCAGCGTGAACATGTGGTGGACAAATATCCCTTTGACAGTTTACATCCTTTCTGCTTTGGATTGTTCTCCTTGGGTGCACTGTTAAATTAATCTAAGGGCTTGTTGCTGCTGCTGAAGAGGGTCTCCCTCTTCATTCAGGCCACGTGGTCCTGCAGTTTCTCCTAATCCGTCTCAAGTATCAGCATGATACCTTTCTAAAACAACACAACTTTTTTGCTAATGTCAGTCTCCAATTGGAAGCATGGAAAGAGGCAGGAACACAAATGCAGAAGGAAGGATCTGACCAGTTTTGCTAGCAGATCACTGCTAAACCACTTGAGATGTATGGCAAAACTATTATTTTTGAAACCTTGACAAGCATGAAAGATTGACTTTGCAGGCTGGCTTTCAGGAAGGTGAATTCCCGAACAGCAGATGTGTTTCCTCTGTGCTTTCCAAATGCTCCCTTGACCATTTCGGGTCAGAAATGCCCAACGACTCACTGTGTATAGTCAAGTCATGATGAAGCTGCTGGGAGCGAGGCATGCCCAGGCTTTAAGTAGTCTGCATTACTCTTGAATTTTTTCACCTAACAAGCAGGTTGCAAGCCAGTCTTTTGGATCAAACTTAAAAGCCAGGAGCTTTAGCTATAAACGTAAATCAAATACATCCAAGATTATTCTAGGCAGCTGGACCAATTGTCCTGGAATAGCTTGTGCTAATAGTTTCCACAAACTTGTGGATGAATGCAAAATAAGTAGTAGTAATGGTTCTGTAATATTTAACATCTCAAGCTCAGGCATAGTTTGAGGTAGTGCTCTTTGACACATGCCAAACTTATCTTGTGGAATATTGCAATAGTTAAAAGTACAATTGAAGAGAGTTTGCATGTATGTCCTGTTTTCACTAGAATAGGAACAGCCTTGAGCTTTACTGACCTGTAGCTTACCAAAGGTGGTACTTCCCAGAGGAAGATGCTTTCAGCATCTTCATTGTCACCTCTTCATTGCTCAGCCACCTCTGATGAGGGTGGCTGACACTGGCCTCTGCATGTGAAACTCCTTGTGGGGGCTCCAGATCTCCTGGTGCTATTCAAAAAGTCATCACATTGATTCTGTGCTGTAATGTGTCATGAGTCCATATAGCTCTAATGATGCCAGGACTGTTTGTACTCAAGGGAGAAGAATCAATAGGGTCTACACTACTGAGCATGTTTATTTCTTGTCAAGAAGCCTTTTTAAGTATACTTATCCTGTTTGAAGAAATGTGGTAGAGAGAATCGTGAAACATCACTGCCAGAATTAGTTCATATATGAAACAGTACAAAGATAGTAACTTGCTATAGAAAACAATGTAACTGTATTAGCAATATGCTGCCTGTGAGATGGGTTAATCATCCAGAGCAAGGTACTGTGCTAGCAGCAGACTTTCTCCACATTTCAGAGTCCAGTCATGCAAATGGGGCTTGGGAGTCTCTGTATCAGTTATCTGCCCTTTCTTTCTGTTGTGTTGCACAAGTGATGGATTGCTGAGGTCTTGCCTATGGCAAGATCTCACTTAGGAATTATTATTAGGAATAATCCTATATCTTAGTTACACAATAAGAATTTAAATCTATTGGTATTTTTTCAGGAAAAAAGAAATCCCTTAAAAATTTAAATTTATTTACCACAGGTGCAAAAAGTCTGTGGTTAGCAGTGTTTGCAGCTTTTAAAGGTTTTGCAGCTGTCACCTCACATCTCTGGAAAAATGGCAACTAGTTAATATTAATTCTGATTTTTCTGTAGTTTGAAATAAGATCAAATATAAATATTCTTATATTTGACATTTTTAATGCCTGTGATTACTGTTCATTCTTTCTACTTTTCTAATTCATTAAGAATAACTTTTGTGGCTTGCAGACTATTTTGCTAAATGAGTATGTGGAACTGTATATTTCACACACTGTTATGGATAGGAACCCTTTTGCTCTTATGGACTTCTGAGCTTATAGAAGAGCCTGCATTGCAAAAGAACCATTGCATTAAATTATTGACTGCTGTGTTTCAGGAAAACCTCCATCTTGTTGCACAAAACAATGAAAATGGTGGAAGAACAAATAAAGATAGGGGAATGCTGAAATCATAAATAACTTTGACCTTTTTTTCCTTCTGTTGGCATCCAGTTACTTTCTTTGATCTTCCCTGCCTTAAACAAGCTAATATCTGCCAAGAGAGTGCAACTGTTACTGAATCACTAAGGTCCTATTTGTTCCGCTTGACAGATGACAATGCATTTTTGTCTTTCTACAGTAGCATAGAAGTGACTGTGAAAGATTTCTCCAATGAAAAGCCTAGGGTTTTTCCTACACTGTGTGGTTTTTTTGTTTGTTTATTTGTTTTGTTTGGGTTGTTTTTGGTGGGTTTTATTTCCCATGTCCTTGAAATAGTGTACTGCTGACGATTGTGTCACCACTTTCTGTTTGACAATGGTCAGACAACACTGAAGTTCTGTGATTTTGTTGTTGCTCATGACTGTTCTGGCAAGAACTGAAAGCTTCAGCCCCTGCAGCGTATATTGGTGCTTCAGTTGTATTATGGTTAGTTCCTGAGTGCCCTGTGCAGTTGCTTACTTTGTGACTCCCTGATTTTTTGACCAATTGATGTTAGTGCTAATTCATTAGTTCTGTATAGGTTTCTTGTATTTGCAAATGTTGATTTGTTTGATACCTTGATCAAAATATTTTATATTTAGAGTTTAGAAAACAGACTTCAGTTTTATTAAGCAATACAACCTTGAAATGGAAGCAGGGGAAACATTATCAGGTCCATTTGAATTTTGTGAAGAAATGGAGACAACTGTTTAAGGGTGCTGTTTTAAGTCACTGGTATAAGCCTGGATATTTAAATCTGGGCTGTTAAGTAAACATTCTTTGTTCTAAGTATACATTGTACTGAGCACAACGAGAACCTAATTTCTGATGGTGATCTTAGGTGTTCCTGAGTACAAACAATAATCCTTATAGAACTGAATGTTTTGCATTGGTGTTTGGTTCAGATTCCGCTGACCATGTTTGTAGGCTTGTTAAGTCAGTTTTAAAAATTTGCTGGAGTAAGGAAGGTATGTCATATCACAGGACCAGAATTTTTAAAGCTTTCAAGTTAGACCCAAAGAGTAAGATATAACCTCCATGACTGTTAATTTTGGACTTCTCTGATGGTTGGAGTTGATGTGTGTGTGAGCATCAGAGACATAGGCCCTGATCCAGGAAAGCACTTAAACTCATAACTTACCTCAATATGATCAGTTCCCCCAAAGACAATTACTGATTCAAATTGTCATAGAAGATATACAGCACAGCCTTATTTAGAACTATATACTTAATACAATCCCTATCACTTTATCAAATAAAAAATGTAAACATATCTATCTGAAAATGCCTTACAAGGATTCATTTCAAGAACTTTCTGGTCCTGCATGTCTTCTCTGTAACTGTTATGGAAAAAACATGTTTGAATATAGATGGCATATTTCTGCTACTTAAATGGAATCGTATCTTCTGAAGGAACTTCTTACTGAGAATTCTTTTGTAGAAGAGATGAATTTTTGTTAGAATTAGAAATATTTTGTTAATTGGTGTAACCCTCCAGCCACTGAGCTGTGGTCTCACAAGCTCAGCTAGGAGTTTTACTTTAATATATATTTATAGGGTTCTTTAATACCTTGAGATAACATCAAGAGAACAAGCTACAGATTTGTTCTTGGGGGGGTTTCTTTATTAATTTAGAGGAGAAAATAAGGGAACTTGACGAAGGTTCAAAAAGAGCACCACACAAGCTAGACAAAATGTTCCACCACAATATGAGCTCAACACATATTAACAACACCCAAGTAAACATTCAGTCAATCCACAGCACCTATGTCAAATCCAATTCCTCCAGCTCCAAGCCACCCAAAGCATCAAGAAAGGAGCAAACAAAAAGAAGCAGATGGAGCAAGAAGAGAGAGAAGTGGAAAGAGGGAGAAATAGCTACCACTGAGACTTTGACCAGCTCTCACATGTCCAGGTGGCAGGGCTGTGACATGTGGCACCCCAAAGCCTGCTCTGGTCTCTACAGCCAACCCCTCCCAGGCCAGGCTGGGGTCCCAGGCCACGGTGAGGGGCTGTGTTCTCACTGTCCTTGCCAATCTGAGCTGGGTCAGGGGCTCCAGGAGCTGTGGGGTGTTGTAGTTTTCCTGGGCTGTTTGTGATTGGCAGCTGCTCTGGGACTTCCCTCTGTGGGCTTAGGGGACACCATGAGGGATATGATGCCACCCAACCTCTGTGAGGTTTGACCATCCCTTCCACCTCCATGTGCACACAAGCACCCTCCACAAGGTGGTTCTGACTTCATAGTAACTGATATGGTATCTAACAATTGGTGATAGAGAATGAAAAAAAGTACATAGAAGAGATGACACAGATCTGGGTTACAAACACCTGTTGAATTAACTCACAACATTTTCCCTACAACTTCTACCACTTTTTTTCTCTTTAGAATATTGAATTTGCTGTTTTCCTTGGCGTTCTACAGGCCAATTTCAGTCAGTTCTTTCCCTGATAGACATGATAATTTTTAAAGAACACTTGCTGTCTGACTATGCTTTTCTAGAGTATGTGCCAGATGGATGACCACTGGCAGCAATGAACCACTCAGAGGGACTTCTGCTATGGGTATCTGGTAGATAAAATTGGATACTGAAAGCACCAGGGCTTTTCCAAGCCAGTTGGCTGAGGAGTTATCTAGGGTCAAAATAAATATAACTGCTTGAGGTGACAGGGTTAGCCTCATCACAAAGATCTTTCAACTGGAGGGTCAGCTTCTAGGAAGGAAATGTGCATGTGTAAGTGTTAAAACCAAATGTAGTATATTTGTATACCATTACAGAAGAGTAATAAGTGAAGAAACTCATCTCATGTCATAAGATTGGTTTTACACTTTCTTCTGTTTTGGGGATAGGCTTCACTTTCTAAACACTTGGACCCTTTCATCACTTTATTGTACATGTCCTTGCATCATCATATATATGGAAACACACTGACACAGGGAATGAGGCCCATGGAATGATACTTTGGAATGAGTCTTTTGATGGAGACAGAGATCACCATCAAAAAAGGGAGCTGATTTTGTTTTGTGGAAGTCACAAAAGATGGCTGATTATTTATCGCTGCAGTTTTAGTGAGTGTTCAAACATAGGCGTCAACTGAACATTGACTGCTAAGAACAGGTGGGCTCATTACTGAGGCAATGGACAGCAAAGATGTTTCAGATAAGGACTGGTTTACAGAAATGCTGAGAAGGTATGGTGATGCCAATAGAATTCGTTTTCTTCCTAACTCAAGTTATTATAGGGAACTGAGACTAATACATGGCTCAGGCCAGTAAGCAGATAAATTGAGGGGAAGGTTTACTTTGCCTGAGCTTCCTTAATTCCTGACTAATTTGGGGGGCAATGGTAGACCAATTAAAAAAGGGCAGATGTCTTGATGAAAGAACAGCAGAAAAGTTGAAACCATGAAATGTATGAGAAAAGGGGGAAATAGACTATCATCATCAAAGTAATTAATATCTTCTTAGTATTTTGTTGCACATCTGTGTATTAGACACATAGAATCATAGATAAATCAGAAGGAATGTCAAGGTATGAGCTAGTCCAAACTCCTGCTCAAAAAGGCTTAAATCAGACTACTCAGGGCCTCGTTCAGTTGAGCCTTGAACCCAAAGTTGAGTCTTGAACCCAAAGACGGGTCTCATCATCCAAGGATAGGGAGTTCCAGCATCTCTGGACAATCTCTTCCAGTATTTAACCACTCTTAAGGTAAAAAAGTATACTTTATATCTAATCAGAATTTCCCATAGTCCAGCTTGTGTCCTATTAACCCTTGGGCTGTCGCTGCGCACCTCCAAGAAGTGTTTGTCTCTGCATTTTCTGTATTCTCTGCTCAGATGGTTGTAGATAGCAATAAGGTCTCACTGAGCCTTTCTTTCTTGCAAGTTGAGAAGGCCCTGCTACTTGAGGCTGTCCTAATATATTCTGACTGGCTTGGAGTCTCTGGACCTCAGGAGGACTGCAAGAATGTCATGAGGTTATGCAGGGAGAAAATTAGAGGGGCCAAAGCCCAAGTAGAGTTTAATATGTCTGATGCCACAAATGACAATAAAAGAGATATCTATAAAATACATCAGCAACAAAAGGAGGGCTCTCCTTCTTTTATTCGATGCAGGGAGGAAACAGAGTGAGAAAGCATGAAGAAAAGGTTAGGTTACTTAATGCCTTCTTTTCCTCAGTCTTTAACACTATGTTTTCTTCACTATTACCTGGTTACCCTCAGGGTAGTCAGTCCCCTGAGCTAGAAGACAGGGACAAGGAGAAGAACAAAGCATCTGTAATCCAAGGGGAATTGGTCAGCAACCTGCTGCACTATGTAGGCACACTTGAATCTATTGCACCAATCCACTTTCCGTCATTTATTAGTAGTCCTGACTAACTGGGGAGGTCCCAGTTGGCTGGAGGTTACCAAATATGATGCCCATCTGCATTCAATTTTTATCTGATTTAAACAGAAAAAAAATGACTATTAAGATGGGATACTAAGCTCCCATTTTTCATTTCAGAGCTTGTTGTTCTGATATGAATCTAGATCCATGAGAAGAGTTTTCTTAGGATGTTGTGTTTTCATTTAAGCAGGTAATCATGGTAGTGTTGTTTTACTACTGATGAACATCTTTGTTCACAACGGGTTAATGTTTTGAGTAGGAAAGCAGAGAAATGTCTTTTTCCTTCTGTTTTCTGCATCCATGAAAACATCATCTAACTCTTTGAAACATCAGTATTTGCTAATATCTTTTGAGTTTGTCCAGAGTACTAAGGTATTTTGGCCCATTTTATGTATGTAGTAAGTCATTGATTCTGTATGAGCTGGGCAGAATTATTTAGTCTTATCCTCTCCGATCTTAGGTGCAAAAAACTGAAAAAATGCACAGACGAGTTATATTACAGCATGTGTTAGAAAGGGGTACATTTCTACATGCTGTTTTCTAATGCCAAATTGGAATATGAGATGGTGCCCCATTTTAGTTTCAGGAAATTCAGCCTGTCCATCTAGGGACTAAAATTCAGCCTTATAACTGACTCAATAATCTGCATTTAAGCCCAGACCCTTACTCTGCCCCAGAAGAGTAATGAAAGGGCAAAACTTTCTGTATCTATAGTAGCTTGTAGTCTAGCATGTCATTCACTCTTTTGGGGAGTTTTGTGCCCAGTCGAGTCAGGACTAAGATCTGAAAGAGTAGAGAGGAGGCTCAGCCAGGAAAGAACTTTTAGAAATCTTAACTCTAAAAAACTTGCAACTTTTTCAACAGTGGAAAAATTGGCCAAGCGTGGATGGAGTTTCAGAGGAATAGCAAAAGGCAGTTCTGTGACACACAGTTTCAGCTCCCTACCACATTGAAAGTTCCTGCTCCAGACTCCTCATTTGCTGCAGCAAACAGTTTCTTGTTTCAAAAAGAGTTTCTAGAAATCTCTAAGGATGGAAAAGCAATTTCCATCTTCTTCTAATTGGCTCAGATACCTCCAAATTATAATCTCTGATTTTATCACTCACAAAGGAAATTTCCACCTGAATGGCTAAAATCTTATAGTATCACAAATAGCTGTAAACAGTCTTAAAATTCAAAGCATCAAATACTTTACCAAAAAGTTGTGCTGATGTCCCAGCTCAATTTTTCTCTTGTTTACACAGATAACGTCAAAGGAGATAACAGGTCTTTCACACAAAGTATAGGTAAAATTGAAGATATATTTAAATGTGGTAGATTAACAAATGTATGTGTGGAATAATTGTATTCCACAGTTCCCTGTTTGGAGTAAGAACTATTTTGACCAAATATTTTCAAAGTCCCTGCTTACATTTGACATGCAAAAGCAGAAGCTCCCTGATATCAGTAAAACTAACCCAAACCAAAAATTTAGCATTAGAAATCTTAGGTCGAGACTTTTGGTGCCATGCCTAGTTTTGGTAAGTTTTTCTTTTTGAGGCGGGGGGAAGTATACACCTTCATATCAATTTATAAAACTTCAAATGTTAAAATTCTCAATAACAGCATTAAACACTTATCTTTCCTTAGAGCCTGAGGAATTTTTAAGCACGCCTCTTGTTTGTCTAGTGGTATCAAGGGCTTTAATTTTTAAAATTTATTTATTTTTTTCCAGAGATTTATAAAGCCGTGGGGTAGATGGTGCTGTTCTCCAGCTGTCTATCTTGAGGAGTTTCCTCACTGGACTAAAGACAACACAATTTCTCTGTGATGTTACTGTGGAATCTTGGAAAAACATAATGTTCCTCCTGCTATGTGCAATAGAGTCTTCTTTAATTGCAGCAGCTAAAAAAAGCTTCTATCTTTATAGCTGTGGAACCAAAGCGACAAAGTTTATGGTCTCTCACTGTCAGCAGGTTTATGGAAAATTTATAGTATGTGCTCTGACTTCTGAGTTTACCGTTTTTTGCTGCATACTTACTAAAGCTAGTGCTGAAAAATGCCCGTTTTAAGATGGAGTTTTGCTATCTGTAAAATTTCCTATAATTTTAAGTCTTTGTATAGTATTTTTTGTTTTATCTTCTTTTCCCTCAAACTGCTGTTTTATCTTCTCCAAAATGCAAAATATGTTCAGATTGTTTCTTCATTTTTTTCTTTTTTTTCCCCCCTATAAACTGAACTAATTCTGTTACAGCCCTGACTGGCTTTCAGGATTTGTAGTCAGTAGAAAACTGTTGATGCTCATGGCACTGGAAGTTCCCCAACTTCCTTTCAGTTATTTAGATAAGTTAAAGTAATATTTTCTGTAATTTTTTTTTATTATCTATTCTTTTCTTTTTTCTGTTTCTAAGACCACTTTGCTGGTGCTATAATACTTGCCATCAGTGGAAGGAGGCTACTTTTGGTTCTAGTTCTGAAGTTTTGGACTGATGGTCCAGTTGAGCCAAACTGCACTATGCAGTTTAGCAGATTAAGTCTGCTAACTTAATCAGTCTAGTTGTCTGTCAACAAATAATAAAACAAAGAAACTAGAAGTAAACTATTCATCAATTAATCAAAATAAACAGAATTTGCCTTAAGAAACATATCCAGATATTTTTCAGCAGTAAATTATGCTAATTTAACCACAAAGAAATAGAAATGTGGTTTAGTTTTAATGTTACTACATTTGGAATTTTATTAGTGCAATTTAGAGTAAATTCCGTATTCTGGAAAATGTGAATTGGGCACTGGTCTGGAACTCTGGCCTATCTAGAAAAGGAAAACAGAAAGGTTGACATTTTAAAAAAGCAGGCAAAAGATTTAATCATCCTTTTTCTAATCTATTAGTTTCTCATTTCCATGAGAAGAGTAGTGTCTGAATCCTCACTGTTTCATCTGAGCTAATTCTCAATAAATATCTGTGTAGGAAGATGCAATTTCTGCTTTGACCTTCCTTGCCAACATGTCTGTAGTGCTCCTCAGTCACAGTAGACTGTTCCCTCCTATTTCTTCAGTACTCATTAAATGCTATTCTCTTTTCTTCCTATGTATGCATAAATCTGGATGGACCAAAGCCAAATTTTATTTGTATACTCCCAAACTTCAGAAATATAGCAAACTCCCCAATCTATCCCTATACAAATTTAGCAAATCTTCAGACTTTTTAGAACCAGTTGCTCTCTCTATTTTCATGTGTCTATGATAGAGGACTTTCTCCTGTAGTATGTGCTCAATAACTCCAAAACAATATTAGACCTTCACTAAGTTGAGAGAAATACGTAGGACAACCTGACTGCAGTTGAATGCACATTAGTGGAGAAGTTACCAGTTCTGAGAAGGTAGATTTCCCATGGGCTAAGTATTTTTTGCACACATCTGTCTAACCCTAGAAATGAAGATGCTGCAGCCAATTCACGCTTTTATTTACTCTCTCTTGTTGCTACATGGGATTTAAAAAAACACAAAACATGACAGTGAGTGAGGCAAGCCCTTCTGTATGAGATCTGCATAGTTTTAAAGACGTACATGAAGTGGGATTTAGCAAAATCAAATATTTGCATAAACTGTGGTAAACCCCACCAAATATTATTGCTATATCCTATACACATTTCCATATTGTAATATTGCTATATTCTAGAACATGTAAAATCTGGCATGTAATAGATCAGAGTGATCAAACTGGGTGGTAAAGTAAGTCCTGACCTTTAAGGACTAACAGCAGCTTTTAGAAACCTAGATCTCATTTTGCTGGGCAACGAGTCCACAGGCAGATACCTCTAATGCTGTCTGTAAAGCAGGGGGAAGTAGCAGTGTTTGTTATTTTGGAGCAAACAGCACACTCTTTAACACAGAGAACAAGAAAAAACAACCCTCTCATAATTTGTTGCATTTCATAGCTTTTTATATCTAAAAATCCCTTATATAGTAAGCAGAATAAAAACTTGATCTTTTTTTCCAGTGTGCAAAAATAAAAAATTCAACTTCTTCATGGGATTTGGCTTGACTAACCCTCCACCTCACCCTTGCTCTTTCTTGCTCTCTTGCTTTTCTTCCACAGGAAAAGTAAGCCACACATTACAGGATGCTACTGCAGAGGATCTCAGCCAGTCCCCAAGGTCTTGTTGGTGGCACTCACATTTTAGTTTTGAAATGTGTACCAGCCTGTATGGGTATGGACATGAGTACTGCAGCTACCTATTGCTGAGCCCTTTTAATGGGAGGACTGTGGCTTGTGAAAAGCTGCTCATAGGGTCCTTGCTTTAAATGGTATGGAGCAGAAGTGATGGTGGTTCAAGTTAGCACTACAGTGTGTTTAATGCTGTTTGCTTGTGATGGAAATTTTAAATATTTGTCTCCCTGAAAACACATCATGCCCCAAAAGTAATGAGTGAGGTTTCTAAAAATTGCATGCAAGGAGCACTGAGGTCGCACAGGACACACTCATAACTCAACTCTGTGTTTGCACACTTCTGTCTTCTCCACAGTTGTTATGCTGGGGCATTTTATTGCATGTCAACATAGTGATTCTAACATATCGCACATGTGGGATAATGCTTTAGATAAAAATATAAAGTCCGTTTTGCAGAACACTACAGAAGTGTAAACTTATGGCAGGCAGATTCACATTAATTCTCAGATTATGCAGCTTAATAAGAGGTAGTGCTTTTTCTATGTGTTACGAAGCACGAAATGAACTGTGTAAGAGTGGCCGACTTGTAACTGCCACTCATTTCAGCCTGTGTAGCCCTGCAGCCTGACTGCTGAGAGCTTTGCTTCCTTGCTGTTTTGTGAGTCTCTGCAGATGCACGGTCACCCACTCTAAGAGAACATGCACACACTCTCTTTATTTTTTTCCTCTCACACTGTCTGGCATGCTTTCAGAATAACCCTTCGAAGACTTTCTGAACTGCTGGGTATGATTGTCTGATTATTATTTTTTTAACTGGGAACATGTTTAGTCCAGTGTTATTTAAACAAGCTTATCTGTTTGATCAAAGTCTACAATCTGAAATTTGAACAGGGTAGGGAGGGTGGTTGGTGGGATGAGGAAATATATCAGGCACATAGTTATGTGTGTGTGTTGCTGTCTTAGCTGTGTGCCTACAAAGGTACAAATGTATATTGCTTCAGAACAATCTTGCAAATATAAATAACTTTGGCTATTTTAGTAGAAGTTCTGAAAACATAGTATCATTACTAAAATAAAACTGGTTCTAGTGAACTTTTCTTGAAGCTTTTAGTGACCTGCATATTCAGTTTTTCAGTTTTCTGGGTTTTTTGAAGGTTGAGCCAAATAACTGTGGAGTTGTTTAAGTATAGCATAGACTTTGCTAGTATTCAAAACATACGAACTGGAGGCCATATATTAATGCATTTAGGGTTGGCATTAACCTATTTAATCGACTGAACCACAGACCGCAGCAATAAAGCTAGAGAGCCTGAAACAGTTTCGGAGGTTTTCATTTAGCTCGTTCAGGAGAACGGGTTTGTGCGAAGCTAAAATTATATGGAATGAGATTGCAAGAAGAAGCATGCATGCCACACCTTTTCATTATGTTCTTGCTTTTCTTTTTTTTTTCTTTTTTTTTTCTTTCTAAATATAACTTTGAGAGGCATTTCAGTTGGTTTCTAAAAGCTGATCTCATTTGATTATTTTGGATTACTTGATTATCTAGTCTGATTTCAAAATTCAAGTTTGCTGAGATTTTGTTCACAGGACTAGGAAAAAGGATTTCCTGTATTCAATTCATGTGCCATGCAATCAAATAATTATTTCCTAACTGTGCCAAAATTTGAATGATGTCTCTTTCATAATTTTACAGCCTAAAAAGAGGCAGAATTAATTTCCTAGGCTCGTCTAATGCTCTTTCTTGCCTTTTAATGTTGCTATTATACTCTAGTTAAACTGCAAGGTGCTATTGCTGATGAAAGTATATTAAGAACCTTTTCTTCTGCATAGATATCATGCACGCTTCAATTTTGTTAGCTAGCTTTATTGACTGAGGCTTGTTGCACACACGCACAGACACACAGATGGGCGCACTTGCACACACACATCCTGCTTTGCCCTATCTCGGTTACAGCATAGTCCTACCCAGGGTCGTTGCAATGCACACATTACATATTTCTAGCAAACACGAAAATGAATCAAACAGGAGGAGAGATAAGCACAGATAGATTGGAGCCTGCTGAGGAAAAAAGACAGTAATCTGCCTGACACTGGACTATTTTTCCTGGTTGGATTTAAGTGTTCTTTCACGTTAGTTGCTGCAAAGTGCTGTACCCTGAAGTGAAAAATTAAACAATTAGTAAGAATGAAGTAACATTTAGAGGGACAATTATTTGGTATAACTCCAAAACTAATTGTTTCTGAAGTGGTGTTTAAACCAATGTCGGCACAAGGCAAGAGTTCCTGGCTCACAGCCAACACCTAGTAATGCATATTAGCGCAGATGAGGAGTTCCTAAAAGTTAGAGAGAGGGAGGGAGGGAGAGAGAGAGAATGTGCGTTTTCAGTGCTCACTTTGTGTTTGTTTGTATCCTCCTCCTTACCGAGATTAGAGGAATACCTGTGTAGTGCTGCTTTATTATGATTTCTGCTGAGCCTCAGAATAGGTTCTGGTATTTTTTTAGGTGGACTGCCAGCTGCCGATCTCACTGTTGACAATAAAAGCAGATATGTTCCTTGCTCACTGCCACTAGCACTGACCATGACCCTTCACACCAAAACCTCTGGAGTTACCCTGCTGCACCAGATTCAAGGAACTGAACTGGAGACACTGAGCAGACCACAGCTGAAGATTCCCCTGGAAAGATCGCTCAGCGACATGTACGTGGAGACCAACAAGACAGGAGTTTTTAACTATCCAGAAGGGGCTACCTATGATTTTGGTACTACGGCTCCAGTGTACAGCTCTACTACGCTCAGTTACGCCCCTACTTCTGAATCTTTTGGGTCCAGCAGTCTGGCAGGATTTCACTCACTGAACAGTGTTCCACCAAGCCCTGTGGTGTTCTTGCAAACGGCACCCCAGCTCTCACCCTTCATCCATCATCATGGCCAACAGGTACCCTATTACCTTGAAAATGATCAGGGCAGCTTTGGGATGAGGGAAGCTGCTCCTCCAGCCTTCTACAGGTAACTACTGTAGATGATTTTTCTTTCTTATTTAAGCAGATGAATTAGGAAAATTAGAATGTGGAAATCTGTTATGCCCTAATATTTCCTGTTTTGTGTAAAGGACCATGTGATTTAATTGAATCGTCAATGATATCTAGACCAGAGAAAATAGCATAGAATAAAACAAAACCCTAATCCACAGCCCACTGTGATTGTAAGTTATAAATTTTGAAAACTGTAACTTAAATGAGAAAAAACTCTAATAATGAGTATACATGTTTCCTGGGAAAACACGGAGTTGTATTTGATTAAAGAATTCAAACGACCTCACTGTTGTAATATATTAGAATATTGTCTCAAGTATACTAAAAATATTTCCACCATCACGCATTTCTGAGTGTGATTGTTTGTTCAGATCTTAGCTGGTAGTAACAGTATTTCTCTCCTCTTACTTCCTTTACAGTGTGATATAGGAAGTAATTCAGAAGCACAATATCCTTCCTAATCAAACTCTTAGAGTTGACTCAGTGACAGTATTCCAGTCAGTAACCACCTTCCTGAGCTATCCAAATAGCTGTGTACATATTAAAATGCATTTTTCATTGAAGTGTGATATATTTTAACTGTTAAACTAGCAGTGTGCTGTTTTTCAAAGGCTGGGATTGTTGCGGGTATTTTTGTATTTCTGTCCCTTAGTAGTGTGTGGGGGCTTTTTATTATTTTTTATCATGTTTGTTGGTTTGTTTTCTTTTGTCTGGAATAGAAAGATAAAAGTATCTCTGAAGGGGGGGGGAAATACATTTCCTTGGTTTAAATATTTATTGTCAGTTATGAAAACAATTGCATCTATTTTGAAGAAAGTGGTAGAAATTGAACTGTAGCTTAAAAAAAATTAAAATAGTCATACACACCAATACCCCCACTGTCAATATTTTGTGCAGTGTTTATAGCAGAGTTTTGCATCAGTTATTATACTGGGCTTCAGTGAATCAAAGATATAATTTTTTTTTCCTGAACTCTGTCAGTCTCTGTTGATTTGAGATACAGATGAGTTTACTAGAAATTGAATGACTTGGAAAAAATAAAAACAAGTAATTTTTTCATGTTGAGGTCCAGTCTCTGCCAGACTTATTTGCACAATATAAGATGTTACTGTGAACAGCAACCAATGTTCTTAAAGACAGTCTAAGACTGAATTAGAATCTGGTAGTAGAATCTGGTCCCTAAAAACAAATGATGAATGCACTTTCTGCAAATGATTAATCAGTTTTGGGGAGCAGATGGAATAACAACTGGTGAAATGATAGATAACGGTTACGTAAAACTGTCCAATACAGTGACCTGTTAACTGAATTGGTTTGAGCAAAATTCACTTAGTGCAACAAAATCCTGGAAGAATGAATACATGTCAGAACATAAAAATCTTGAATTATTACCAGTGACTTGAGAGTAAAACTGCACTTTGCACTAGATTAAAAGGCTTTTTTAAAACATGAATGTCCAGTGCAAAGCTGTGGTGAAAAGTGTACAAGTGACCTTAGATATGTAAACAGTGGAGTAGTGAGTTTGTGAAGTTGAAATACGCAGACAGAAGATTTTCTATAGTCAGGTATTTTACTGCAGGACGATTCAAAGTGGAGAATGACCTTGAAATAGAAGTTGAACTATGAAAGTAGTGTTCTTTCAATTTTTAAGCAGTGAATTGAGTTGAGGTGAGACCCTTCAAAATAAAATTAAAGTATTTTTTTAGTTTAACTCCCAGAGCAAATGTGTAGGGCCAGTGCTGTATTCCCCATTTCCGGATATTTCTGAACAAGGCTGAGTGTCACCCTTGGAGATGTGTCTAGGCCATATGCAATTGCTGAGGCTTAGTGCAGCGGTAATTAGGTGAATTTATGATCTTGAATATGCCAGGAAGTTTGTCTGCATACAGTGTTACACAAATGATTTAATGGCCTCTTCCAGCCATAATTCTGTGAAGCGCATCTTATGTGGTAATAAGAAATGTGTTTCAAAGCATTTGTGTGATTACCTTTTGTTAACAGGCATAGTAGTGTTGGAGTTAAATTGATAAAAAATTTGCTTGCTTTATTTTTTTTTTTATGAGATTGTATTTACAGAGTTATCACCCTCACAACATTAAATACTAGGTCTTTATTCCTGTGTTTTGGCACAAGTCCAATCACCAACAGCCTGTCAAAAATAATTTGAATAGGTGCTCAATGCCTGGGAAATATTTAAATATCTACCCATGGGGTTTAGAACAAGTTATTTGAAAATCTTCCAATTTGCTTTGTTTATTTGACTCATCTCATTGGTTTCAGTCAGGTTATAGGAGAAAAGAGAACACAGGGCAGTGTAATCTGTCAATGAATAAATTAATGCTGGAGATGGAAAGATGTCTAACCATCAAAATGATGAGTTTCTGGAACAACCTACCAACAGCCATATGCAAAATTTACCAGTATATAAATGCAAAAATTCTTAAACTAACAGCCCTAACAAAATTTAAAATGGATCATGATCAGTTTATGATATGGCTGCCTGCTTCGACAATAAGTCATGTAACCTAAGATGCAGAAAGACTCCTCTGCATTCTCATTTACCTTTCTGTGTTACGGAATCTTGCCGTTTGGCTTTTAGGGCAAAAATATTTGCATTGCATTATCCCGTTATACTCTGAATTTGACATGCAAGTGCTGCGTTCAGCGATACAACTAGCTAGGACAATAAACGAACTTTGGAGGTTGGAGCTGAAAATTATATTGTTTAATACTTGCATAAAATGTTAAAAAATCTTCAGTCACAAAACTTTAAAATTACTGTACGTGATAAGGAAATCTTTTAATGTCATTTGATTTTGTTAATAAATGTTCAAAATCATACTGTGTATAGATAGATAGATGTGTGTAGCTACATGTCTATTAATTCTAAAGTTATATTTTATTTTTTTCAAATAGTATTTCCTTTTCCAAAAGGCTTTTTGGCTTTTTGCAAGATAATGACAGGCTTCTATATCTAGCTGAAGATCATAGTGATACATAAAAAGAGTGACTTTGTAAAGAATGCAAGAAATGTTTCAGTCTCCTTACTGGAGTTTCTAAATAATGAGGTGTCATAATCTGAGAAGAGGAGAAAAAAAAGGGAGCTTAATTAATTCAGATTGTGCTGTCTTTACCTAGATCCCTTTTATGTCTAGTCTTGTGACTGTTTTAATAGGTACCCAAACTAAAATAGCTTTTTGTTCTCTGACAATGCCAAATGTCACTACTATTTTATTTTATTGATCATTTTCAGTAGGTTTTTTTTATGTTATTAAATGCTGGCTAGTGGTCGATTATTGTTACAGGAAATCTTGTACTCATGACTATTACAGTAAATTAATGGAAATATTTCTTTTTTTCTTAACTATTAAATTTGAGTTCTAGTAATTCCTGTTTTTTTCCTCATTCTTTTTGGCAAGTTTTTATACACCCAGGGAAAAGCCAAGAAGCCTTTCAGTAGCTAATTTACCTCAGTAAATTCCTACAAGCAACTGTAGAGACGAATCCTTTCTGCTCTGCCTGTGTATGACATTCCTGTAACATCACAGATTTTACAGTTCTCAGATCTGAAGTCAAATCATGCATATATTTAAGGCTCTTGGTAGGCTGTGTTTGGTGCTGCTCCCAAATTCGGCCAAAAAAACCCCAAATCCAAAATTTGTAAAAATGGACTGCACCTACCAGCTCCCTGATGAGGAAGTTGTCTGTCCATCTGTAGTGAGTGACAGAGGCTGGCAAATCAGTGTACAAACAGAAATCACAGAAAAATTTCTCCCTCACTTTTAGTGGCTAGTTTGTGAGTATCTTCTAGTAACCCAGGATGTATGTTTAGATGGATATAATAAAGTATTTATTTAACATTAGTCACAATTATCATACTGAAATTGACCCTGAATAATTTTAACCCTGCTGTTAGTCACTGTGATCTCAGCTTTAATTTTAATGCCTGCTAAAATTGAGAAAGATTAAAAATGTAGATTGATCGCTCTTCTGTTAAAATTAATAAATTCATCCATCAAAAAATAGTTGCTTAACCTAATATATCTACTTTTTAACCTTGTTTGATTAATTATGAATCTTTGTAGCTGTTCATGTTGAGTTCTAAACAAAGAAGATTTTTTCCAGATTTTAAAATTAAAAGTGTTAAAATGAAGGCAAACTTCAAAGATTTTTTTTTAATGTAGCATGAAGTATTTAGTAACATGGAGTATGATGTAATGCAGTGTTTTGGTTTAGTTTGGTTTTTGCTTATTTTTCTCTTAAGCATCAATCTGGTCTGAGGTTCTCTCTTGAACACTGCAAGTGTTCAGGCAGTTTCTTGAACACTTGGAGTGTTCTTGTTTTCAGGGCTTGTGCTGATATCTCTGACAATTTTACAGCAATAGATACCTGTAATGAGAGAGACAGGAAAACATGGAATTATCTCATGGATGGTTTCCTGTCTTATGGAAATGGTGTAAAGATAAGCCCATTAACTGCTGAAATGCTCACACATTATAATTATGAGGTCCTTGTACAAAGCAACTTTGGTGTTTCTGCATCCCTTCTTGGAGAATGTGCTGATGTATATCTTGCTGCAAGTGTGCTTGCACTATAGTCACCAACCCATACTGTTGAGGAGCACATATGATCTGTGCCTCCTTGTGTCCCTAAATAAGGCCAGATGGGTGGAAAGGGGTAAAGGAGCTGTTATGCTTCTTATTATTGTCCTTTCTGCTAAGGTAGGGAGATGGATCTCACTTGTTCTCTTTTCTTATTGAAGAAAACTTTCTTCACTTCTTTAGCAGTTACATTTTTTGCATAAACCACAGATATAGGAAATGCTCCATATACCAAATCCTTCACATGTGGATTGGAAATTTGTGGCTAAAAACATGATTGTTCAGACAGACCATCAGAATGGAGTTCATCTGATTAAATGCAGATGCCTGGGTCTGTATTAATTTTCCCATTCCATAGGCATCTGGTGCCATTTGAGACATCAGATGCCTATGGAATATAGCAGGTGTGACACAGGGTTTACTGTGTAGCTATTTCTTTTTGGAGTAGGAGGTGTATGTCAGTGAGAGTCATCACCTGGAACACCTCAAATGGCATTGAGCATTGACAACCGCATCAAATCTTCACATGGAGTCCCCTCTTAATCTGTGGAGACACGGGGGAAAGAGGCATTGTGGAAACACCTGGTCTCTTTTGAAGGCACCTGATTAAAATAGACCAGGTGCATTAGGCTATATATTACAAAAGACAAGTACATTCTGGTACAGATACCTCCTGGATGAAGATAGATGCCTAGGGGTATCCAAAGTTATGTGAAATTACTCCCATCTACATCTCCTGTAAAGAACCAAAACAATCATCTTCTGTAATCTCCCTTCACACAGACATTGCAGTATGTCCCTTGAGAGGGAGACAGGGAATTGACTCCGTGTCACTGGCCTTGATCACTCTTGCTCTGAGGCTATTGAAACAACAAACACTGCTGGCCATATCTGCTCTGATATGGAAAGCATTAGTTGCTGGCACCAGTTCCTTCAGCAATTGCAAAGTGAACATCAAATGCCAGCATTTTTTATTAAATCAACAAGATAGGCCGACCAGCTTTAAGGCAAAGCTCCAAACAAACATAGAGGAGAACAGTCCTGTAACTGAAGTGCATCCACATTCTCTAAAAAATTGAGATTTTGGCAATTTTTTTAATTTGATATTGTTGTCAATGGAACACTGAGCTCCCTATCTGTCTGCAGGGAGTTTTCTGTGATCTTTTCAGGCATCAGAACTGAGATTAGAGCAAAGACGCTGTCCTTCAACATTTTTATTTAAAGTGCTGCTTTCCTTGCTTTTGTTACAGGATTTGTTCGTAAAATGCGCTGTATAGAGAGAAGTTGCATCTGAGGCTGAATGGCCTTTCCAGTGACTAGCAGAAGGTCATAATTTGCCACAGTTTGTTAGGAACCCTGATCAATGTGATGCTGGCAAGGCAAGACATTTCTGCTTTTCTGCCAAGCTCAGATTTCAGTTGTTGAGAGGCTTCTTACTTCATCTGACTCAAGATAGTCTTGTGCAAGACTATGAACGTATAAGTGACACCTATTAGAGAAAAGAAGATCATAAATCTTCAGGATAACCTTCCTTGATAGGATGTTGATAACAATATTGGATTCAGAAGTGATATGTTTTTTTTTTATTTTAACTCATTACTAGAAGAAGGAAATATGGTCCTTAGAAAACACAGATCTTAAATATGATTGTTCTAAATGCAAATCTTATTTGATACATGTACATAGCAATTGCAGTGGTCTTCCAACCGCTGCAGTATTAACTAATGACACAACAGTCAGCATATATATAAATAAGAAATAATAAAAGATACCTCCACCCCCCTCGCTGTATGGAAACCATTAGTAAAAGTGAAAAATAACAGTAGAGATTGAAAGTCAGAGGTAACTAAGAGAACTTCTTAAACAAGCAGTTGGTGACCAACAGTGAACAGCCGTGCATGTAGCCATGTCACATTCAGTGGGTTGCCTAAAACTGTTCAAGAGTGCAGTCCATCTCAAATTAGACAACATGGGATGAATATGACACGCTCTGTTTCTACGTGCTGCTGTCTCACAATGCTGCCAGCTGCCAAAACTGACCTCCCCAGGTCCCATAAAGTAGAATCTGTGCAAAGTAACTTGAATTCCTTCTCTGCCTTTGAGGATGACAGACCAGTGAGCATCTAGCTAGCACTGGGCTACGTTTTAAGTCCACACACTTCACTTCTCATTCATGAGCTATATGAGTAAGCAGTGAGGTTTTTTCATCTTGATCATTCTGACCAGTTAAGGAAACTGCTTTTAACTGATTTTTCTAGAGAAAAAGCTGTACTCCTCCTTTGAAGATTTTTCCAGTGTTTTAGCAATCTGCAGTGCAAATGTCCAATTTGATTACTATTTCCAGTCTTCTCTCCCTCTTATTTTACTACTTGCTATCTTGTGGAAACGCTGCTTTGATCGCTGTAGCCTACTTCAGTCCTGATTTGTGCTGCTGAAAGATGACTATGAGAAACTTTCTAGGATACTACAAAGTGGACATCAAAGCTAGGAATAAAGGGGAAGGGAAATTTACTGCAACACAGGAAAAGTCTCAGCTCATGCTAAAGAAAAATAGGAAGATGCTGTGCAGAAAGCAGCAGCTGCAAAAGAAAATGCAGCATAAAATTTAGGCCTCAAATCTTACATCACAGGTCTGGGAACCTCATAATATGCTTTCAAAATAGCCTTCACTGTGGTTTTTGCATATAGACCTGTTAAAACTGGAATATGTAACACCTAATGCTTTCTTTCTATTTTTTTCCCCTTTAAATTTTATTCAGGTTTGTGAGACAAGATCTATTAATTCAAAAACCAATCAAAGATCTTAGAGTCATAGCACAGTTTGGATCGGAAGGGACCACCTAGCTCCAAATCATCTGGGATAGGCAGGGAGACCTTTCACTAGACCAGGTTGCTCAGAGCTTTTTCCAATCTGGCCCTGAACATTTCCAGGCATGAGGCATCCACAACTTCTCTGGGCAACCTGTTCCAGTGCCTCACCACCCTCATAGTGAAGAATTTCTACCTAATATCCAATCTAAACCTACTCTCTTTCATAAGAGAGTGTCCTATTACTAAATGCCCTTGTAAAAAGTCTCTCTCCAGCCTTGTTGTAAGCCCCTTTAAGTACTGGAAGGCTGCTATAAGGTCTCCCTGGGGGTTCTCTTCTCCAGGCTGAACAGACCCAGCTCTCTCAGCCTGTCTTCATAGGAGAGGTGCTCCATTCCTCTGATCATTCTTGTGGTCCTCCTCTGGACCTTCTTGTCAAAGCAACCTGTAGCAGACCTCCACTGTTATGTCACCTGTCCCTGCCTTCTCTTCAATCCTGACCTATGAACTCTCAGTTGGCTCCTTATCAGTCCCCAGGTGGAGATCCATACATTCCAGCTCTCCATTGACATATTCGAATGTTTAGGAAGTTACTCTTTTTGCTTCTTTAAATTGATCTGTAAACAGATGGAGGTTTAGGAGGTGCTAATTATAAAAATTGTCATTTAATGTGCTATTGAAGGCAAGTACTGTAAAATCTGAACTTTGGCAAAAATAAAATGGCACATTAATACGCTATAATCTCCCTTTTTAGTTTATAAAGTTAGTAAAATTATTAAATTATTTCTTTTGCTGAGCCATGCATATCAAGCAGTATCTAGTTATTATTGAATAACTTTTATCAGTTGATGTCTAAAGGAAATTGATTCTAATAAGTGTCCCATTTTAGTTATTAGTTACAACTTGAACTTCACAGTAAGATCCTTGTTTAAAATTAAATATCATAGAATTTTTGTATCCAGGAAACTGTACTGGTGGCAAAGAATACTATGGCTGAGAGTGTACAGCAAATCTAGATACCTTTGGGCAACTAATATGTCAAAAACCAGCTTTGTCTGTTTGCATCCATTTTGCAGTAAAATGATACTCCTCCTTCAGCCATATTGATAAGCACAAGCAAGGAAAAATATGTATGTTGCCAACATATGAGCCATTGGAGCAGATTTATTACCTTGCAATAGTTTTGTCTGGTTCAGATTATTTGGAATTTATGGGTTGAAAAGTATGTTAGCTTTGTCTTGCCATGCTACAAGAAATATAATCCTAATTTTAATCTGCAAGGGTATCGATAAAGCAGGAAAATCCTGAAAGTGGTGGTTCAGCAGAATATTTAATGTCTCTGAGCATTCTAATTATGTTCATGGAAAAAGGTGGTGAGATAGAAACCCATATTAAAAAAAACATAGATGAACGTTTAATGGCAACAATATCAGAACCAGTTCAGCTGTAAGAATATCTGCCAGATACATTGCACTTAAGGAGTCAGACGTTGCTAAAGGAGGTTGCACATCAACAAGTTACTATTTTTTCATGATTCAATCCATAAAAGAAGCCAAACGAACTGGAAATAAATCTGATTCTGCAGGGAAAATTTTAAACACCCTGAAGTAAAACTGAACTTTATTTACAGTCAGTTCTAATAACACTGCTTGTTATTAATTCTGCCTAAATTTTTTTGGTTACTTTCATTGCCTGGCTTTGGCTTATATTTTCCATGTTAGATGGCTGTCTTAGGTAAATTTTTTTTATACATTTTGACAAAAACGGCTCAACTTTCTGGGAAAGAAAGCTTACTTTTCTCAAGTATCTGGAAGAGAAAAGAAATTTTTGCCATACTCATGAAAAAAGTGCCCGACTGTTTCACTGGACAATACCATTGTATTATGGATATAGGTCTGATACTTGGCAGTGGGAGAATGCTGTCAAATCAGGGTTCTTTTTCTTTGAATTTCCCCAGAAATTCTACTTAAATTTAAGCTATCAACTCTTGAAACATCTCACTGTTCACAGTGGGAATTTGTTTGCACTTGATAGCTAAATTATATGAAATTCCATGTACCATGTATGCTCCATCCTGTTTCGGTGATTCTATACTGACCTGATTACAAGAGCATCCTTCTCTGACAAAATGTGTGAGATTGCTTCATCACACAACTGCGTGACTTTTCAACAGGAGTGTCTCTACAATTATTGCTGTGGGCAGAGGCAGCTTACTGAGAGATAAGAATGACATAGTAATGTAAGTTTGAAGAGGAGAATAACTTCGCAGATTATCTGATCAACATCTTACTCAAAGCAAAGCTACATCAGGTTTTACAGGCCCTTGTCCAGCTGTGTTTTGTAGATACCAAGGAACAGAGGCTCCATGTCCACCCAGGCAAACTGTGACAGTGCTAAATCACTCTCACAGTGAAAAACTTTTTCTTAATGTATAATCTGAACATTCTTTGCCCAAAGATGTGTCAGATGTCTCTTGTCCTTTCATGATGTGTTTCCAGAAAGAGTCTAGCTCTATCTCCTTCAAAATCTTGAAAGACAGCAACAAATCCTGCCTTAGGTTTCTCTTTGGAAGACTGATATGGGTGCTGTAAGATGTGAGCTTTCATCACTCCTGAAACAGCAAATGCCACTCAGAAGGACTGGATTTTGATTGTTTAAAGCCTTGGTATTTGTCATGTGCATAGAGAAAATAAAATAAAGCTAAATAAGTTAAGATTGTAACAACAGCCTTCCCAAAGCTGAAACATGCCAGAACTAAATTTGTGTGCATAGATCGTTCCCTCTCCCTGCCTAATATCTTAACATGAATTGAAGACACCGCTGCTTCACCATACAGGACCCCTACAAAGAAATGTTTACTGGTGTCAGTGAAGTGCCCATCTGTAACAATGAAGAGCGCTCTTGAAAACCACATATAAAAAATTGACAAGACTGTTTTCAGAACAGGCTTGAATAAGAAAGAAGACATGAGGTGAAAAGAATCAAAATATTGAGTAGGGACTCAGTCGGAGATATGATTTTGGAAATTAGCATTGGTATTACTAAATACAGTCTCTGAAAAGGAAAAAAAATATTTACAGGCTTGTTAAACACATATACCCAGATAATTTCTCAGAAGGAATAGAGCATCAGTATATTTCCACTTCAGTCCTTATATGGAATTGAAAGTTCAACTACCTTGCATTTGTTTATTTCATAGGTAGATAAGGGATTACTGCACAGAAACAAGGAGTTAATTTACTTCTGACATGAAATCTCAGATATGACCTTTAGCTCATTGTATTCTTTATTTCAGGTGAAGGATTTTGCTGGTTTTATTTCAGCAAAACACTGAAGACCTTACTCTTCAGCAAGAGGGATGCATTTTGGTACAAAAATCCGTACATAAGCAAATGTTAAATGCCATCTGTACCCTCTCCCTGCTTTTTTTTTTCTCCAAAAAAGCATTCAAGAAAATTACTTAGGCCAAAGACTGCCTTTTCAAGAGGATCTAAAATGTCACTGTATGGCTAGCACCAGCTTTTTATTATTTTTTAAATGGCAGCTTTAGGTATTAATAGTTTCAAGTTGTTTTCATGTATGACCTATTTTCTGACTCATAAATGCCTTGTTGACTCTCCAATTCACTTTGTTGTCAACAAATGTGGATCTGTCTGGAAATGACAAGCAACCTGAAAGCTGCATTGCCTAAGAGACTGGCCCTACTTTTGTGTGGTCCTTCCAGGTTTTTTTCAGAACTAAAAACCAGAAGAGAAGAGCAAAATTATTTGCCTTGTTTATGGGGGGATGTGGTAAGAAATAAGTGAGAACAGGCCTCCAAGACCACTGCTTCATGAATTCTGACAAGAACTGTGCTTAAGTCATGTAGCAGCCTAAAACAGATGGAGTCTGGAGGGTCTATTTTAGGGTCAATTTGTTACCAGATTACTTGGAGAAATCTTCCTTGTCCAAGAGAAATTCCTCAGGTATGCAATCTGCCAATTGCTTGATCCTTTTCTGGTGACATCAAGGGACAAATTTTAAAATATAAGAACAAGATGTTTGCCCCATGTCCAATCCTGAATCCCAGATTTAAAATCAGAGTTTCCTTGTAACTTTGTCTCTCTAAGTGTGAGAGATATTCAAGACTGTTTTGGTGAGAACTGAGACTCCTTGAAAATTGTAATGCTAGACATAAGTTAGTCCAACTAAAATATGCTAAGTGGAAATAAAAAAAGAAATATGTATCTAATGGAACTGTAGTAAAGTGTTTTTGTGCTCAGTAAATCTGAAATCACTAGCTTTTTTGTAAACCCCAGTCATCTCGGTGTACTCAAGGAATGGAGGTTTCATTTACTGCATGCTGTGAATCATTACTTGGGAATCACTACAGAAATTTTTAGAACTGGTATTTCTGCAATTGGGAAATGACTGGGGCATGCTGTCCAGCTGGGTTTTTTATTAATTTTTTAGGTTTTTATTTTGTGTTGGTTTGTTGTTGTTTTTTTCTGTGTTAACAAACTAAAGTTGTCATGGGGAATAGTTAATTGAAGAGCTACTTCTATTCCTTAGATTTCTGTTTTGGTACTTTTAGCACTTCTCAGGTATTTTCTTTGCCTGTTTAATCCTTGGATGTTCTGCAGGTGTGAGGTGCTATTTCTACCACTAGACATGTACACAGCTGCTGTATAGAAGGAACAAGTCTTGTACGAGATGCTGTAGAAAACATTAATTTCTCCTTGCAAACAGAAGTCCTGAGTTAGGTTAGAAATTCAGAGCAGATTCAGATAGTCAGATGATCAGATATTAATCCTCATTTTGTTAGCTGAAGTGTAATACTGGACATAATTAACACCCTACTAGAGTAATTATTATTAAATATGATATTGCATAGATATAACATATAAGCCCATTTCCACTGTATTTTTGACCAAATGAATTTGTAATGATGACAGCATCTGTAAGAAAAGGTTGAACTACTGTGATTCATTAATTTAGCAAGGTTACTTTATTACATCCTTTCGGTTACTACAGAGTATTTTGAGGAGAATTGATGGATTTTAAGGAAGAAATAAAATATTGCATTAGGAATCTTGCTGCTTAACTCAAAATTGCCATTTCAATTTTTTTTTCAATTTTTTATTTTTTTTATTTCAAAATACCAATAACAGTTGCTTAAGATCTTAGGACAGAGCTTGAGTCAGTTCAGTTTATTGTCTGAGAATATGACCTTTTGCCTTTTACATCTGCACACAAATATCAAGGGGTTTAGCTGAATTCCATCTGACAGGTTCAGAAAAGTGTCTCTTGTCATGCTAAAAAAAACATACACTTTGTTAGAAGGTGCTTTGAATATGAATCAAATTTAAGAAACCAAAACCTCCTTGCAGGTTCAGACATTAAAAGTTCAACTAAGAGTTGAAGCCTGTTGTTAGTGGATTTTTATGGGTTTGCAGAGCTGCATCTTATCCGGATGGAATGCTCTTTATCTCTCCTTTCCTGTGTCTTTATCTCATCCCCTGTCTCACTAGCAGGTGCAGCAGCAAGCCTTCTCTTTTGCACCATGATGCAGAGTTGTGTGTACTTACCTTTCCAAGCCTGCTATTGTGTGTACACTTGCACTGTTGTTCAGTTCTTGTGGGATGTGTGCTCCAGAGTGCGGAGCTGGAAGGGAGCTGAGCTCTTGGTTAGGAATGCAAAGAGTTCTCCAGCAGGGTTATCAGTAAGCGAAAACAGGAATCAAGAATACGTGTTATGTGGTAGTTCCCATTCTGATTTGGGGAACAGTGTTGAGGCTGGAGAAGGGAGAAACAAGACATTTTCATTCAGAATCTCTGCCTGTCTTTCTGTTTGGTATATTATACTTTCCAACATAATGTGATTGAAGCTGGTTTTGGATTCTGGATTTGGCAATACACAGATGTTGGCAGAATTCTTTAGCTTTGCAATCTGCAAATCTACATAAATATGTATGTGAAATCAAGAGACTATGGTTTCAAGCCTGAATTTTTAATGCCACGTGCTTGAATTAAAAAGTAGATACCTGAGGTATGGAAACATATGAAGAAAGACAGTGCAATTTTAGAACTGTTACTGACATTTCAAAATATTTTTATTAAGGTTAGAACAAAATTAAAACCAGCCAGAAATAAATCAAAGAACAGAGGTTTATGGGCAATAGTTGTAATATCTTCCTGTTTGTCTGACACTTATGGTGTCAGAGAATCACAGAATGGTTGGAAGAGACTTTCAAGATCATCTCATCCAACTGCCAACCTGGCACCAGCATAATCACCCCTAAATCACATCCACAAGTGCCACATCCAGATGCTTCTTGAACACTTGAGACAGTGATTCCACCACTTCCTTGGGCAGCTTATTCCAATGCCTAACCAATTTTTCAGTGAACTTTTTTTTCTAATATCTAATCTGAACCTCCCCAGACGCAGCTGAAGTCCATTTCCTCTTGTCCTTTCACATGAGACATGTCAGAAAAAACTGATGCTCACTTCACTACAACCTCCTTACTGGTAGTTGTACAGAGTCTCCTGAGACTAAACCATCTCAGTTCCATTAACTGATCCTCCTAAGACTTATACTCCAGACCTTTTGCCAGCTTTGTTGTCCTTTCTTGGACTCCCTCCAGCACCTTAAGGCCCTTTTTGAAATAAGTGGCCCAGAACTCAACCTAGAATTCGAGGTTTGGCCTTGCCAGTGCTGAGTACAGGGGACGAGGCCTGATGGCCACAGTGCTTCTGATACAAGCCAGGATGCCATTGTCCTTCTTGGCCACCTGCTCACACTGCTGGCTCATGTTCAGCCTGCTGTTGACCAGCACCCCAAGTCCCTGTCTGCTGAGCAGCTCTGAAGCCACTTTTCCCCAGGCCTGTAGCGATGCATGGCATTGTTGCAACGCAAATGCAGGACCAGAGCTTTACCTTATGCAGATATAAATATATGGACTATTTGAAAATCAAGCATTAATTATGGTCATATTTATGCCACAGTGAGCCTAGGTGAGAGCCTGATGTTTTCTTCCAACTTGTTGTTGTCATAGCTGCTGGCTCCTGCTCAGCACGAGTGCCATGAGTGGCTGTGGGGCTGGGATGGGATCCTGCCAACCTTCCCAGGGCTGAGAGAAGGAGGGATGCATCACCATCAGCTCCACTGAGCTGCTGCTTTCCTGTAGCAGCTTGGACTGGACCATGATGGGTTAATAGGTTTGTTGTGCTAAGCTTAGTGAACATCCACTTCCAACATTTAACTATATGCAACAGAGAATGTTTTGGCTAGAAATGTGCAAATAGATGGTTTTTTTGCAATAGTTAGCCATTAAAGAGTATTATGCAACAAACAGAAGTTGAAACCTGGGTGACTTTTTTTCCTTTCATTTGTAAGAAGCATGCATATCTGCAATATAAATATTCAGCAGGAGTCTCTTGTGTCTAGTAGATTGGTATGAAGTGTCTCCCATGTGAACAGGTAATATATTTTTAAATGTCACGTCAGAAGTGTGGCTCTTGTGTCCATAATACTGTACATTTAATTCTGGATTAATTTGTCTATCTAATAGACTTTTTCCTTCCTTTACAATTTAAAGGGCAGGGAGCAATTACTGTCTACCAACAATAAAAAGTGAGAAGATTAATGAGGTGCTGTATTATGGCACCTCTGAAGCACTTGAACTTACTCTCTGTTGCTGTGAGGAATAAGAAATGATACAAATAGATGACATGGACTTTTCAAAACACAATACAACTTCTTAATGTCTCGGAAAAAATTTTCACCAACACAAAAGTCAAGTGCGTGTGTTTCTCACAGACATAATTTCATACATGTTGCATAAGTTACCCCAAAGATATGTCAACAAGCAGTGTTGCAGATATATTATGTGAAGTTGGTTACATCAATGTATTTTCTACTTTTTGTGAGCCATATTTGCTTTGCTTACTATTGATTGCATAGCCAGCACATCCAAATTTATCTGTGGACATTATCTCCATAAATAATTTAGCTACTTTGGGATCATTTAGATATGTAAAACTTACTATTTACTATTTGCTTAGCACTGATGACTGAGATATCTGCACATGGAGAAACATCTGTAAGGATCTTGCAAGGAACAAGCAGGAAAGAACATACAGAAGAATGAGGAAAAGAACAGAGTCTGGTTTTCCAATCTGCTATTTTAATACTTTATTCTGTTGTAATATAACCATTAGTCTGATCAACTGAAAGATGCCACCGAAGGAGTATTTTCCCGTCATATTTGTAGTCACAATTACTGTGGCTCGATTAGTAAGTCTATGTAACCACATACTTGGGTTCCTTCTTTCTTCACCCTGCATTTTCTGGCCTCCTCCCCTGTCTTGAGTCTCTTTTGTGACTGTGTCTTTGAACAGCGTTAATCTACTACTCTGGGCCTCAATGTCTGTGGTCAGAAATTAAAGGAGAGCAAGACTGCCTGTCTGGCAGCAGTTTACAGTCCTACTTTTTGGACATAAAGAGAAATTACAGCCTTTCTAGCCTTTAACATTAAATTTTCAGAAGTGATGTTTAAGAGTTACTTAGAGAGATGCTGAACATTTATTGCTGTCGTTAGGGGAAAATAGAGGTGTAGGATCTAAGAAATGAAAATAATTTTGAAAATCAGTTTAGTGAGGGTATTTGAAATAATAGCCTTTATACAGCAATCTGTTCAGGTTCTGTTTCTTACTATTTCTTACACAGTTCTGAACTTGCCATCCCTGGAGTTTCAAAACCAGGCTGGATAGGGCTCTGAACAACCTGAGCTAGTGGAAGGTATCTCTATCCATGGCAGGGAAGTTGGAGCTAGATGGTCTTTAAGGTCCCTTCCCCAATCAGTCTATGATTCTGTGATATTTCTAGCATATGTAATGTTCAGTTTCTGGAGATCTTCTATGCCAAATGTAATAGGTAAGTTGTATTTCGGGTTACTCTGTGTCAACAGGCTCTGCCCCTATAAAGCTAGGACACAAGAAGCAGGCTACGTAGTACTGACAGATCCACCACTGTGTTTAAAACTCTGACATGTTTATCTTCTGGTTCCCTGTTCATTAATTGTCACAGAAAAAGTTGGCATTCAAAGTTGAATTCAGCACTTTCCAGAGGATGAGCACGAGTCAAGTACCTCAGCTGGAACAATGCTTCCCCACAAACTACCCAGATTTTGTGAGTTGTCTTATTGTTGTATCCATCTTGCCTCCATTTTGACTAAAAGGACAATCTAGAACATGCTACTGTAAGGTCTCCATTTTCCCTACTAGGGTCCAGACTGCTCAAGACCAAAATTTGCTTAATTTGTTAGTAATTTAATTATCAGAGGAAGAGAAGTGGATAATAGCTACAAAGTGCGTGTATTCTGTTAGCATGACACTTGAATTCTGTGACTACTTTAGCAGTGCATTCCTGCAGGTGAAATGCAGTCCTTGTATTGCAGTGACTGGTCACATACTGGTGCAATATGACATGTTTTCAGACAGGCTATTTGTTTGCCTTCTGTCATGCTTTTTTCACCTGCCCTTTGATCAGTTACACTTGGCCATGGGCTTTTTTCCCATCTGTTACACTTGTCATGCTTCTAAGCATATGGCTTTCAAGTCATGTTTGAATTTCTGGGATGCATATTCCTTATACATGGGGATCAGCAAGGACTGGTACCTGTGTCTTTTTAACTGTCATTGAAGCACTGTACCACAACATGCAGTGCACCAGTCTTGGCCTGGCTTTCAGCTGTTGCTGATACTGCTGTTCAGCCATGGCCCACAAAAAAATCAATCTGCTTGTCTTCAGAGGATTGTGCAGGTTCCACGTAATAGTAGAATCATAGAATAATAGAATATCCTGGATTAGAAGGAACCCACAAGCATCACTGAAGTCCAGCTCCTAGCCCTTCACAGGACAACCTCAAGAATTACATTGTGTGCTTGAGAGCCTTGTCAAAATGCTTCTCAAACTCTGACAGGCTTGGTGCTTTGTAGCCCTCCTTTGGACACTCTCTAATAGCTTTATATCCTTATATTATGGCGCCCCGAAACTGCACACAATATTCAAGGTGTTGCCAGCGCAGAGCAGAGAGGGACAATACCCTCCCTCGACCAGCTGCCGATGCTTTGACTGATGCCCCCCAGGACGTGGTTGGCCCTCCTGGCTGCCAGGACACTGGCCAGGACCAGGACCCCCAGATCCCTTTCCATGGCACTGCTTTCCAGCACCTCATTCCCCAGTCATAATTACATCTGGGGTTGCCCCATCCCAGGTGTGGAATATGGCACTTGCCCTTGTTAAACTTTGTGTGGTTGGTGATAGCCCAGCCTTCTAATTTGTTTATGTCTCTCTGCAGGAGTCCTGCAGAATCCCACTAGTGACAGGTCTTCAGTCTGATGTCACCCCATTCACTGTTACCCTCTGTGCTCAACCCCTGAGCCAACTGCTCACCCATCTCATGATGTGTTCATCCAGCTGTGCTGGACATTTTAACTAGCAGGATCCTGTGAGAGGCAGTATCTAAAGCTTTATTGAAATCGAAAAGGTTTACATCAGCTGCGTTCCTTTGGTCAGCTAGGTGGGTCGTAGCTTGTCATAAAAGGAAATTAAGTTTGACAAGCAGGACTTTCCCCTTATGAAGCTTCACTGACCAGTCGCTATATTCTCCTTCAGGTGTTTTTCAATAACTTCCAGAATAATTTTCTCCATAATTTTACCATAAATTTACATTATTAGTTTGGTTTGATGAAATTGGCTTACACACAAAGGGGTCTGTATGTTTAGGAACTCTTTTTTTTCTGTAACTGGGCCCTAAACTGTGCCCTTGCTGGTCCAAGGAACTGCAGAGGCTCTGTTTCTAGGGATTTCTGTTTTGGAACAAGAACAAGGAGCTGCTGATAAATCATGTTTTCTGGGGCAAGTACACAAGCATTTTTACATGGGTTTGTCAGATTTTACCTAGTGTCTTGTTTCTTTTCTCCTGCCCATATTGTGTATTTGAGCTTAGCACCCCTGCCTAGTCTTTTTTTTCTTTTTTTCTATATTCTTGCTGGCAGCTGGCACAGAGTTGCTTGTAGATGGCCTGGGTGTTTCTGTTTGGAAAAACATTTTTGTCTCTCCTCTTGTTGGTTCAAAAGGTCTGCATGCCCTTTGATGAACTTTAAAGCACCACTTTAAGCAGTCTTTTATTTCACCAGGGTTTGTTTTCCTGTGGCCTAGAGCCCTCTGACTTCTTTGTTGTGACCATATGTGGCTGTGCCAGTGTTTTGTTACAAAGTTCATTTCCAAATGCAGAATACCCCTTAAAGTTACATTTTCATTTTAAGATTTCATTCTAAAAAAATGAATTTCAAATGTTAAATTGATTTAAGTTGGAATTTTTGAAACAATGGTATCTAATTCAAAATATTGTGCTATACAGTCTGCATTCCTATTTAACAATTTTTTGATGTAAAAGGGAAAATTTAAATATTTCAAGTATTTTTCTTTAAAAATGGCTTGTTTAATGTTGCTAATTGAAAGATTTTCCAAGAAATTTAATGAAGCTGTGGATAATTGGTTAAACTTAAAGTGTGCATCTGAAATATTTGGAAAGAGGGCTTGCCCAAGAATAAAAGGAACACATCAGCGCATAAAAGTAATATAAAAGCATAGTAAAGAAAGATTTATGACTGATTCCTTTGTTTTTGCTGGCACTTACCTTTGAAACAGTCTGAAGGTAAGTGTAAGAATCTGACAGCACTTCCTGAAATATCCTTTTCCAATCTATTGGGTGTACTTAACCTTTTCCTTCCAGATGGTTGGATTGTGCCAATTTATCTGAATATTAAAAAAGAAAAAAACAACAGGCTAGCCACTGCGTAATTCTGAAGAACATTTACTAGAAACTGAAACCTGGCAAAAAGTCTTCTGTATGTGTTATGAAAGGCTAAACTTCAGCCTTTTCAGAAATGCCATATTATAATTCTAAGACTCCTGTAAGAAATGCAGGGTTGCAACTTTTCAGTTGAGTCTTCAAGGCTTAGCATAATTTTAGTGGAGACAAGGGTGACTAGATATTTCCAGAAGTGTAAAAACTGTACAGAATGTACACCAGAGATTGTTAGCTGAAGCCGGCCTTTGGGTTCGTTCATGCTTTCATCTTTTCAAACATATTTTATTTTTTCAGTTTGTTTACACTAAAGTGAGATGTCCTGTGTCCGTGCTTCCAGTTTTTGCCTGCTGAGCCCTCCACTTTGACACACTTGTGGGCACAGCTGATTGCCACACTCAGGCCCCTGTTGCGTCTCTCCCCAGAGCCACACAGCCACACACCAACTCAGTATTGCTGCCAGAAAATCATATCTATGCAGTGCCCACAGGCACTCTGTCTGTCCGTAGCTTTTTCTTCAAATTTGCCATGCAGATTGAGGTTTCTCAGACTATATGACTCTTCATGAAGCAGAGTCACTGGGATTGAGAGAGTGCCCAGGCAAAACTGGCAGGAGGCAGAAATGGGCAGATAAACCCTGAGCAAGTTGGCTGGTCATTATTTTGGATCCTGGGGAATTGAATCAAAATATTTATTTCAGTGGTGTTCCTTAGGGAGCAGGGGATTCAAAGGATACATCAGAACAATAATTTTCAGAGATTTTACTCCAAAGATCAGTCAGTACCATTAATTCTTAAATAACTTAGAGTTATCTGCCAGTTTTTATAGGCAACAGAGATCTGTAAATGAGTCACTTTAAATGTAAGTATGTAAGAGAACATTTTTTAGTGCTGCTTACCACAACAGAATCTGAAACATTAAATATTTCTTAAGTTCACTAAGGGACAGTGCAATATCCAGCCTTTGGGATGGAGAAAACTAATACAAAAGTACAATAGCTAGGGAATCACTAAGAAGGGAAGAGGACTGCAGAATGAAAAATAGTCTAAATGGTAGAGAAGATCATAAGATAAATACAAATCAACTGACTAATCTTTTTCAGAAAAGGCAAATTGTATTTTACGAACAAAAAACCACAAGAACAGCTCAGTTGCGTGCTGTGTAAAGGCAGGTGAGAGAGTGAGAGGTCCACTCTGTCCTAGCTCTGCTGCCTTTGACTATAAGCATGAGGCAGAAGGCTAAAATTTTTGGTTTTTGAGATGTCCTCTTTAGAAGGTGAGAAACTACATGCAGAAAAAAACATTGTTTGCAAACTTGTTTTGTTAATAAACCCAAGCTAAGGCAACCTGTGCAGATCTTATTTGGTCCCTTTGTGCCTTTGTGATGATTATTATTATTATTTCCATATTTATAAGGTAATCATAAGTGGATTGCTGTTCCAATATATGAAAAGGATCAAGTCTGGACTTTGTCATGTTTATAGAGTGAAATGTCACTATACATTCTCTAATCATTTCTCACAGACTGGTAACTAAAAAAAAAGATAGAGGCAAAAATTTCAAGGATTATTATGTGGACACAGCTGATTGCTGGCCTGAAAAACTAAATTCTCTAATTCTGCCACAAATGCTTCTGTAAAGTTCAGAAATCATTTAAATCAAACTCTTCACAAGCATTCTTGTGTTGTATTGTAATTTTCTTTGTGCAGAATAGTAGTCCTATAGTCTGAGTCATGTAAGTGTTGAGCATTTACCCTTGCACTTGCAGACAAGGAAAGTAGCACTCTGAACACTCAAAATACTAGTTAATGGTGACTACTTAAAAAATCAGGTTGCCCATAACTCAGTATATATATTTGACCTTAGTCTCTTTCAGTCTCATTTTTTTATCCCTTCAGTGCAGAAGAGTATTGGAAAAATACATTCATTAGCACCTGTCAGCTGCTAAATTGCTACCGTGGCATGGAAATACTGGAAGGAAATTAATTTTGAATTCCGACAATGTGCTGATAGTAAGGCACCAGACACTGAACAGAAAGGGAAAAAAACCTCAAAGACAAAGTAGAACTGTGAGTTATGGTTTGGATTCCAACATCACTCAGAAACTGAAAGAAAGAGAACTAATTTCTCAGTATTTATTACAAAGATTTTTTTGTATGAATTTAAATTTTAGAACAGTTGAAATGACAAATAGATTGAGTTCTATCCTTTTTAAAACCCTTCCCTCACTCCCCTGCCATATACAAGATTAGCTTCCACATTTTTCAGAAAGTTGGGAAAACCTCTGTGTTGGCAAGGGGGTCAGCTGCAAAATTATTAGCTCACATATATAACCATGAAAACCCAATCCTAAGGAATGGAAGTATGGGAGAGGGATGTGTTGAAAACATCCAAATTCAGATATTAGATGCATGAATGAGGAATTTGGGCTTCCTTACCCTCCCATCAGTCAAACCTCTGGGAAATTTGTCTGGAGATGCCATGGACCACACAGTGACCATGCATAGACACACTTCTCTATACTAATCCAGTCTGCAAATATTAGTGACAGATCTGAGAACAAAATTAATTTTTCAAAAATGAAGCTTTAAGAATGCTGAAAAAATGTGCCAATGTATATTGACTTTAGCTGATAGCTTTAGAGGATATTTTTCTGCATACAAGGCATGGTTTAATTTTGGCATATCCAAATGTAGCATTTCAAGTATTCATTTTAAAATTAACCAGAGTTAAGAATGAGGAAAAACGATAAAACTAATGCCAAAGGAAATGTTTAATTTCATGTGAATTAAGAAGTTTTAATGACCTAAGAAGATAAGCTTTTGTTTTCATCTTGACACAGCCTGTCTCAACACTGCTATTTCTTGGTCAATACTGAGATATTTTGCATAAGTTATTTACCTAATAAAATTGGATATTATTCTAATTCCAAAGAAAACATTACAGTTGTCTGACTGCAAAATGCATTTCCTGATACCTTGTGAAATACTGTCAATATTTGAAGATTATTTTATTATTCAACTTTCATATAACTTTATTTTCAATTGTTTTTCTTATATTTCTCTTCTATCAGTTATAATTTTTTTTCTTTTTTCTTACACTGAGCCCAGTCAATTTTCAGTAGGTTTTCTTGTCATTTTTGTTTTCTTAATTGGCTTTCACATATATCTTCTATTATTTTTAAAGTAGTTCTTCATATCATCTCTCCTCATTCCTTTAATGCCAATATTTTTTCACCTCATCAGCTTAGTATTTTCTATGCAGGTAGTCCTGTGTCCCTGCACTCATCCTGAAGTGAGCCAAATTCACAAAATGAATGAGATGAAGTGACCAGAGGAGCTTTTCTCCAGCAGGAAGGTCTCCTCCTATCTTGTTGTATCAGGTATCAAGGAAGCTGCTGTGCAGCTGTGCTCTGGTGGCCTTTCTAGTTAAACTCTCTATTTCCCTTGGCTCGTGAAGGCACAGGGATCTGTCAAGGATGTGGGAGAGGGAAGAGAAGGAGCTGGCCAGGCAGTCCATTTAGAGGTATGAATTACAGGTAGCTCCTCATCTTACAGCTTATTTTCACCCAGGAGTGTTGAACTTTCACAACTATGTTTATCTCAGTTAGAACTGTAGGTGAACTTAAATGTCATGTTCAGTGATGTAGTCACTAAGCTGGGAGGGACATCGGCATTGTCTAAGGGAAGTGCTTGTTACTCTTGGTTTTGATGCTGCACCCATTAACTAGCTGATGGTCAGGGAATAAACAGCATAGTTTAGGGGCAAGAAAGGCCTGCATCTGTATTTATTACCTAAACAAGGCCTGGGCATGGGTACAAACATCAGCATGATGGCTCTCACTGCTGAATAGCTTCACGCTCTCAGGCACAGTTTGGCCAGGCTAACCGAGCCTCTCCCAGAGCATGGTTCAGGCAGGAAGTATGCAAGGGTTCTTTTTCAGTAGCATGGATGAAACCATCCTGTTTTGGGGAGGAAGAGAGATTAGCTGTGTGAGTTGAATTTGTTCATAGCCATGGATTAGGAATCACTGTCAATTAGGTCCCAAGGTGAGCCCTACATGATCATCATCAGTAGCAGAATATCAGCTGAGAAGCAATGGTGGCTTCCACTCGTGTTGCTGGAACCCACCCTCGTTGCTGCAGCCCTTCTTGTGCCAGTGGTGACTGGGCATGTGGCCACCTCCCAGAGCTTCATCTAGCCTAAGATTCCCTGTACATTTGATATACAAATCTGTGTAAGGCTTACTATCTCCACAGTCAAGTTTATTTTGCTTATATACCATGCTAGACACTTGGGGTTATTTTGTTTCAAGCCAACACTTTCATTTGGATGGCATATGATATTTTTTCAGCCTCAGTTTTGAGGCCCTTAATGTACTTGGCAATTTTCTGTTTATTTGTATACTTGGCCATTCCTATTGCAGTACTTCTTGAGATGTCTTGTAAGTATTTTCAAGACTTAATTGTGTTCAAATAATCCTTCATAAATATATTGCCCCATATGGAAATTCACATTCTAACAGCAGGTTAATTTCATATGGAATAGTAGAATGGGATTATATTCAGTCCAATGTGTGGAAAAGTATTTGTGCTAGACCTTGACTGAATTTAAAATGGTCACTGGTTTTGAAATTCTTATACTGAAAACTTCCTTCCAGTCTAGTAAGAAAGATTTAGCAGCTGCAGATTAAAGTTTCTTGTATGAAAATCAATTCAGAAAACTAGGATTTCTCAAGGTGCTTCCTTTAACTGCTTAAATAACTTTTCCCTTAAGCTCTTCTACTATGAAATCTCTTTATTTCATTTATTGAAGAGCAGGCTCAGCATGACGTGGAAAAACGTAAAAGTGAGTGTGGAAGACAAGTTTGTGCTGCTCTGTAGGTTCCAAAAACCTTTTGTTTTGTGTCTGCAGTACTATTACATTTGGAAATGAGAAGTAAATTCTGAGACTTTTTTGCTTTCTAATCTATTCTGTTTTTGTGTGGGCCTTGGGGAGAGGGCTTTATCTGGGTTTTTCTTTTTGATTTGTGTTTTTCTTTAGTAAGCATAGTTGGCAAGAACTTTTGATCTTGTGTGTGTGTGTTATTTTTTGCATAGATTACAAAGGAAAAGGTAGAAAAGGTTCTGATACTGTATTTTGGGAACGATGATCTTGCCGACATTATTAAGGGTGGGTTAGGTTGTTGTACTAGGGTCTTCAGAAGACTAACCCTTGAAACCTAAGTGAAAAGTGGATGAAGAACAGACTTATTTTCTTGTCAGAACACAGCATCAGTGGTCTGTGATGTACACTAACTAGCAGCTGATTTCTGAATGAAATCTAGTATGATATTTTGATTTAGCAATATTTGTGTTATTGGGATACTCTTTTCACAAAAAGGTTTCTTCCTCACCTACTCTAATAATTGCTAAATTTTATTTATTACCAGCTTTTATTCCCACTACATAAATGGAAAAGGGTGGCAAGATGTTATTTCTGGGGAAGATGAGGCTAGGGATGTTTTGGTGTGCTTCTCACTGTGGTTCACCAAAGCCCTAATGTGATGCCCCTGCAGGGCCAGTTTACAAAACCTTGCTGTGAAACATGAGAGGACTACGGGCAGGTGTGAGCAACAGCACCGCTTCCCTGTCTGCCTGTGACCCCTGGTACTGCAGACCTGTGTGGGGTAACAGGGAATGTGCTGTCTCATTGCAGCCTCCCTCTGCAAAAGTGGCCTTGCTGTGGGACTCAGGATGGACAGAACCTGTCCCCACAGCAAAACATCTGTCTCCGCTGCATCTTTCTCGTTAGTGTTTATGCAGCTTATTTGCTTTGAAGTCTACATATTTAATGAAATTTCTTATCTGTTCCACAGCGGAAAAAGCTTTTTTTGTTGTTTCAAGACACTTTTCAGTCATATTTTATTCTTAATATAATTTTAGTAAAAATGTATGTGTGAATGCAGTCTTGATCTGAGTAAATATCCTGAAAAGATGAAATTTTAATTTATCTGGACTGATAAATCAGTGATGACTGATGCTTTTTGGTGTTTGGTTTGGTTTTACTTATTAAAGTGTTTTCTTTTTTATCCAGCTAGGAAACTAGGATTGCTTTAGTAAAGATATGTACATGTGTGATGCTGTGAAACTGCTACACACCTGCAAAAATATGTAATTGTTTTGAAACTTCATTTTTTTGTACTGTTTTTTTAAAGTGCTTTTTTTTAAAACAAGGTTACAATTAGACTTCAGAAAATTGTGATTTCTTTGTACTTATTGATACAAAGAATTCTGAGAGACTTGTATAACATGCATATTTGTACCAGCTTTGGAAAAAAATCGAAAATCAGGCATATCTATCAAATCATCATGTATGTCCATTTATTGCTTGCTGGTTTACTTAAAATATTTGCAACATTCTAGTAGTTATATATGCCTAAGAATATGTACTTTTAAAAAGTCACATTGTGATTTATTTAAAGTTATGCTGAGACAGGTGATATAGCTGCAGGCAGGGAAGATTGAGTTGGAGAAGATAAGAAACAACAGCTTTGATCAGTGCTCAGTAGAAAAAAAAGAGGTCAATTAAGTGGGGCACTGGGATAAAGCAAATTCAAAAGAAGGTTCAGGACCTTGAGAAGAATAAAGAAACTACCAAGATTGGTGGGCTGGAAAAGATAGTTACATGGACAATGTATGTGTTTTATCCAGAACAATTGATTAATAATATTGTTTTAACATTTTTACGTTTCACATTTCTAATTTTTGAACATTTTAGCATCTAAAATATGCAAGGATTTTTTTCCCTCTCTGCCTAGTTTCATAGAATCATGTCATAATTGTGACATTCTCCAGTTTTCTTGTTTCACTAAAAGCCAGAGTTGTGCCATGTCAGGACTTCACCATTTACAGTTTCTTCACTTCTGCACAAAACCCAGTTAATTACAAAAAAAAAAAAGAAAGAAATATTCAATATTAGCTGATGTATAAGTCTTGGCAAAGAACATTTGGTTTAAAAATGCAGTTTTTCTGAAAGATGCCAGCAGCAGTTTCTGCTCTCTGACATGGTAAAGCCTCATGTTTCTCTAATAACTGACATATTTTCATTGAACAACTTTGAATTAGTATCATATTTTGGGGTAGAAATTAGTTGTGTAAAGTCTCAAAGGGATGGCTGAGAGAACATGTGAGAGTTTCAAGGTGCCTTTGTCTGGTAGACAGGTTTTGGATATTGAGGTGTACTGCAGCAGGAGATGTCAGGGAACTTAGGGTCTCTTAGATGAGAGAGGATAGTTGGCCATACCTAGAGAAATCAGAAAGCTGCTGGGGAAGACAGGTTTGAAGCAGGAAGATGTGGTTGGTGGCAAATGCCTTGGTTCATCAAAACACAGGAAGTTTTGCTGTGCTAAAGAAGGGAGTAAGGCAAAATTAGGTATGTAGGAGTAAATTTGAAAGAGAGTCTCCTAGGCTCAAAACCCAGATGTGTTTGGGAAAAGGTTGGGACTCTAAGGAGATAAGAGCCACTTGTTTACTAATCAGCAATTAAAGCATGCATGGTAAGTAAGTGGATTACTGTAAACAGTAGGATTCTTCATGCTTTAGCTTGTCTGCTGGTGTCATGCCTCATGGACAATTTGTAGAGCTGGCTCTTATTGGAAAGCATGTTTTGCAAGAATTGTTTGCCTTCCAGGGGCAATCCCAGAATTCATTGCTTGTTCCCTTGGTAATTTCACATCCTTTTACCTTTTTGAATACAGTATACTATGCCTGCAGCAGCTACTCATAATAACCTCTTACCAGGTTCACCAGATGTGAATTCATTGTCATTTACACTGTAGATTTGTTTGGTTTTGATTCAGCAGCATACTGCACATGTGGGTTGTCTGCATGTCTAGTATGTCTAGTTCATGTGTAGTAATCTATATTGTTGGAACAAAAATTCTTTGGTAACAATTTTTAGTAGTTTCTGTCTTTTCTTGTGCTAAAACCCCTTCTTAATTTTTATGAAAATGGTATTGTAATGAGAATAGGGACTGTTTCATGCAGAATCAGATCTTGACAATTTAAAGAATGTTTGCATCTCTAATTGGGCAATAACACTTGAAAATAGCTTGATTAATAATTTAAGTGTATATAATATAATAAGTTACTAATTAAGCTAATTCAAGTGCAATCATTGAGTGATTTTTGACCCATATTCTCAGACTACCTGCTGATATTGCAGTCATGCTGAAATCTTTGGACAGGAGCAGGTACACAAAATATTGCTGTTTTTTTGGTATTCCTTTGTAACATCCTGCGAAAAATGGATTAATTTATCAAATAGTTTTTAATTTTTCAAGGCACAATGCCCAATAATTTCAGGTTGATTTATGAGAAATCACCCTGTATCTTACTTATTCTGCGCCTTTCTGACTAGAAAAGGAGAGAGGGTGATAATTTTTTTTTAGTTCTGTCTGTCTGTTGTTTTCAAACTAGACTTGTTCTTCCTTCTTACAGTCTGAAGGAGTGGATGAGGCTTAACCACCCTGAAAGAACTATGCTTGTTTTATTTTTTTGCTCTCAACAGGCCAAGCTCTGATAACAGGCGCCACAGCATCCGGGAGAGGATGTCCAGTACCAATGAGAAAGGGAACCTGTCCATGGAGTCCACCAAGGAAACCCGGTACTGTGCAGTCTGCAATGACTACGCTTCAGGCTACCATTATGGGGTCTGGTCTTGCGAGGGATGCAAAGCGTTTTTCAAAAGGAGTATTCAAGGTAATAAACTGTTCAAGTGAGTCACCGTTACTCTTTACTCTTGAGGAAACTGAAGCTACTTGAGATTGCAACCTGAGTCCAGGATAATGACATTTATTGGGTTTTCATTAGCAATTGTTTTGTTCTTCCATATATTTTTAGCTCTGTATTTGGTGAATGCTTCTAGCAGGAAAATAATATACTGTTATTTAGTTCAACATCAATGAAGGTCAGAAAAGCGTTGCCCTTTCTTTAGGTATATCTGACCCTGTATGCAGTGAAAAATCTAATGTAAAAATCTGTATTGGATCAAGATGGCCACTCTTTCAGGCTATGCATATCTCTCCTTTGTGATTATGTTCTTATCCAAAGCACTTTTTTTGAAAATTCCCTGACAGAGAACTAATTCCTGATAGTTGATTTATTAATCTTAATTTAGTGCTCTATTAGCCAGATGGTTCAGATCGAATCTCAGCTCCTTGAAGATGTTAGATTTCTTTTGAGAACCAATATTGAAGAGAACTGATGAAATAGCATTTGTGTCTGTCAGCAAAGCAGGGCTTTGAACTATACACAGATTGTTTTAATACATGGTCTTGTGACAGCTAAAAAGGTAAGTGGAGTAAAGGGCACCTAACAAAAACAGTGCTAATTACTGTGACAGAGATGATTCTTTATTTAAATGGCTATCAGTCTGTGGAATGTATGCTTTTTTTTTAACTTTGTTTGACATCTCTCAAACTGAGAAATAATTACAAATCTACTGAAAGTGCAGGTACTGTTCAGTATCTAAGTTTTATTTTGGAGAAGAAAATAAAAGAGATTTCTTCCTTTCAAACAGAAAACTGGCAAACTGCTGTGCTTTAGTTAAGTTTCTATAGTTTTTTAAATCTCCAGGTGATATATAGGCACAAAAATTCCTGTTGCTCCTTTTCTGAAGTAGACATAGTGAGGAACAGTTTTTTCCTCATCTTGCAAGGTGTGATTATTGCCTATTTTGTTCCATGACTAGTACTGAGGTGAGTTAAATAAGACCTTCAGCACTCAGCTCAGAATTTTTCTTGCCCTAAAGAAAAAAATTAAAGACTGCCTTCAGGGTAGACATTGACAGAATTATTTTAATGTCAATGATTATGTAATAGTTACTCATGCTGCTGCTTTTCCAGACACAGTGAAATGATTTTTTAAAAAGAAAAGTGGTTAGAACCAGAGGTCAATAATTAACAACAGTGGAGGGAGGAAAGGTGAAATGCTTTTCTCTTAATATTGGACTGATTTACTTTAACTTGTGATGTCAGGAGAACAGCTCACATAACGATTTTTTTGTTATTTTTCATTTTTAATTCCCCTAGCCAGAATTATTCTTAGACTTTTGAAATTCTGTCCTTGTGCTTGAGATGAACTGAGTCACAACAAAGTTGGAATTGAAATAGTCTTAAGCAAAAGTAAGAATTATCAGGTAATGGTACAGCATAGACCTTCAGCTTTTGGAAGGTAAATTTATTCATTTATTATGGAAGAATAAATGAATCTGACTGTTTCACTGAGCTCCATAGTTCTGCTGTCAGAAGTTCGTGGCTTTGCCCCGCTCTCCATGTGGACAAATGCAGTGGTCCACCAAATGGAACTGTTATCTCTTCATGCTACTGTAGAGCCTAGTTAATAAATTTACTTCTTGCTATGTTTATATAGTTAACCTAATTTTTAAGTAGGTAAGCTTTTAATTATTAAAGCTTAAGTTTCCAGTATCCCATGCAATGCCTTTTTTGCTCTCAAAGTCACGTTTTCTCTAATTTCACCTCCTTGCTTCTTGCCCTATCCCTTGTGGGCATGAAGAAGGCTTATTACAACAACCTTTTACATAGTTGAGACTCTTATCATATCTTTCCTCAGTCTTCTCTTTTTTTTAGACTAAACAAACCAAGTTCATTCAGTAGAACATGCTTTCTAGACTTCTGATCCCATTTGTTAAACTTCTCTCTACTTTTTTTCCATTGATCCACCTATTTTGTGATTAACAGTTATCATAAAAAATGCCATCCACTAATATAAAGGAAAAGATTCAAGAATATGAGTATTTATGAGAAAATTGTGATTGCATAACCACAGATGGTATGAAAGAACTTTCAAAGTCATAGGTATTCAGTCTTGATCAGGTATTTTTTTAATTTTCTACTGGATTTGGAAGAGAGCTTTATTTCAGCAATTGCATGTCATTGAACATGTATCCAATTTATGAAAATGACAGCAATTTTTCCACTGAGAATAGAGGCAAAGACATGCATTTACCTTGTAGATGATAATGATTTTAAATAGGTTGTGATCAGATAGATAGGAATGAATGCTACTTATGTGTAGGTGTAAGTACAGAACACATGGACTAAATATTGTAGTATATATTTGTCATTTATTATATATACTGCATTGTATGTATGCTCTGCATTCTTAAAGAAAATTCCTGGGAATTGTATGATTAAACCATATTGAGGTTCACAGGACTTGTTTGTATAAACAAAGGTAACACAGAATACTTTCAGCAAAGATTACTGTTGTTTCAGCAAAGATTTTTTTTGTTGTTTATCACGTGTCTTTCTTCAGATGCAAGATAACTGCACAGCTCTTGTTCTTTGCTTACCTGTGTTTTTCAATGCATACATAGACAGAGAGATAGTTGATCAATATTTCTCATCAGAGGTTTCATAGGAAAATTGCTATAATGAACGTTGATGTCCCTAACAGACTGCAGTCAAACATTCCATATAGTTTTTAGCTAGAACCACAGGAAAAAGTAAGGACAGACGCGAACAAGCTATATGTGGTAATCAATTTCCTCTGTGTGTCTGTTATTCTCAGTAGTATCTGAGGTACTTAAGTTTTGTGAAAACTCACATCTGCATTGGAACTTAGTTGAGGTGAAGATAGCTAGCTTCATTGTTTTTCCAGGGGAGCTGAAATGTTTCTGGTAATACTTGGTGAATTTTAAATGCCAAGTTCTTTTTCTTTGTTTTCAAATAGTTAAAGCTTAAAAGGTAACTTGAATTAACAACTGTCTCAATATGTGCAAGTTTTCAGTTTTGTTTAAACAACAGATGGTTGGTGGAAAGCCTCAGCTCCCTCCTGACACTGCCTACATCAGTCTAGTTTATGTCTCCGAGGTGATTCGGGTAGACTGATATCAATGTGCAATCTTTCAAGGGAGAGAAAAGTCAGATGACATCAAGAATACCTGGTTGCTTGGTGATAGAAGAGTGCTTTATTCCTCACCCAGCATACGTAGCCTTCAGGAGAGGACTTGGTCAAGTGACTTGATTCCGGAAGCATAACAAGCAGTCACATCAGAGCATGCTGTACTTCTCTACTTAAATATTGATGGATTTTAAGACCAAGAAGGGCCTTTAGATAATTTAGTGTGTTCTTCTCTCACTATAAACTTTAAATGCTATCCATCTACAAAGCCCAGCAACTTAATTGAAGTGAATATTTTAGAAGATGATCATCCACAACCTATGGGCTCAAGAGCTTTCTTATAACGGTGGCTTATTCTACAGATTTGTCCTCCAATCTGCCAAAAAATTACCTTTCTAGTGTGCATTACTTTGGCTTTTACATCACGTCTATGAATCAGACTTAGTAACTACTATCTTCTCCTGTGGAAAGTTCTTATAAATTAAGTCATTACAATCAAATCACCTTGATATGTCAAGTGAACTAAAATGTTTCAGTTTCCTGCTGATTCTGCCTCACACACGTAACAGCCTCTTGAAAATTTGGATGTCAGAACTGGATGATGTATTTCAACATCAGTATTACAAATGCCATTTACAAATTAAAAATCCCCTTGTGACTCACACATTCTTTCCCCCTTATAATTTTCTTGGGTTTTTTGGATAGCCACCAAAATGTACAAGTCAGGAAGGAATTACTCATGCCATCTCTGGCAAGCATCCAACAAATGCCTAGATATGAGGAGCTGTGAACCCCCAGTGGGAGCACAAGGGAGTCAGAACAAGCAAGGGCTAACTCCTTACATTGCAGGGTATCTTGATCTCAGAATTGCTGAAGCATTTTAGAAATCCCCAGTTCTACTTCTCCTTCATATACCCTTCTGATGTTCCTCAGGTACATCTTCTCTGCTTTTGCTTACAGCTGCCTACTTGGACTAAAATCAGGGATATTTCATAAATTTTCCGTTGATAATTACTCCATCATGGGAGGCATTAGCAGTCCAACAAGAACAGATTGACATCTGAGAACGGATGAATAGCTGTGCTGAGGGATTTCAGAGAACTGCCTTTAATATCTTGATCACAGGGATATAATGGTCTCCAAGGTGCAGGAATTCTTGAAGCTGGGAAGTATTTTACTTGTGCAGCTTGAACATGGATTTTAATTAACAGTTCTGACCATCAAGTAGGAGAGTTTTGGCAGTCGACTTCAAGTGTTATCAATTGTTTGAACTTCACAGTGATAGAGCTGTACTTTGTTAAAAGTATGTAATGCTAAGTGGAGTGGTAATATATACGTATTTTCATCTTAGAAATTCTTGGAGAGAATTTTACTGGTAAAGCATGCCTCATGAGTGGATGTTTAGGTAATGGTGCTGTGCAGCAATTGCAATATTGTGAATTTGGGAGGTTTGCGAGATCTTCCCTTTAATTTTCCATTATTGTCTTCTGTTTTGATGGTATTTTTGGGATCTGTTTTATAACAACTCAGATCCTTCAGCCAAGAAGGCAGAAACTCCCTAACAAGACTGCTTGTACACTAGTACTATGAGGAGTCAGCCAAACTACACAATATCGACCTAAGTGAGACTAGCAGAGGTAATCATAGCCACCAAATAGGGGACTGCAGATGGGTATGTTGTCTCAGGGTGGAGAACATGTGGTTACAGTTGGAGGGCTAGGTGACTGCTGGAAGTTTAAAGTCTAGAAAACGTATTTGGAAAGTCCACTTGGGTTTAGCCACCTGTGGTCAGTCAGATTCTTCTGAAACTTCTTTTTATTTCTTTGTGTGGTTTTAGTAGTTTTTCTCCTGCGTTCCTTGAATTTAAACATGTGCTCTAATCATTGTCCCCTAATGTGCATTTTTAATTTCATCAGTCTAATTGATATGATCTTGTTTCAGAAATTTGGGTGCTATTGAAAGGTAAGAGTCAGTATCTCTTTTTTCTAGTAAGGCAATTTTGAATGTGGGACTTTTCCACTGAGTTTTAAGTGCTGCGTTCAGAATAGATGACATAGTGATTTCAGATGTTTGCATTCAGCATACTTCCTTATTTTTCATTGCCTAAGCAAATCATAGGGATGCAGTGGACCTTGAGCTCTAGTCCATCTTTTGGTCCTGTGATAGGATCAACTGCTGCCAATTTCTTATATATATGTTTATCGAACAGCTTCCTAAAACCCATAACTTGATCCAATGTTTTATTCTCCTTATCTTTGAAGGCTACTATGAAATTTGAATCTTTCTTCCTGCAGGTTAAACTCATCACTTATTTTCCTGTCAGTCATACCAGAGAAAACAAGCTGTTCTCTTTTCTTCTGCAACAGCCTTTAAAGCATGAAAGATTGCTATAACACTTGAAAAAAAAATCTGTTTTACCTAACCCAGAGAAACACAGTTTATTCAACATTTTCTTATAGATTTTGTTTTCTAAACTTCTAGTTTTCCAGTTGCTCTGCTTTGGAGAATCTCCACTTTGTACTCTTTTTCTTTTTTTCTTGAAAAGAAAAAATCTCTTTTCTTGATTTCCTTCTATATGGTGTTTTACAAGTACTGAGCAGAGCAACAGGATTAGGTTACAAGTCCAGCTGGTGGTATTTGTCTACATCCGTCACAGCGTAATGTCTGCCTTATTTACAAAAACATCACACTGTTCATAATCAATAATCAATGTGTGAAGCAGAATAAACTCAAGCATACTTTTTTTGGAGAAGAAGCCCCTTATTTTCCTATTCCTATTTTAATGCAGAGATTTGTACTGGTCCTTAATTTTGTGCTATTTTTTTCCCACGTGCTGTCTCCAGTTTTCCAAGATAATTCGTAATTCTTATTCTGCAGTCTGCTGCCATTTATTTCAGTCTGGCTAGCAGAGTAGTCTGGTCGTTTCTCTGTTCTTCTAACACATATAAGTGTCATCTACAAATGAATAACATTTAACAGAATTAATACTCCAATTCACTACCCATCAGTGAGGAAAACACTGTACAGAACTGAATTCGGGACAGACACTATGGAGCCTCATTCAATATCGTCTTCCACTGTAAGAATGAACGTCTGGTAGTTCTTCCCTGAGATTGATTTTCTGAAATCATCTGAACTATATTTTCATAGCTGACATATGAAATGCCTTTCCAGGCAACGTTGAAAACCTTTCTGAAGTTGAGCAACACACATTACCATAGAGTAGAGAACTCACTGATTGTTAGCTGATTTTGTAAATGTTCACTGGGTCTTCCCTGCCAAGTCCAAAGATTTTCCCACCTCCTAGAAAAAAATTCTAGCCTTTAGGAGCTGCACTTAATGTATCTTGTATTATCAACTTTAATGGTGTTTTACTTCCTCTGGAATATGACTGTTGTGGCATATCAAGGAACAAAAAAAGTCTTAAACAGTACTTAATATTGCAAGTGTTTAACAGATATTTCACTAGGAAACTCCTGTTATTCCTAGCTCAGGGCTGAGCCTGTCAACAGTTCAAAATATCCATGTGGAATATGGAAGAAAAAAAAGATCTTTACATTTAAAGATTACAATAGAACATGTATTTTTTTGTTCAGCAGGACAGTTCTTAAGTGTTCCACTTGGTTTTAGAGACTTACAGGAAACATGTTTTGTAATCTCATTTAACAGAGGTAGGTTTATTAATTTAAAATGGCCCCATAAGTTTCACTCCCACAGGCTTTCAGACTTTCCATAGGTTAAGTTGTCCGTTGCGGTCACTTTTGAAAAGTGGAAATTAAACCAGAGAAATCTGTGTCAAGTAACTAAAATGGTAAATGTAGTGGAAGTGCATGACATAATTTCTTTCCAAAAGGAGACTAATAAGTATTAATATTTAAGTATGTGTACCATTTTGGAATTACTGTAAAAGAACCAAAATGGCAATTAACTGGTGGTATAATTTAGCAACAGATGCAGTAAATACCTTATTGTCTGAATCTTTTGAATAAGATTATGTATTTCACTCAAGATTTTATTTAATCTAATGACAAATTGTTGAAACAGTTGGACTTCCTTTGTTACAAATAGCACAGCTATTCCCCACTCCAAAATGTGGCTAGAGATATGCAGGACAAGAGACTAAGATACATTAGTTGACTCTTCTGATTATAAAAAGGATCTCTCTTCTATAGAGCATGGATGATATTACAGTATGAGCAAGCAAAATCAAGGATCACAGATCCATATAAGTAAATTAAATAAGAGAATAGTTTTATTTTACATAAGAATGCAATACATAGGCAGAAAATCATCCTTTTGTTTTGTCAAAATACTGATGTCAAAAAGTAGTAAAATAATTTGACAAACCAGCAGTGACTGCATTGAAGTTTCAGTTTCACAGATTTCAATGCAGAAAAACTCACTGTGCTTAGAAAAGCCCTTGTCCACTGCATGCTCTGTGCAGTGAGAATTCTGTATCACTCCCCTCCTTCTCCCAGTAAAATAAAAATACCAGCAATACCTTTACCAGGGTACTCTGAGGATAACTATATTACAGCTCCTTGAAAAATAGATGATACTAGGAACTATTCAGGTATTGAAGATTCAAACCTGATGTTATAACTGGAAAAAAATAGAGTTTTATTAATTTTCTTGTTGCTAACAGCTGATTGTATTTTAAGTGAAAAAGAGTAATTTGCAGTATTTTTAAATTCTTGGCCTATTTCTGTTAGTTGTGGGTTTTTTGTAGTAGAATTCTAACCCTTCCCATTTTAGCTCAAATTATCTGGGAAGCTAAAAATACGAGAGATTCATTCAAAGTGTATGGGAATAAGATGGCCATGACTTGCCTGCAGCTCTCTCTGAAAATGCTTTTTGTCTCTGGAGGGATCATATTGAGATGGTTGTGAGTAATACATTGTGGGAGTTTTTCCCTTTAACACAGCTGTTGTTTTAATCATGTGCCAAGGATTTAAAACAATTGTGATTTATTGGCTAGGGAAACAGAAACTTGATGTCACACTCCTTGCCAGGTTTTGTAGAGGCTGGATCTGTATTTCTGTCTTTTTTTATTTGCCATGAGGAAAAAATATACTTCCTATTTTGTTACCTTGTCTAAAATTAGAAACACTGGAGTGGAATTGGGGTAGAAGTATGCTTTGCACATGGTATCATAATCCTGAAGTAGAACATGATGCATCAATTGAAATTTTAGGACTAAGGCCAATGATAAAAACTTCAAAATCATCTGCTGGAGTAGAAAATTTAATTTTATATTTATAAAGTTAAAAAGTGGCTTACTTTTTATACATCACCCTTTCAAAATGTATAAGTTCATTCATTATTATACTGGTGAGATGATAGCAGCTATGGTATCCTCATGCAATACCCATTCTTCTTTCTTCATTTTTCCTGCTAGTATATGGAAAGGCTTAAGGAAAGGTCAGTATCATAATCATTTGGCTTGAATTAACTGCTCATGTGAACAATGTCTGTGTGAACAAACTAGGAGGCAAACAGTGTGAAAGCTACATGACACAGCTGAAGGACATAATACAGAGTATATAGCTTTTAATCTTTCATCCTTTCTCATTCTTTGGTGGTTTTGTGATTAATGTGTATCAATGCTCTCATGCACATGGTGTGACTCTTGGGGCTGTTGGAGCCAGGAGTTGGGCTTTATGATTCTTGTGAGTCCCTTCCAGCTCAGCGTATCTTATAATCTTTCTTTCTGAGGTACATGTAGAAGGAGAACTTCCTCACTGGATGCAGTTGAAGCACATTTTACAGTCTTCTAGGTCCTGTTCCTTACTGTCACATGTACTAATGTTTTGCTAGTTTAAAACCAGAAAGAACATTAATCTTCTCATCAGTCCTGGGTAGTTGCTAAGAGAACACGAGTTCCAAATCCAAAGACCTTGTCTGAGTGTAATTAAACTGTGAATTTGAGTGCCTGTGCTTATAAAGGAATTAGGCATAACCTTCTGTTCTTCTGTGAAATCTGTTAGGAAAAAGTGAGATTTTAGAACCAATCAGTGCAGTTTTATGGGGGGTGCTTAAACTTAAAATTAATGTCTATTTTCATTTTAATTAATTCATTAATTTTTAATTTCATTAATTCAAAACATTTGTTTTTACTGGGTTAGCAGATGCAATATTCAGGTGCTTTTTTTTTTTTTTTAGGTGTTAAGGTAAACTTTTCATTTGCTGTTGAGGCAATTCTTTTCAAGGTTTTGCCTTTCATCTGCAGTCTTCTCACTCATTACTTGCTTGGCACCTTAAGGGGTGGATAAAATCTACACTCTATTCTTCCTTTCATCCTAGCTGACACGTATGAAAATTTTGCTAATTTCTCTGTCAGAATAATATCACAGAAGAATCTGATGCTTGCAGAGGTAGTGGCTAATCTGGTAGCTGCCTTACACAGATAGGTAGAGAATGGTTTAAGAAATATGTGTGGTATTAGGGTTGAAAATAAAAGGATAATAAAAGGAAAAACACATATTAGTAAAAGGATAATAATTATTACTGGCTGTGTTCAAAATGCATGATCAACTACATCAGTTTAGGTGTCCCACAAAATTCACCTGGCAAAAATGTTCCTTTAGTGGCGCTCTAAAGTTGTCATTAAACATTCATAAGCTGACAGATCACCATGGTTTCATTAGTTCATTTCTTTGCACAACTTTGTACTACTTAAACTAATAATTATCTCCAGCTAACCTTGATATTTACTGGAATATGATAAATGTTTACACACTTAAGAAAAAAAAATCTGTGTTAATTACTATTGTTCTATTAATCTGACCTAATATATGCTTGCTGATCAAGGGCAAAATGAACTCAGGTTTTTAGAACTGAAATTCAGTGACACACTCAAGCATTTCCTTTAATCATATATTCAGGTATATATATTCATATATACTGGGGCTGCTTACTAGAAGTAGATGCTTAAATGTTCTCCTGAATGTAGAAACACTTTAAAGAAAAAAAGTATGTTTTGCTGACTGAAGCCCTTGCAGGTAAATCATTCACCCACTCTGATCCAAGCATGTGCTGCTGTTGCATACACCAGAGCTGTCTGGACAACCCTTGGACAGACAGCAGTGAGTCTGAACACAAATGCTGGCCACATTACTCATGGTGACAAAAGAAAGTCAGACTGCACATGCAATAAGAAAAAGCTTTGGCTGTGAAAGGATAGGTTAGAATAAACTCAAAATCATCCTAATTCACCCCGTTTTCTTCTAGCTGATCCACATCCACTCCACTGTTGGTCATTATCATACAGAGTGTCACATCTAAAGTTAGTGCTATGAGAAAAGAGTCTGATTTCTGCACTCCATTCTGAAAAGACCTTAGCATATCATAAAGTCCTATAAAAATACTTAATGTTATTTTACTGTTTTGAAATGTACAATTTGTGAGATATTGTAAGAAAACCAAACCACCCCTCCCCTGACCCCTCCAGCAGCTTCCTTAAACTCTTCCATTGTAACTCATGGCAGTACAAGTCATACATAAGGGGGGTTGAAACTTGGGACTCCACCCTACTAAATTCACTGCCTTTAATTTTGCACAGGTTATCTGATAGTTTATTTTAAAAAGACCTCAGTGAGATCACAGAGTCCAAGTGGCATGTGCTTCCCTTTACAAGTATCGGTGATTACAGAAGACATTTCTTCCTCTTGGTATTCCTGTGATACCAACTCTCCAAATGGCCTAACTAGCCTCTCTTCTAGCATGTGCTATGCTTTGGATACCAAGAAAATAAAGTGCAAGGCAGCTGGGCACCTGTTGATATGTCCCACTGTCCCCTTCTAGTAGGTCAGATTGATCGGAATCAACTTTCCCAAGAGATGAGCTTTAGGCATAAAATGAAAGGTAGAATAGTTAAAAGAGTTACTGAGTTCTATACTACTTTTTAATAAAACTTGTCTTTGCATGTTATCGTATTGCTTAATTGTGCTTTTCTACCTTCTTCACTTTCATCCCACCCCAAGCTAGACTGCCCTAGTCTGTGTCTTGCAAAGGAAACTCCTTTCCTCACTTTCTGTAACTAAATGCTTGGAATCAGATGATACTGTGGAGAAGCAAGAAAGGTTCCTGCCTTTCTTCTTCCCTTTGTTTCTTTCTTGTTTCCTGATTATTTTGATAATAATTTCTGCTGTATACTCAAGTTATCAAGTATTTTCTTCTGGTTGCCTACAGCTTTTCCCATCTCTTGAAGGCATGTTGGTTAAACTTAACCAAAAATTATGAGAAATATTAAATGTATAATCTTCTTCCTAGATTTAAAGCATATGTGAAAGCTAAACAATGACATTACCATGACCTCATAATCTGAAGAAATATGCGAGTCACAGACAGACTTTCTTTTTTCGCAGCCAGATTTTACCGCCTTTACCCTGTGAGGTCTATCAGGCACTTTGAAAGAACAGTGTATTGTCCAAGGTGCAGATCATGTGTATGAAAACATACTAATTAGGCCAGTCTTTAAATGGTAAATTCAGGATAAATCTCTTCAAATGGAAAATATGATAATATGAATGTAGGAACTGTAACTCTACTAGAAATACGTCAATTTTATGTACTATTCTACAAACCAAGCACCTATTTCCAAACACTTGCAGTTTGCATAAGGAAATATAGATTCAGAGCAAAAGAAATGGCTATCACCCACATAAGCAGAGCAAAAAAGGATGGCTGCCCTGCAGATACTGATTATACTTGATTTTTGATTTTTCATAGCCACTTTTTTTTTTGTTTGAGGTTTGAGCACTATAAGCATCAGCCAATCCAGCAAAGGCAGTAAGCATGTGTTCAGCTTTGACCCGTGGGAACATTTATCTGCGTATTTTAGAGAGACCTAAATGGTGTTCTAAGTTTTTTTTGCTGTTTTCAAAGCAAAAAATCGTTCACCATGTCAATTTACCTTTTAACTTCACTAGGAAGAAGATTAGCTACTCTGTCAAAGTATTTCTTTGATTTTAAAAAGAGTAATTAAAGTTTTCTGTCTTTATCTTGTGCTATTTCTGAGCTTCCCTTATGAAACAAGGTTGGCAATTGAGGTCAGGTGCTACAATATTTTGCTGCTGTTTAGTATGACCCAATAAAAGTGCATTTTCTTGAAAACATTGCTTTCTTTTTCTGCTTCTTTTCCCTGTAGATATTATATACAAGGTTGAGGCATTTTTCTTTCTGATTTGATTTTATTTTCCTTATATGTGAAATGCTCTGAATCGGATATAGAACAGTCTGTATCCCACCAGAGGAACTGAAAATTATAACAGTCTTTTATGCTGGGTTGAGATGAGATTTTGGTTGTACCTTTTTACTTCAGTCCTAGAGGGAAGCGTGTGGATGCAGATTTTTACAGTATCTGTCCAGTAAACTTAAAAAGTAATAATTCTGTCTACTTGAGAGAGTGTGTAGTCAGCTGTCTCCCCTGTTAACAAGTTTACAGTTTGGCTACTTATTTTGATGAGATCCCAGTTATGCAGCATTAGAGAGCAGATGTTCCTGGTGTAATCTGATAGTAATTTTTACTTTATTTTCTAATTTGTAGTCAAGGATAGATGATTTGATGAGACCAAGGCCTCTGTCAAACCTTCACTCTACTCTACCTCAAGCTGATCCCTTGATCTGAAAGAAAGAACAAACAGTTCTGCAATAACTTTTTGTTGTTATTGTTGTATGCTGTACCTTAATTGTGTTCAGATGAATACAGCGCACCAATGGGATAATTTTAAACAGTCTTTTTCATCCTTGCTAAACTTTGTCTATGGCTGGAAAATAACTTTATAGCAAATTTAAGCACACATTTTTAAGAGAAAATTGGAATAGAGGTTTGTTGTCAGTAACCAATTATGGTATGCTAAAAATGCTTTTTATGAGAATTGAGATGTAGAGGGTAATATATGAGGAAGAGGAGCTCTGAAGGAAAACATACCAGTAACAAGCTTGGTTTCAGCATATGGTAATTTTAGAATTTGTCATGACTAAAGCTTTTTGTGTATATCAGACGTGCAGTTTTAATTAGTGACTGATTTACCTGTGAGGTACGATTAATTAATTAACAATTGTTGCTTCTCTTATATGTTGTTGTTTGTTTCTTAAATGCCCCAGACTGTGGTAGATAAAATCTTATGTGCATAGACCGTTTTAATTTTTTAAACCTCATTTTGTGCAGTCTGTTGGTTAAACATCAACACAGGCACAAAAAAACAGATGGCATTGTATTTCTTAGGCTAAGAGCAAGAAATTCAAGGCACTTGTTCATATTAATTTATCCTCTTTCATTACTGCTTTAATTGTTCATTATTTTAATTAGCCTACAGAAGTTTTAATTTATGTTTTTACTTTTAAACAGCTTGTGAATAAACATGTGGGTAACTGATGTTAGTTTCTGTCACAGGAGAACGGAAGGCTGAGACAAAGTTATCAAAACCCCTTGCCATTGAGTCATAAGGTGCAGAAAGGACTACCTTGCTTTCTAAACTCCTTCTCAGGGAAGGGTTCAGGTGTGGCTGAATCCAGTCTTAGCCTTGGGCTGTGTCGATGTTCTAGACTTAAGGAATTATAGCGATGTGATTAAATCACACTGTCCCGCAGGTTTTAGTGATGGCAAAATAGATATATAAAATGAATTATTTATTATGGCAAATTAACAAACAGGCGAACAGATGGAAGATCTTAACCAGGATTAATTACTACACAGTGCAAAAGCTAAAAATTTACTAGTAGGATATTATATAACAAAATAATATAGTGCGCTGTAATAAAGCAATTATATATCGATTCTAGCAAAAGAAGAAATCATTAAGTAGAAATTGATATAACCCACTATACAAGATAGCAGGCAGATCTCTCTCTCAGCCGCTGGGGAGTAACCATGAAGGGGCGTACCTGCTTCATGGGATAAGCTCCACACTTCAAGGAAGTATGTGGAAGGATCTGCCACATGGAAGTTGGACTGGGCTTTTATAGTTATAAAGTGATGGACTGGTAGTCACAGATTTACAAGCCCACAGACTAATTTATCTGTCAGTTCTGCTTCAAAAAGCTGGAGGTATATTCAAAGTCAGTGAACCAGGTTGTTTTTAGCATCATTTAACACCCAGACCAATCCTGGTGCCAGCAGTTGAAGTTGCATAAGCATTTGCATGATGGCTTGCATAGTATGCATATCAGGGTAGGACTTCCTGCCAGTTTCACAAGCTGTATCAATACTTTTATGACACGTTATGATGGTAAGCCTACCTTCTTCTTAAGATGTTAGATGATGTACTAAATACTCAGCGAAAGAGTAAGGGACTATTACAGTCCATCTTGTTAAGTCTTTGTATAACCATGTCCTTACTTTCCCTCCGGTTTTACAGGGCACAATGACTACATGTGTCCTGCCACTAACCAGTGCACCATCGACAAGAACAGAAGAAAGAGTTGCCAGGCTTGCCGACTGAGAAAATGCTATGAAGTGGGAATGATGAAAGGTGGTATGTACACAGCCATCAACAAACCTTCAGCACTGTTGTCTGCCTTCCTGTCTTTCAACTTCATTGGGCAGTTGTTACGGTTTTTAACTAAAGGAGGAAGCAACACATTTTACTGAGCTGAAGTGTATGAAGTCAAAGAGTGATTAAATAAAAAATGAAAAACTCCTAAATATCATGTTAGATTGCCCAGATTTGCATGAAAAATAGTAGGAACATTGACTTTAATGGAATTAGAATTCTTCCATTATTATCTTTAACTCATTAGTTTTTTGGTCTCCAATGGTAGACTTCAGATAGTGATGAATGAAATTTAATACAAAATTTTACAGCATTTTGCAGTTCAGTGTGAAGAGCATTGTTAGGCTCAGATTAGTCCATATTAATTAAAATAAACTTCTGACTGTGTAATACTTGTTCTGTGCATCCTAAAAGGGAAAGTAATTTTCTCAGTTCCAGTACACATGTACACGTATTTCAAATATGAATTAATTTAACCCAACAACATTAAAGACTTACTTGTTTTACAAAAATGCTATTTTCTTGGAACACACTGATATAATGATGATGTTAGAGAAGAAGAATCAGGCACTAGATGCCTAGGCTGAAGTGGAAACCCACTAAATTACATAATTTCTACATGTTTAACATATTTCTATATGTTATGGAACTTTTGGATGCAAAATCAGAAACACACAACGATCCTGAAAAATCACTATGGTGTGTTCCTAGATGGAAGAGTTCTTTAGTAATGTAATTTTGGATTGATCATGATACCTGCCTTTCTCCTCTGAGTTACAGTACCTTATGTTTATTAAAAGCAGCCAGAAGTTAGCTGTTGTTAATCCTTTTGAAAATACCATGCTCCTAAGAATTAAGAATGCTAAAGAACAGGTAATCATAACATTTCATAGTTACTGTAAAGCAGAAGAAGACCTTGATATAGCCTACTAAAAATGTCAGATTGCTTTTATTAATGAGAAGAAAACCGTAGATGTATTGAAATCTATATCTATAGGAAAAAAAATAGCAAAGTGCTCAGAAGAGAAGAGATTAGATCCCATGTCTTTTGTATGAAAAGAACTAATTAAATTACAGACTGGTTCTCCCTTTCTCTGGCACACCTAGTGCTTACTTATGCCACAAAAAATCTAGAGCAAGAGGGAGGAGTGGCTCATCATGTTCGTCCTTTCCAAAGCAAAGAATTACTTCTCAGCCCCGCCAAGGTAGGCCAAGTCTGGGAATCTCAGGAGAAAGAGCAAAGGGGAAAGAGTAAGGGATAATTGGTGAGATGTTGCAGTGCCTTGAGTTTGCATCTGCATTTTTCTAACTCAAGGATTAGGAAAGAGCTGAGACTGATTTTGCTAATCTCAGTTTTTGGATGCATGCAGGAGGAATAGGTAAAATCTCTTTTTAGTTCTAACACTTCAGACAGTAGTTGGGTTTTTTTCATGAGATTTAGTTTATTGGTCCAGACACCTTTTTATTTCTATATTAATATCCTGGTATGTCTCAATATCCTGGTAATGTATGGCTAGAACTCTTTAATGTAAAACGTATGTAATTAGTATCACAGCTACGATCTGGAGAACTTAAGAGTTTCAGATAAGGCAAGCTAAAATCAGAAAATCTCATACATAAATTTGCCATGCAGCTTTAGCTTTGACCTTTGTACATATGGCAGGTGATAGTTAGGGTATATAATTTTGATTTATGTTGATGTTATTACATTTTCCATTTAACACATTTACATGCTTCCATGTATTTAATAGGTGATCCACTGTACCAGTTTTCTGCTTTTCATATCTTTTCTCAAAGATGCACATTGTAGTAGGTTTTTGACTGTTACACATGTAATTGTTTTACTCACATAAAAATTGTAAAGAATTTTCAACGATTATTATGTACATTAAAGTAGTAAAAAAAGAAAGACTGTAATTCTGTCCAAATTTTCTTTCAAATATAGATGTTCTGCAATTTTAATTTCATACAGTGGCCCTCACTTGAGGAAAGTCCACTGGATTTCATCCTTTCCTCTTACAATGCTGTCAGATTTCTGTAGTCACTGCAGTAACTGTCTGTTCAAAAATAGTCGATGTTTTGATTTTTGTTGTGGGTTGGTTTTTTTTTGACTAATTGAACTCATAGTTTAAAAACAAGGAGACCAGGATCAGAATAAATTGTATTTTCTCCTATAGGATGACTAACAATGCACTGAAGTCCATCACTGGTTCATAGACAAGAATTAAAATACATTTATTTTATGAAATCTTGGAAAAAATTCTCATGATCCCTCAGCTGCAAGTATCAAATCTAGCATACCTGCAGATGACGTATTCAAGGAAGGTAAAATTAATGTAGATGAAGTAAAGTATTCAAAATTTTTCTGGAGTCATTACTGACCCTCTGTCATCCACATAGATGTGGTGTAAAGAAAAACTTTTCTTCTAAAGGTAGAGCTTAATAGTTGTCACATTTCTCTCAAATGAAGATCACAGAATCACAGAATATGCTGAGTTGGAAGGGACCCACAAGGATCAACAAGTCCACCCTTAGCCCTGCACAGAACCATCCCCAAGAGTCACACCATGTGCCCGAGACTATCATCCAAATGCATATTGAACTCTGTCAGGCTTATTATGCCATATGGTTAACTCTAAAGTGATAACCTTTAAATGTTTTTCTTTTGTTGTTGTTGTTTTCTTGGAGGATGTCTCCTAAGCTTTTCTGTTTTAATAGATATAATAGCTGTTTTCTTCAGCACACTTAATAATTGATAGTTCTTCTGATTGAATCTTTCAATTTAAATAATCTGGTTCATATTGAAGGATTTGCCTTTTTCTAAGGCATCAATTCTATCATGCATTTGAATATTTAGTTGTATCTTATCTCACTTCTATATCTATCTCCACAATTGATATATGATATAACTTTTAGATATAGTGAAGAACAACTGTAATCTTTCTTTTCTCTAAATGTAATCTGTTTTCCTTCTGCACTAAATTAGGTGAGGTTTCTTAATAAATTGTGAAAGTTGCTAACTTGTGACTTTTATCTGTCAATTAACTTCTGAGTAATAAATGATATAAATTATTGAGTTTCAGGGGAAGGTAGATAAAATCTTGATTAAATGTCACTGGATAATTCTAAACAGGATATGGACCATGGTTGCTAAGGTTTTTCTCATAGAAGGTCACTTAATGCATCATAGAAAAGTTCATATATATTATTTTTTAGAGTGGACCCAACTGAAATATATTTATTTTATATTTATATCCTTGAGATCTATTTATTTTGAAAAAATGCAGGCTTCAAGTGGCTCTTGAGCTGTGTGGTAGGAACATTTATGTATGAGCTTCTATGGAAATTTTATTGATTTTTTTTTTATTCCACTGTTCTTACATCTTTTAAAAACTTCTTTCAGTATTGAAGTTATTTTTGTTCTCACTTATATTTGCAAGTTTGTAACCATGCTGCTTCAAGAGACAATCATACTGCCAAAATTTCTACTGATGTAGTCAGCACCTAAGACATAATTTATAGCTGGTATATTTTATCCAAATGCTTTGCTGTCTCTTTCTGAAAAAGCCCCAAATACCTTAAAATTATATGGTATTATTTAGTCTGTTCTTTCTTGTTTGTGCATGCGGATAAAGAGAACACATAGAATAAGGTCCTTGTCATGTCTGTCTTCCATCTGTTAAGTAGCAGGAAAGAGTAACTTTGTTTTTGTTTATGATCCACTGATGCCTTCTTGAAGATTATTGTTATTCTGGTTTGGAAAAGTATGTTCCAACTTACTATTTCATGTGATGGGGTGTTCCATCATCCAAATGGAGTTGTTACAGCAGTTGTAACCCTGAACCTCAAACCATATGTATCCTTCAGGTGATCTCTGCTCTAAAGCAGACCTAGTTTTTCCCATTTCTTCATTGGTTTAATGGCTTTCTGATGAGTTAGGCTCCAAAGTACCTAGTTTTGTGAAACCAGAACCACCTTGTTTTTATTGTTTTTTATTAATTGTTTTAATAGTGTGTAAATGAACAGGGGGTTCTAGTTATTAGCATGCTATGTTCTTCCCCTCCTTTCAGTGTGTGACAAGTGAGATTTATCATGAAGTGCTCTGTGGGATCAGAGCAACACAGTGCTAGTGGAATCAGTGGATATGAAAAAAATGTGCCATAATGTTAAATGCAAGGTTCTTAATGAAAAGTAGTTATTTGTGTGATGGTCCATGTTTAGGCATACAGAAATCTACGTAATTCTTTCAGTTATTTAATGCTGATAGCTACCCAACCTCAAGTCATCCGAAATATGTCAATCAAGGATTTAAATGCTGATGTTAGATCCAGATAGGGATTGTGTATATGACATGGGGTGTGTACTGTCTTTGAGCAACCTGAAATTTCATGTTGTAGTGAGAAGATTCTGAGTACTGTTTCTTGCATTAATGAAATTGGAGCATTACAGCACACTTGAAGCTTGCATCCCTCAGTGTTGCCCTCGCAAAGTATCTGAGAATATTTCAGGGATTACTGCATTACAGCCCAGGAAAAAAGGTCTGTGTTTGCTGTAACTGGGTGCTATAACCACATGCCAGGTGACTGTGGAAACTCAAGTCCTGGAGACTGGAGTCTCTAGGTATTTGGTTGTTCTCTTACATTCTCTTGAAATAGTTACTCTCCTGTAATCACATGGCAATTCAATCTGGTTCAGTAGAATGATCTTGTTGAAGTTTAAGACAAAGTTTTACAGGGAAAAGAGAAAATCATTTGGCAAATTTTCCCTCCTATGAGAAGGATCTTGCTGATTTTCATCTTTAAATGGAGAGAACTATGCCTCCTTGTTGAGTGTTATATTTATTCATGCAAAAAGGCTAGAGAGTTATTAAAATAATTTTCAAAAGTAGAGGTAAATTGATGTCTGATGCAATCATTGGGAGAGCTCGAGACCTTCTAGTTTTTCATGTAATTATCTTTAATTAAATATTATATTAAAAAGAGAAATTAGTAGATGAATGAAAATGGATTGTGGATGTGAAATTATTCTGTTTATTTTGAGGAGAACTTTTATGATATCTATGAGACATATTATTCTGTACTCAGATAAATAACTGTGTAGGTGGGGCCTGATAATTGTATGAGGAAATGCACTTTTAAAAGTTCTAATCCATGAGCTGAAAGCATTTGTTCAAGAAACACTTGAAGCAAAGTTTTGTAACTTTGCAGCAGTTTTCTGGGAAAAAAAGGTGGAACTGAAACCAAATTTTTTAGTGAAATGTTTCTTTTTCCCATTTGTACACATTCTAAGTGGACTGTTGCCATTGAATTGTCCCAAATTATAGTACTCCACCATTTTGCCCTCAAAATAAGAAAGACCATTGTTGTGAACACCTCTGGCAAAAAGGCTTTATCCTTCTATTCCACTTCACAGAATGACCTGTGCCAGAAGGAACTCCGGATCTTTTGCTGGATCACCTGCCCAAAGCAGGTTCAACAATGAATTTATACATGGTTGTTTAAGGCCTTTTGCAGTCTGAAAATGGAGAGTGGAAATGGTACAAACTGTCTTATGTTTATTTCTATGCTATAACCAGAAATATATATAATAATAATATTGCAGAATTTTTAGTGTTTTATTATTGAACACTTTTTTGAGACTGTAAGGCTAATTATATCTGTATATTTGTTTACATTTTTTTTGGCCTTTTCATACTTCAAAATTCCTACTTATTTTATTTGTGACATTATTTGAGAGTAGATACAGCAATGAGACAGCCCCCATATAAATTGCTAATTGATTTTATATTAAGTCTAAGGTCCTTGCTGTGTCTCCAGCTCTGTCTGCCACTTGTTCATACTACAAGTACTTCATGGTGTCACTGTGATTTCACTGTGTTTGAGCAAGCCTATTGTAGGTCTGAACAGCTGATGTTTTCTTACTGATCTTGAGTAATTCCTAGAGTACTAGAGCTAAAACAGGGACTTTTTACAAAGGCATTTAGTGATAAAACAATGGGGAGTTGCTTCAAACTGGGAGAGGGCAGGTTTAGACTAGATATTAGGAGGAAATAATAATACTATGAGGGTGGTGAGACACTGGAACAGGTTGCTCACAGCAGTTGCTCCATCCCTGGAAGTGCTCCAGACCAGGCTGGAAGGATCTTTGATCAACACAGTCTAGTGGAAGATGTCTTTGCCTATGTTAGGGGTGGAACTAGGTAATATTTAAGGTGCCCTCCAAACCATTCTGATTCTGTGATTCTGTGATTTTATGGTTCTGGTTCTTCTCTTAGCTAGGCATTTCCAGTTCAGTTCTAGCACTCAATCTTAGTATAACAGGCCAAATACCTTCAATACCCAATTAATTTAATCAGTTTCTAAAATGCAGCAGTTGCAGTTTCTCACTGTCTTTGAGATTTATACCAATGGACTATTACTCTTAAAACTACTGACTTTCGCAAATCATGGTTGAGGTAAAGAATGTTCCTGTAAAGGCTTTATTGTGATCCCTGAAATGTTTATGGCCACTTTGTAAATATTGCCTAGAAAGGGGCTGTTGCTGTATTGATCGTAATCAAAACTTACTATGATTTGTGCAGGAGTTTAAGCACTGAAAGGGATTAATTTGAATGATGGGTTAATTGAACTTCTCTTGCTTCACTTCTGCAGGTCCTCGGATGCTCTTTAAAACATGCGCTGCAATTGCCAAATATTGAATGCCAAAATACCGATTAGGATGAATCATGTCTTGCACCTTCATCTTTAATTAGTAGATCATGGGTTCTCAAATGGTGGGTTATGCATAGTCATTAGAGATCCCAAGTGACATTTGCCTGCTTGTCAAAAGCAATTCTTTTGTCAGCAGATCTTTAAAAACTTTATTTGGAAGACCAGTTTTATGATCTGCATTTTAGTTGATAGGAGTCCTGGGACACTGTGATATGTAGTGTGACGATCGATGAGCAAACTGGTGGCAGAGCCAGGAGTTGAATCAGAATATCAGAATCTAAGCCCCCACTGTGGCTTCTTTTCCTCTGTCTCTAATAGGAGGTACTCCTGATTATGGAGGAGAAAGAAACCCCAGTTCGCAAATGGATGAGAGATATTTTTTGAAAAAAGCCCACTCACATAAATAGATGTACAGCATTCATCCACTCAAGAGTAGGAATGATTGGAACATCCAGGTGCACAGGCCAAACACAAATCTGTTATGTATTTATAGTACTAAGTGTCCAGATATCCTTGTCAGAAGCCAGGCTATTAAGCACTGTCACTTGAGGCAGGCCTGTTTGAGATTAGACATTAAAATCTGATTAATTTTTTTAGAAGATTTCAGACAATGTTTCTCATTTGAAGCAATTGTCAACCCACCTGGGTTTTCAGCTCAATTTACATTTCTGTTTGATTTTCTGAAAGAGAAATGGATATGAAATAAGGGGCTGATTTTCTGAATCATATTCAAAAGAAGTATTTATTAGACCTGAATTTGGAAAGTGGTGTTACTTTTCTGTAACCAAACAATGTATTTATGTAGAGAGAATCAAGCAGAAAAGTTCTGAAAATTTCAAAGGTCTCAAAATCACCTTGGAAGAACCATCCTGCTGAGGTACATTACAATATTGGAACTTACATTGCAGTCATAGCTTCAGCAATGTGTTATAAATCTATCAAGAATATAATTATATTATTGACTTCTCCTTAAGAACATCAGCTGCAGTGACCTTATGTTTTAAAGGAAACGGTAGGATTTTGGTTTTTTTCAAATGAAGCATTATAAACCTATTGAATTCAGCTGAGATGTACCTAATGAGACCTATCTGTAAATTACCATAAGAGGTCATTAGGAGTCAGCTACTTTGCTTGCATCCACCCTTTGGACTCTAAAGCCAGTTGCCCTTAGGCACTCAGGTTTGTGCCTGTAAGGGAACTGTTGCCTTTTTCGCACTATTTTCTTTTTGCAGTCCCTTACTTTTGCCAATAGCAGCAATGAGATGAAAGTAAGTCTGGACTGAACTCCAGAGATCTTGTCCAACAGTTTAGTAAATCCTTCCCTATTTAGAACACTCGAAGAGAGGCTTTTAGATCTCTGGCCTCTTCAACCCAACCTTCAGTTTGAGCAAGGTAGGTTTTTGGCATAGAAAAATCTGGTTTCTTCCTCTGCGAACACTTGTGTAAAGGATCTGAGTGGCATCTCTGCTATGGCAAGTTCTGTGCATTCTCCCATAATCCTCTGATCATCAACTGGACAATTGACCTTACCTCTCTGAAGGATACTTTCTTATTTATAATATCTTTCAGTTACTATATACACTTCGTCTTTTGTTGTCAAGCAGACTCTGTTTTACAAAACGCTAGAGATTCCTTCTCTCTGGCAATTTGCAGTGGAATTCTGATGAGATAGTTTGGTGATAAAAAGCAACAACATTGCTTGAAAGATAAGGTATTTCCAAGAACATTTGAAACCTTCCTTCCTCAAACAGAGAAAATTATAGATTGTTGTTGCTAGAAGGCTGTATCTATGTATATAGAAGTGTCAAATGTCTCTTATCTGGTATCTTCTGGCATGGAGCAGAACTGTGGACAAAGAGCCTCAGGTTCAAAGGTTGTTCCAGACTAGGAAGTTAGTTTACCCATCACTGTTTCAAAAACCAATCCTAGATCCATCTTTTTGTTCTCTTCTTAGAAAAATGGAACAACAACCAAAACAAACCAAAAGAAACAAATAATTCCTTTTCCTTCCTGCCATGATTTTTCTCTCCTCAGAGTGTGGCCGCAAACTGTTGATTGCTACAGAGAGTTTTAGCAGGTTCCCACACCATCCTCACACTTGTTATCCACTCTGATTTTTCTCTTCCAATTTATTTATGAGCCAAATGTCTTAATTTTGTAATTCTGTTTAACCTAGGTGTTGCAATCTTTTCCTGTGCATAGGGTTATCCTTTACTTTATTTCCACCAGTCCTGTTCTGAAACTGGTCCTCTTTGAAACTGAGACAACTATGTTGCTGAAATGGAAAGGAAACAGTAAAAGGAAAAGACTGCGTTACCAGGAAGCCATAAATAAGGAGGAAACTCTTAAAAATTAATTTCTGAACAAACGGTTTTAAATTTGGAGCATCTTCCCTGGGATATAAGTTACTTTTTTTTGCACAATAGTTCCAATAAGACATGAAACAGTGTTTGATATGAATGAGATATTGCTTATATGTCTGGTGCCTGGAATTTGAAGTCCAGTTCTCCAGTTCTGACAGTTAGCTTGCCTTTATGTTTTGACTTGTCAAGTTTCCAAACCTGCTTTGTTTCCACTAGTTTAAAATGCTTGAAATGCCATCTGAATGTCTCTCAAGTATAAAGTGGAGCGTATTTGTGGGGTCACAGGATTTAACAGTTCATGGATTTATTTCCCTGGACTTCACCTCTAAATGTGCTATCTTCTGGTAACCTAAGGAAGTAGAGAATCTAAAATACAATTGGAATGAATACAAATTTTCATTGCAACAGTAGAAAACTACTGTGCCATTACTCAAATTGTGGCGATATCTAAACACTCACATGAAAACCATCTTCTCTTATTTTGTTAAAAAGCCTTTCTCTTATCACCAAATCACAATGTGTAAACCAGGACTGTATCTACAGATACAGTTGTTTACATGCATCAGGGCTAGCACATGCTAGGAAAAAAAAACCGGTTTCTATGCCAAAATTTTTAGATTGAAATATTTGTTAAGTAACACACACATGAAATGGGTAAGGTTTTCCAGTAGTGATTGATGCATTGCTTTCAATTTTCTTGCTTGCTCACTATGATTTTTAGTCTTTCTATATTATTTCAACATTTTGGGTTTTTTTTGAGAAATTGAATAAATTATGAATATAAGAATTATGAATTATGGATAAAAGAGCCCTGGGATCTTCAGATGAAAAATATTAAAATGTTTTCTAACCTGAGATGTCAGAGCTTTATCACAGCTACAACCTATAACCAGCTACAGTTTTTTCTACCTATATGAATTTTATGATGATATATCACAACTATAGAAAACAAGAGTTTTGTGGTTTATTATGAATGTTGCCATAGATAATATTAAAAAATTGTTATTAAAATAAACACTACACCTGTAAATGGAGTTTTTGTAAAGAAAGAAAATGGCTAATTCTTTCTGTCAAGGCGTTGCCCAGAAAATGAGATGAGGATTAGAAAGTTGTTCTTTTAGTACTTTAAAAATTGTAGTGCAGTATAAGCTTGAAAAGTGCAAGGAAAGGATGCAGTTAAAATCTTTGGCGGGAAAAGGCACATGGCTATACTGAGTGCTACATCCTAAAGCAAGTATTTTATGAAGTTAGACTTACTTGCATAAAAAGGAAAGATAATATTATGTCTTACTTTTGAAACAAGAAAGGTAATCCATGAAAAAAAGATATTAATTAACCTGAAAATGGTGTATATCACCTCTAGAAGTGTATAAAGTTATACACTTGTAAGACTTGTATGCACATGAAACTTTCTGCAGGCAACAGGTAGAATTACTTCCCAAACCAGTAATTATGTCCTGGTTATTAATTATATCCTAGAAGCATTAATTAATCCCATTCACCACATCAGTTCTGTTGTATTTCCTCCTTCAGATCTCCACCAATTCTCTTTCTAGGTGTTTCAGGGTTTTTTTCTATCTCTTCTGCTTTGACTGGTGCTACAGCCTGATATTCTAGGGCTAGAAGGAGAAATGGCAAAGGAGTTCCTTGAAAGATCAGTGGAAGGAAGAGTAAGAAACAAGAAAGAGTAGTGAAGAAAGGTTTTTCTTCTTCTGCCCCATTCTCTTCCAAACATAAGCTTCTGAAGTAGAGTGAGTGCTCTCACCAGTTACCTTTTCTTTTTCCAAATATTCCCTCAGGAAGCAAACAAAACCTTAACTATACACGTAGACAGCATACGTAATAACAGACAAAATTATTTGTTTGTAAAAAAGGTGATATAAAAACTCCTATTTCCAGTAGACATTATATAGCAGTTTCTAAGATAAAATAATTTCTCATCCCAATGTATGGAACTGGAATTCTGAAGTCAAATATGCTACCACCTCTTGTTGCACAGCATGTACTTTCTTCACCTTTCTTGGAGAGATTGCTGTGCTTCTCTACAGAATTAAAAAAAAGGAATTTACTCCAGAAGTGAATATATTTTTACGGTCTAGTGACATGATGATAATGAACTTCTAGATTTTTTTGAAAGAAGGTAATGATTTTAAATTATCATATTTTCATGATGCTGTAGGGTTCTTCTAAGATAAACAACATTAGACTAAGCCAATTTTACTGAATGGGATATTCTGAGAAAAATAGCACAGCTACAACATTGTTATTACTGATTGCGAGACAAGAGATAATGTTCTTGCCTAAATTCACAATTTGTGTAGTTACATTCTGCCTACTTACATTTTTCTATAAAATGGAAGAATTATGTCCTCACCCAAATTGGAGCAGTGTTGTGAGGTAACTTGTGTGTATCACACAGCAAGACGTACAGTTGAATTGATGGAAAATCAATTTTTATGTGTGATATACACAGTCATGATGTATATAAATAAAGTATATTGGTGATTGATGAAGTTCTCAAATGTTAGAAAATACGGAACTTTAATTAGTGTCACTGATATTGAACCACTTTATGGTGTGAACATAAATATTCTCCACCTTCCAGAAAACTGCAAAATTTTGTTTCCGTTGCCACTGTGAAATACGTATCATCATATTAGTAGATTTTGCAGATTTTGCAAACTGAATCACAGAAATGTATTCAAAACAGAAACTTAGTCCAAATATTTTTAGGTTGTGGACATGAGGGCTGACGTCTGACCTGTTCTGAGGTGATCCAGAAGATCCCAGACCAAGGAGAGATTGTGTTTGTGAGGCTGAGCTCTGCATATAAATTCCCTGGAGCTTTCTCAATGATTGATGACCACTGATACACATAGTCAAAAAATAATCCTAGACCTACTTTTGGGAAGGTTTCATTAAAAAAAGTACTGAGGTTTAGGTTTTTTCCCTCTATATTTGCACATAAACAAGATGAAGTTAAACATACAATTCACTTGAGAGCTTTAACCTTCAAAGAAAGTTGCTACTTGCAGAGAATAACTTTATTATGATTTTTCCTTGCAGCTATTGGAAAGCTGTTTAGAACTTCAGCAAAACCAAAATGGAGCATATTTAATAAATAGGTTACAAGTGAATAGGCTTTACAACAACAGGCAGATGCAATTTCCACGTTAATTAACACCCACCCCTTGTGTGAATAGGCAGAGTGAATGTTGTGTGTAGGGGGAAAGAGAAGACGAAGGTCTTTTGCATTTTTTGTGCTATGTTATTGAAAATAGCATAATAGGTGTTCCAGATAGCAGGTGAATGTTGCAATGAAGACAGAAAACAATAGCAGTTCTGTTTAGAATTACCAGAATAGTGAAAAATAGGAAGGACATAAAAATATCTTGGCTGTCTCAATTTTGTCAAATCATTTTATTTCAGCCTTGGTGTCAAGTAAAGTTGGTTGGATTTTCTCAAACCTTTCCCAATCATTGCAACCGATAACTATCCTTTTCTTGACAAATTTCTAATAATAAAGAAACTGAAGAATATTATATAAAGCAGCTCATAGGGAATACATTTAAATGCAACAGAATTTGAGATTACACATACATCTTCACATCTAAAGTGCATTATTCTATAGTTCACACAGAGCCAAGGAAATTTTAATTTATTTGATCTCTTCTTTTTCCTCTAAATATTCCTGAATATTTTATATAATGCTGAAGATATAAAGGTGGAGCTTTGTTATTAGCAGTAGGTAAAAAAAAATGTTTGTTGGATGTCTGAGATTCAATGTTCATCCACTTATTTCTTGTTTCAGGATTTCTTGTGTTAACAATCTGGAATTTATTTTTTGCTTTGTTTTGATGATGTGGGAAAACACTAGTGAAGTATTTTGTTTGCTTAACATTGTCCCCACAGTCATAGAATCATAGAATCTTGGGTTGAAAGGGACCTAAAGATAACCTATTTCCATCTCCCCTGCCATGGGATTGGCATATGCAATTTTATTGTTCATATGCAATTTTATTGCTGATCAGGTTCTACTGGTTTGATTATACAATTAGTTAGCACTTTTGAAACCTGTCTTCATATCCTGAAGTCTGACTGAAATTATGTATGAAGTTTTATAAAAACTGCCTTTGAGGATTTTGGCTCATGTAGTTTTAAAACTCAAGTAGAAATTGTTTTAGAATTTTTTTGAGATTCATAGTACTTCAATTTTTGGTAGAATATTGGTTTTGATAACATTTGTCAATTCAGATCCCTTTATTGGGTGAACTGTTGAACTGTTGTCAAAATTTATACATTCAGGTATTTAAAAAAAACCCTTACAGTATCATTGTACTTCAGTGAAATTGTAGCTTGATAGAGTTGCCTTTTTTGGAATTAGTGACTGTGCATCACTATTATTTCTTTTTAACAGAGATAAAATTTGATTCAGTTGAAGGAGATATGGGAGCACTTCCATTTTTTAGGGAGATATTCCCATTTAGTTCAAGAAAATGAATAATAAAATCACTATGCTGCTTGTCCATTTAGGGGTTAGGTAAAGAGTTAGTAATAACTTCTATAAATCTCTGATGACTATGATACAGATTCAGAGACTTTTCTGTCTGAGATTCTAAAAGCTGGTGATGTGATGCAGATGGAATGCATACTCTTACTGGCTTTTTTTTTTTTTTTTTAGATTCAATCTCTACAAAATCCAGCTGGATGTTTGATTTTTTTAAATCCCAAAATAGAAATGAAAAAATAAATTTGGGGCATCTCCTCCAAACTGATTATGTTCGTATTTTCTCAATGCACCACCTTTTTTTTTCTAAGGTGAAGGAAAGCCAGTGTCAAGCTTTCAGATGAAAGAAAAAGAATACTATTCTACTTATTTAGCATCTGTTTGATTTGTAAAGAGCTAAATGTGCTTACATTTGTCACCTTCCCTCTGTTATGTAAAATCCTCATCACATCCTTGTTTTACTTAACAAGGCAGGGCCTGGACTAAAAATCAAAACTAAAAAACATCTGATCTTCCAGTAATCCATGCCATAGTGCTCTGCACCTACCTTATCCTGAAGATGCCCTACTTTCATTTATTAACCCTTAATGGATTCTGTTCTCCATCAAGTTTGACCTACAACTTTCTCACTATATTGCCTTCACTTTACTCACACTTTCAGTTTTGGGTTTTTTTGCATGGTATCAAAGAGAATCTCTTCTTCTCTGTCCTGAACCTTGCATAGGGTGTTTTCATTTGATACCTTCTTGTATTAGAAGATAAACAGTGTTTTGTACCTTATTCGTCTTTTTGCTACTCCTGATTTTGTAGTCTTGTAGGCTTGTAGGGCAAGCAGGCAGTATATTTAGATATTTTTCACACCAAAGTTGTTTCACACTTCATTTTACTTGTCTTTATTGTATCCTTTTCCAATTTATTTTATATCTCTTTTTAATTTGAGAAGAACAGAACTGACACAGTGTTCACTGTAGTGTGCCTCATGAGTTAATAAAATCTGTGATTTATGAAGTTGTTCTGTCCTCCCTTCCTCTCCCAGTAATTCCTAGCCTTCTATTTACTTTCTAAAGTAACTTATCTGATGTTTTTATACTATTATTCTAACCCCAAGTCCTAGTTTCTGTATTATGTCTGTCCATCTATTTATGAGTATACTTAACAGTACAGACCCCAAGGATACTTTCCCTTTGAAAGAAAATTGCTAGATGAGCAGCTGTAAAATGTGGGATGTGAGGAAGTTAACAAATGCTTTAGTTTCTATGAACTATGTGGTTTTGTTCACATGATTATGTCTACATGTTTCACAGGGCAATTTTTATTCAAAAAACATTACGGTGATAAAAACATACAGCAAAACTATCTGTTAGAGGTAAAGCATGCATGCTATTGAATTTTGCAAGGAAGTAAGGTACCAATATCTGTAGGATGACTTTTTGCATTCTTTCTTAATGGCAAGAATCTCCCCTTTCTCTCCTAAACAGAAACTATTTAGTGGTAGGAAGGCTTGGTATTGCTGAATGAAAAATGGGAACAGCAATGCACTTGAGATTTTTGGCTTACAAATACTTCAGTGAATGGGAAAATGTGGAGAGGTTAAGTAATAGGAGTGACGAAAGATTTATTGAACTTGCTTTATCTGAATAGATTAATAGAATAGAATCACACAGCCCACTAGATTTTGAATGAACCACACATAAAATGCTTAATCTTCAAGTACTAATTCAGTGATAATCTCACCATAGTTGAAGAAAGAGGAAATGAGATCTAAAGATTCTCCCTGTCTCTTTGAGAGTGAGAAAGGCCACCTGCTGATATGATCCAACACTTACATGAAGGCATGTTGCACATGAGATGAAAACGCTGCTGGGGGTGCTAACAAAGACTGGGATTCTAAAGGTTTAAATTTTTGTGATGTGAAAAGAGCTGAAAAAAAGGTTGTGTTTCCCTCTCCCCAACCATCAGAAAGACCTGTACTGATGGCTTGTAAATGTCAGCAGTTCTCAAAACTGGCTTTTGTTTGTTTGTTTGTTTAATTGGGTTTGTTTTGTTTTTGTTTTAAATGTTCTCCTCTGTTTCTTGAATGATTAGTGTTTTTCTTCACTGTAGATGCTTCTTTTGCTTTTCAAATTGGAACTAGTGCTGCTTTTTCATGTTGCACGAGAACTTCAGAATAAGCCCCATTGTAAGCTGTCTTCTCCTCGTAGCTCAATTCCTTATGTGCTTTCCTTATTACTTGGTTGTCCTCCTTTGCCTCCACCTTATGATGGATTTAAGTTTTTGACTCAGTCTCAAAATGCCTGTAACTCCTCCACTTAGAGCCAGACTTAATCTTCCTTTTATGGTTGGAGTCCACGTGGGCTTTATCATTATATTTTTCTTGTAACCTTTCTACAAAGGGAGATTTTCTTCCACTGTAAGGTCTGATGTTCAAATTGGTATGGCTGACTTGATAATATCCCAGGGTTCAGGGTCATACAGTGCAAAGCACATTGCAGAAATGTGCAGTAATGACAAAGGCAGTTTCTGTTGTGGATATTTCAGGCTTTTCACAGTATGTCTCCCACATTAGATTCTGAGGATGCAATTATCTCTCCTTTTCTTGCTTCTGTTTATCTACTTATGTGACATCTTATATGGGGACCCTTTTTTGGATTATTTTTATATAATTATGAAGATCACAGGGTCAGTAATGAGATGATGTTTAATTAAAACTATTAGTGACCTTGAGAAAAACTTTTTTGGAAATTTTCTGAGAGCTACTTCTCTGATTCATTTGGCCCGCCAACATCCTTAATTTATCATTGATCATGTATAGAATAATTGTCTCCTAGAGTTTGGGACATACTTTGAAGTTTTGGGCTGTAAAAAAATATTTATTTATTCCCAATTACTGACTTCCTTTCTGGGGTTAAGGTAGCTGTGCAGTGTCACTAGTCTAGAATACTGTGTAAGTCCAACTGATCTGAATTTCAGGAGGGAGTGCACTATTTCTGACAGTATACTTTTAAAAGCAGTTTTTCTCTCCACCTATTGGCATAAGATTCCATATATAGGAGGAAGTCTTCAGAAAATAAAGCCAGAGTCAGTGCTCCCTGGGTCTATCAACAGCAGCTGCTGTTGACTGAAGCCAACTGTACGTAATACATAAGTTCAAGGAAAGGAGTTCATTATATTCTTGTGTATCTCTAGGAATCCGGAAAGACCGCAGAGGTGGGCGAGTGATGAAACAGAAACGTCAAAGAGAGGATCAGGATTCCAGGAATGGGGAGGCTTCTTCAACGGAGCTGCGAGCTCCTACCCTTTGGACAAGTCCACTGCTGGTTAAACATAACAAGAAGAACAGCCCAGCCCTGTCCCTGACGGCAGAACAGATGGTCAGTGCCTTGCTGGAAGCTGAGCCACCACTAGTTTATTCTGAATATGACCCAAATAGACCATTCAATGAAGCCTCTATGATGACCTTGTTGACCAACCTTGCAGACAGAGAATTAGTGCACATGATCAACTGGGCAAAGAGAGTTCCAGGTAAGGAAAAAAAAAGCCCCAGTGGACTATAAAAGCCTCTAGGTGACAAACCAAAAGATGTACTGATTTTCACACCATCTATCACTTAACGCAAATTGTTAATTTAAGTATAAATACATTAAGAAAATTTGCAATATTAAACAACTTCTATGTTATATTGGTTGATAAAATACTATAGTGGAATGTAAAAAGAGAAGAGGTATTTCCCCACACTATATAACGTTGGGCAGTTCTTTGATTGAAAATTCTTTTTTTTTCAAATAAAACTCATCAAAATTAAAGGTAGAAAGACATTATTATAATAATAAGTGAAATCTAGTCAATTTGATCTAATCAAATGAAGTTAACTATTTTGATCCTTTTTGAAAAAAAAGGTGTTACTCTTATATCTGTAGTGTAAACCATAAATTCAGCATCACTAGTAAGCCCTTAAGGATTAGTATTACTAATTTCATTGAGAGTTTATGTTTTTACCACACATTACAGATCTTTTATCAATTTTGGGTCTGAAAAACAGATCCCAAATAGCAATTTTTTTATGAAATATTTTTCCTACTAGAAATAAATGTTTTTATCATTTTGATGCATCATGGCTCCCTCTCTTCTCAAAGGGAATTACAAAATTGTGGGAAATATGTAATATTTTTGGTGGAATGTATGTTACATATTCATTCATGTGGTTCAATTAATTGTTATAAATGAAATGAGAGAGTAGTGTTCTAATTAAAGTTCATCACCTTTTAAAATTTCCATGTACATGACTACTTTTCATAAGACAAGATTTAAATGTTTATTAGAAGTTTATTGCATGTGTTGTACTTTTATCTTGGTAAAAATATGGGCATGCATGGTAATTTATACTTCATAATTCACTGGGATTCTGATCTCTGAAGTTTTACTATAGTCACTTATTTAATTAAAATTATGTAGCTGGTTTATGAAGGCATGTTAGAGAACACTATTACTGCTTTCACTCACATAGTGCATAACCTCAACAGAATTATACCCAGGTTGTGCCATTTTTCTGTTTTCCTTCATTTAAACTTCTTAAGACTGTCCTGATAAATCAATAACCATGCCTTTTCCAGTCCTCAGGAGTCCATTTTAACCACTTTTCACATGTCACTTTGTGGACTCCAGCTATGATCAGTGAGAATCTGTGTGTTTCATTTCTCATCATATCGTATAAGAAATCACCTGAGAATTTTATTCTTGACACAGTCACGGTGGTCAAGGCCTGATCCACAGTCTGCTCAGGTCAAAGGCAGGTTCTACTGTTAATTTAGGTGTGTTTTGGATCATGCCTTTACAAAAAGGCTTTTGAAAAATGAGCTTATATCAATAGTGTTAAAACTATTCCCTATCAAACCCAATAAATTCAAATTACTTTTCTACTGATTTTTTGAGATATAATTAGTCTAAGTCTGGTGAAGTAAATTAATTTACGTTCAACAACGATATACCACATTCTAATTTCATTATGTCTCCGAATTGGAAACATTTGACTGCCATGAATTTTGGTTTTGATAGTGTAATTAATGGAAATATATGTAGATAAAAAATAACACTGTCAGAGAATTCAGGTCTGATTTTTATTCAGAAAGATCTCTAAATTTTCATGTCACAAGATAATTATAACTGGCAATCAAAAAACTGCCTAGTTTACTGAGTATGTTCTTTATTTTCTAAGCAAGCCTCTGACATCAGAAAATCAAATGTATAAGTTCATCAGCTATTTGTGTATATCCAATGTAGTTTACATTTAAATTGCCTGTTAATTGTCAATAGAGATCATAAATAGAAGCCAAGCCCCATGACTCTATGCATATGCATTAATAAGTACTCTAACTGGTGAGGTTTGATATAAAACTGTTGAACTGTGGTAAAAAATAAACAGCAAAAATCCCTTCACAGTCCATATTTTGATCTATTAGGCACTGTACAAACAATTATACCAAAAGAAAGTCCTAAAGCAGGAGAGAGAGAATAAAGAGTTTGGGAATTCTGTAAGTGCTGGACACCTAGGTGGTTCTTGGTGGTGTGGCCTGGAGAATAGTATGGGTATGAACAAAAGCAGAAATAAAAGTGCTTTAGAGTGTTGATTTAAAAGAATTCAGACCCAATTCTTTACCTACCTCTAAATTTAGGGTCTCTCAGAGTAGGAAATTTGGATCTAGGTGCTTAAATATATATATTTTTTTGATCTATCATTTGTTGCCTAGAAAAAGTTGAGTGTGCTTAGTTGCTGATATTAAATTTTGTTTGGAAATACTGGTCAACTTTCCAGATAGGGCCTTTGTTGGCCGAATTTTCTTTCTGCTGGAATGTACTGGCAATAAATGTACATTAAGTGAAATGTGCCTGACAACATAGATCATATTTTCACCTCCAAGTATGTTGCCTTGGAATACTCCATTATTGCTAGGAATTAAGCAATACTGCTTAATCAGAGAGGATTTTTGTATACTTTATGCATAAACAGAGGAAGTGAAAAACTTTTCTCTATTAGGTGAGGTATTTTATACAACTGCATTGTGGGATTTCACTCTGTTATTTTCTCAGCTAATTTACTAAGGTTTCAAACTTCAGAGTCAAGGATGAAAACATCTTTTCTGAAGAGCGAGTGTGCTTTTTACCAGTACAAAAAAAGCATTTGCAGAAAACAGCCTGTCCTATGAACCCTTCTCAAGCCTTGGAAGCGTTGCACAAGTTCCTTTACCTACACACAGGCACTTAGCTGCAGGAAAACAAGGAGCGAAATCTATCCCAGTGGCTGAGTTGGAAACATATTTGTTGAGGAAGGAAGAAATTAATATCAACAGAGCAGAAAAGCAATGAAGATACAGCTTAAAAATAAGTATAGGGACTTTCAGGGACATGTCTGGAGTTTATTTTGCTGTGTTGGCTTTAAAGAATAGTTTTTTGTCAGCCAGTCTTTCTGATAATATAAATAGGTTGGCATAGAAGAAGCAACAGCTAATTAGATGTACTGGATAAAACTGAAACTATTCTACAAAACAGAGTAATGAATAGTAATTTTTGATGGACTGTGTCATATAATGTAGACAGAAATCTGTTACAAAGGTATGTTGAGGACAATCTTCAAAACGAGGTATCTTTGCAGACATGTCCTGATTGGGAAGGTGAGAATTGGTCTAAATTTTTATTGCAACTAGTTCAGTGTTAGTTCAAACTTCCTTTATTTGGCTCTGCAGTCTTGGTGGTGTTAACCAGTTTCTGGGAAAAAGAGAACTTGTGACAGCTTCTTATGCACAGCCTTAAAAATGTCTTCAATATTTAAATATAACAGGGTTTTTATCTGAGGTCATAACCATGTTCCCCCATAACAATGAAATACATAATATGCCAAGAGCATAAAAGCTTGTTTTAATTTTCCTTTGAAATCTTGGCCACTAACACAAAAGGGTTTGCCAGATGACATGAACAAAAGTATGGTACAGTGTCTTATGACATACATAAAAAATTCAGGATGCCCCACAGAATTTACTCTTTATGTGGCCTAATGGGGGTTTGACTGAAGTCCTCTCAAAAGGCCTCTGAAAGACATTGATTGTGCCTTCTGCTTACCCCAGCCAGCTGGAATAGCTGGCAGCTGTACATGCGGTGGGTGCAAACAGGCTGTGATGGGCTAGACTCACATGCACATGGAAATTGAGCCTTTTGCCATTTAATTGGGAGAAATCACTAAAAATCACACATAGGTATGGTATCAGCATAGATGAATAAATCTTCTGGTCATTTTTGAATCACATATTCCTGAAAGATATGACCTTCTATGTTTTTGGTTTGCGTATCTTGGGGATATAGTACCACCTTCAGAATGAAGTTTTTTAGTCTAGTTAATTTTCATCATGGTCTTTGATGCAATGAGCAAAATCATTATTTTTGTTTCCCACAGAAATGCTGATATGTCAAAGGAATTAACTTGTATTTCATTATCCACTTACTGTGTATATCATTTATTATCATATTTGGATTACTGTATTTTCTAAATGAAGCTGCCATTTTCAATATTATCATCAGTATTTTTTTTTAATGTAGAATCTCCTGAAGATGGTAAGAGACATTATACATACAGTGAGCTTATGGTAGAGAGTGTAGCTTTAAGTAAATTTTGTTCCAAAGGTGAAATCTCTGGCATTGCAGCTACAATCTTGTGTAACTATTTACTGCAAGTACAGTAGCTGTACAACTTAATAGCCCTAAAATGGTACACTGGGCATACAGGCTTTGAAGTTTTGAAGTGATTCACAGTGCTGTACTTATTTTATGGCTTCATGAACCGAGGAGATAAACATTTTGGCACTGTTTTGGGGTTTTTTCAACTTTCTTTTTTTTCTTTTTTCTTTTTTTTTTTTTAGATTTCAAAGCCACAGAAGTTGCTGTTTTCTTAAAATATTGTTTTTCTGTTTGACCTTCTAAACTGCTCTGTTTGTTAAATTAGGAACAGTGTGTTAAGAGGCCAACAATAGCCACAGTTCTACACTGCACTTTGGTGACATCAAACCTTGAAAAAAAAAAAGTTAGCTTGCAGTAGAAGGAAAGAAGTCTTATATGAGAGTGGTATGTGTTTATAACCCTTTAGGTGCAAGATAGGTTACAGACCTTCTAAGTGTAATGATCCTTCCGGCAATAATTCACCCTCAGATTAAAAAAAGGAATGGATTTCAATTCTTGTAAAAAATTTTAATAACCCTTCCAAAATTTCTATTTTGAAATGCTCTTTGCCTAAAGGACTTGGTGTGGAAATTTCTGAAATGTTATTTAAAAACCCACCCCTTTGCTTATCTCGTTAACCTGGTGAAGTGATACTCTGTGCTCCCCTGGCTTCTTAGGTGAAAAACAGAGGAAGCAATCAGTAAGCAAAAGAGAAATGATAACAGGATCTTGCTTAATAGTTGCTTTTTGCTAATTTAATTTCTGAAAAGTTTCAATTAATCAGTGTGAATGTAAGAGATAAGAATCAGCCCTTAGAGTGAAATAAGGTAATCACTTGTCCTTTGAATCTGAACATCAGACTGAGAGGTATCACGCAATAGCATGATTATGCAGGGCAGCATATTTGAAATTAAAGCTTTTCATCTTAGTGTTTTCTTAGTCTGAAAGGCATCTTTATTCTCTCATGTCTGTATTTGTCAAACCAAACAAGCACCTTTTCTGTCCTCCTTTAGTTTTGGGGTGCTGTATGAGAAAAACTCACTCTTCCAACTAGCTTTTTTATTATCTATGGAATTGTCTTTAGTTTTGGAAAAAGATGTTGTATACTTCTTCCTGCGGAACACTCCTAATGAGAGATAAGGATGAGACAATGTAACACAGTGGTTTGCTCTTGAGAGACTGGGACGGAGGTGCTGATTCTAAAGGACAGGGAGATGTTATTATATGCACCAGGAACTTGTGACAGATAGGAAAAAACCAAAGCCAAGAAGGAACAATTCATCAGAAGTGCTTGGAAAGGAACATAAATTTTAGTTGCAGGTATCTATGGGAACAAAAATACAGACAATGGTTTTGCTACCTGAAGACTGGAAGAAAATGACAGCAGGAGAAAAAGCGATCAGTGTCTGAATTACAACTCTGATACTGTAAATTTAAGAGGTGCACTAATACAATCGTTTCTAAACTCTAGGGAGTTGCTAGAGTTAGGGATATAGAAGGGGAGATAAATGCATCAGAGCAAGCTGACCAGCATCAAGGAGCCTCCAACTGCAAGAGAAGTAAAGAACATATGCAAGAGGACCAGAGGAGGAAGATACTGTGAATCAGTCACCTGAGCCAACAGTGAACTCAGCAGCTCATTCCTGGGCTTCTTACTCATTCCTAAGGTGGCTGCTGGAGGCCAGTAATTTGTTCAGGAGCTCCTCTGGTTGTTGCCTGCTCCCACTGCCACAGGGAGAGCCTTGGGACATGGTCTACTTACTATTCTCTACCATTTCATCTTCCAAGCTGTAGCCTTTGAGCTTGATGTCTCACTCTTTACTCAGGAGTTTCCTGACAGTAGGGATGGAAATAATATTTTAAAACTGGATCATTTTATTTGCATAAGTTCTCAGTCAAGGACAACAGGTTTAGGAAAGGCAAAGTAGTTAGAGAACCACTTAGAATATTTCCTTAGAAAACTTGTGAACAAGCTCAGAACCTTGAGGGTTTTCTAGAACTCATCTGACAATATTTCATTTTTTTTTGTTTATTCTAACTAGATTTTTTGCAAACTCTTAAAGCTAATTCTGTAACTTTCCAGATTTTATATTGCTGTCCAGAAGAAGAAATAGATTCTGAAGAGTATGTCATGTGCTGATGTCATTATGCAAGTGCATCTGCTCATATCCCTCTCAGCAAAATTCTGTGGCCACAATAAGAGCTTTACCTCATATGTATGCAAAAGCATGATCAATATCAGTAATTATTTCTAACATTAAAAAATCCAATATAGAATCATTCACAGTGAATGCTATACTGTACCCTAATTCACAGAGGTAGTTACATTGTATAGAGAGGGGACTGCCGGAAACTGTTGGATAAGCATGTAATCCAACTTTTTAACCTCTTTGAATATAGGAAATCTGTAATAAGATACAAGTTTATAAACACAGAGAGAAAATTACTGTCTTTTGCTTATGTTGCATAACTGTAGTTGTTCTCTGTGCACAGGACTGAAAAATTGTGGTGGCCTTTCTTTTAAATAAACAAGTTTCTGTTAAAATGGAGGTGAATGTGTGCAAGCTGATGTGAAACTGCACTTTTAATTTTTTTTCTAAGATACTGTGTTCCATATATTTAAAGAAAAGGAAATATAGCTAATGGCAGTCATCGTAATATTTGTCCAATAATTCAATAACTATTGGAACCCAGTATTTCTTTTTAAGTACTATAACATTTGTTTTCACAGAGGTGTCTTAGTTTCTTCCTTTGTTTGTGAAAGTGAATAGCTTGAAAAACAATACAGGCATCCCAAACCATCCATTTATTAGCTCAGCACAATAATTCTGTTCTACTCTAGGTGATTTTTTAAAAAGACTGCCTTCTTTAGACTGTGAATCTCAAATGGATTTTTCCATCTTAATGTGCCTGTTTGAGTATGTGCTGAAATTTCAATTCAAGTCTGAAGACAAACTGAACCTATAAACCTCTAGTTTTCAAGTATGCACATATGCATACATTTCTTAAGATTGCTACTCCACACATCATAGAATCACAGTTCCTTATGTATGCAGCGGTTTAAAAGTCAAGATCCACAGTGCGATTTCAAGGCAGACCCTACAGGCCTTTTCAAAGTAAGAAATATTCGAATTCCAAAGTTTTGAATTTTGGGCCTTCCCAACAAGCATCTCAAAGAAAAAATATCTTCAGTAACCAAAATTTACTTCACTGTGAGTAATCTTGCTTATCTGTTTGACTTATACTAACACATGAAAAATAACTCCAAGCAGGTGAGAAGGTACAAACATTCTTTTCGCAAGAACTACTTGCATATTGGAGTTCACTGGGCATTCAATAACATACAAGTTCATGTGTTAGTAAGTATTTGAAGGTGAAATTCTACTGGTCTTGGCAAATGAAGAGGCAAAAATGAACATCCACAGTAATAATTTTTATAATTTTTAGTCAAAACTTAAGGAAATTAAATACTTAAACTGTAATGTTTTATTCCTAAAAGATATGTTCCTTTTATAAAAACATTTCCTGCTATTTGTCTTTAGCTGATAAATAATTTACACTCTTGGATGAACATATCTGTCTTAGAGTCTTCAGCTATGCTGAACCCTGAGGCTTTCCAAGAAACGCTCATTAATTTCCACTCTAAGTAAACAGTAAGTAATAATCCCTCCTGATTTATTCATTTCTTAAAATAATTTACAAAAAGAATATGCAATTGTTGGAAAGCACTGATGCGAAATGTATGTGCATGTGCACGTATCCATTGTTCCCTGTTCACATAATTCACACAAATTGGCCCTTTTTACTTCATGTTCAATAACTTCAGCCTAATTCTTTTAGCTTCTCTGCAGTACTATATTTTTGAGCACAATCAGCTGTAGTTCTAGCTGGTTATTCCAGGCGTTATTTTAATATCATCTGTATTTTTTTCTGTTCAAGTGAGTCATTCACTAAAATCTCAGATATATAGGAGTTTTTAAGTTACACAGAAATATTTAGGAAAGATTTATTGCAGATGACTTCTGGATGGGCTCTTATCCTGTCTGTATTGCTGCAATGGTGCATTATATGACACATCTGTTACACAGCTCATTTGTTTTCTTTGATTATCTCTCCAGGAAATGAACTGTGTGTGTAAAGAGTATGTTGTTTTGTCTGCATGTTAATTATGGACTGCTGTGAATTTAAAGTAGTGAAAGCAGTTACAGAATATCCCACAGTGAAATGGGAAATGAGAAATCTTTGATTGCCTTGTTCCTCCAGGAGTTTGTTGTCAGCTAAGAGTGGCCATGAAGAAATATTGCCTTCCATCTTCCTTACAGAAAGTTCTGTTCCTTGTAAGAAATGTAGCTGTCTGCCACAGTCCTGAGCAGGGAGATGAAGATGAAATATTTATCATATTTATTACATTTATTACTGTGGTTAGACTTTGGGTCTACACCTAAAGCTTTTTAAGCCTCTTGAGGAGTCCTGGAAACAGGAGGGAGGAATCAAGATCATGACTTTGACTCAGTGCACATCTCCCTTCCCCCATCGGAGAGGGGCACTGTTTAGGGTGTCAGGAGCATCTGACTCTCCCAGGTGTCTGGTATTCCCTCTAAGCAGAGGGATCTCAGGAAAAGAAAATGCATGTTGGCAGAATTTTCAGTGTTTTTTGTCTCTGCAGCCTGAGTTTGTTGATTTGAAACTTCTTTCAGGTAATCCAGTAGGAAGTCATAAGACCCGGAATCGAGGTTAATATATAGACAAGGGGAAAAGTACCATTCAAAATCTTGCTTATATACTGAAAGTGTTGTGTCCCCTGTTAAATTAAATTCTGGAGTGTGTGAGTTTATATGGAAAATCAAATTTCAAGAAATCTAATTTTAACATAGTTTGATTCACAAAGATAGGGAAAGTGGCACAGTAGGCTAACTAAAATTTTCCCAGAGAGTATTAAATCTTATCAATAGCCTAATGAAGCATCTTTTGCAACAGCTGCTGTCCCTCAGAAGACATTGCTTTAAAGAAAGAAGTGGCTGTATGGGCTGCTGCACGTGAGCCAAGTGTTTCCTAAAACTTTGAACAGTCTCTAACTGGATATGTTCATTGTATTAGAAAGAACTGCCTGAAATAGAGCTAAAATTACATTATTACCATAATAATAGAAGTTATTCTAATAAAATTGAATATCTGACCTATTTCATAAATCTTCTTTGATTTCTAAAAGGGTAGCATTTCTTATGTGTATCCCATACACTTGTAGAATACACTTGGCGAGATTGTAATTTCTCAAGTGTTTGTTCCAGTTGCAATGCTGGCTAGAACGATTCCTACCTTTCTGCTTCCCCCTGTGTTGGGGTGGCTATGCAAGTAGACAGATTTAACTGGGTTAAAAACGTCTTGTGTGTTTTGGTTTGCCTATAACTTGTGTGAGTTTCCCAGTCCAGTTCATGGTGAAATAGTCGAGGCAATTAAAATGCAAGTGTGACAATATACAGTCAAGTATTGATATGATGGTCCTAGAAAGAAATATTCAGCTATCTGTGCTGCCAATAATAACATACAGCTCTAGCATGTCTTTTTCTAATTTAATTGCTCTTTATTTTTACTTTTGCAGAAAGGTTTTTTCCAGCCTCTCCTTTACGAAAGCCAAAAATATTCTAGTTACTGCACCATTTACAGCCTTTATACTGTTTGCCTGAGTAGAAGTTGTTTAGCTCCTACTTTGCATATTCCTGCTTGATCTGTAACATATTCTGCAATGTTATGCCAGACCTTAAGGGGTTGGAGCATCATAAGGAAGAATTAGCTTGGTAATTTATCCCTCAATCAAGATGCATCCTGGTTCCTAGAGGATCTTTAGTTTGCTTCCATCCCTGGGGTACAAGATACTTTACTTCCCAGAAGGCAAAGAGTGTTTGGTTGGTTGCTGATTCAAGTGCATATTTTTTAGAAGTTGTTGTTCTGTCTTTGTCTTCCAGGAAGGCAGTAAATTCCTCTGAAAGTTCTTTGGGCCAAGTTTGCACTGCATAGCTAGTAAATGACAACAGAAGCATGTGGCAACCTTTTTTGAATCAGCAGTTGATTTTTAGTCTTCTGTAGAGTAGGATTTTGCAATGTCTGTAGAAAAGGAAAGCTGTAGTATATTTTCTTTTGTGATGGTGGAATTAAACACTGGTATTAATTGGTTAACATCTCACACATTTTAAAAACAGTATACATAGAGATGTTCTCAGATGACACGGAAGTACTGCCCATGAAAATCCAGCATATTTATCAATGCTACTTGTGACTTCATTTTTTCCCACACATGGTATTCATATAAAGGCAGGTACTCATTGACTCCAGTACGAATACCAAATGTACCTTTTCCCCCAGGTGAAAATGTAGGGTTATGTTCCTTTATATGGAACCTTTTGGGAAGAATGTTACTTTATCACGGGGAAGCACTGACTGTGCCAGTGCCTCCTCATGTTAATTTTCTACAACTCTCTTACAATGTGCCACAGTGCATCCATTTCTAAACTGTAATCTCAGGACTTTATCTGCTGCATGGGAAAACTGTGACGCTCACTAAATATCCCTATTGTGAAACAACCTCCCCACCCACCCTGCCTTATTTGAAGACTCTTAGCCTACAGGCATAAATACGAATTAAACCTGCTGAGTTTTTTTACAGTGCTCATTATGCTCCCATTTTATACCTTGCCAGTATGCCTCTTTTCTCAAAAAAAAATTGGCTTATATTTAACAGAAGTCTTATATGCTGCTTTTCCAGGTGTTATGCAAAGCTATCTTGAGAGGTGATTGTTGATCCCACTGAGTATGTTATGAAAAAATTAATTATAATGAAGTCTGAAATGATAAATTATGCAATTTATTTAAAATCAATTATGTTTCTCAGTTCTCTTTCATGTCCATTTTTGTACCTTTCTTCTAGTCTATGTTAGGAGTTTTTTGTTCTGTTTTGTTTTGTTTTTTGGTGTTGGTTTGAAATTTTTTTTGTGGGTTTGTTTTTAATGGGGTCACTTCTAATCAAGTGTTCAAACAGACACTGCATTTGAACAAGACAGTGCCAGGCAAAATAAATACATTTCCCTTACTGCCTTATTTCAGCAGACAGTGCAGTCAGAGTGCTCTTTTTTTAGACTCCAGATGCATTTCTCTGTGCCTTATTTGTAAGTAATAGGGCTTCTGAGAGATTTTGGTAAAAATCCATCACTGTAGCCTGATGAATTCAGATCTGCTTTTCTTCAGCTGACAGTGAATAACCATTACCAACTTTCCATGAGTTATTTTATCTACAGATAATGTGGAGTAACTTTTAAGTGCTGATTTCATGTAGGTGACTGAAATAATTCTGTAATAGGAGATCAGAGATAGTTCTGTATAATGTTGATGAGTTGTTTTCCACCTTCTTAACAAGCTGCAAACCTGACACTAGGTCTCTTGACTTCTGAGTCTCTAAGCAGCTTGTTAATGCTTGATGTTTAATAGGGGTAGGATTATATTCAAGTGTGTTTGTAGATGTTTTATTTTGCACTCAGAATTTTTGTGTTTGTGTGTGTATAAGACCAAAATGTTAAGATTTTATGCCCCTTAAATTTAATTTCTGAGTGTATTCTTCTTCCTCAGTTCATATTTTGTTTTTCTAAATGTGCAAAACTACAGCCTGAAAATGCTTAAAATTTAAGATGGATTCCAGGTTAGCACAAACACTTAGGAGGTGATTCACTTCTCTTAGTATCTCTGACATTCCTGTTTTATTCGTTCTGATTAAGTTAAATTATTTTCAGTCATCTTCACATTTTGTTACCTCATTGCTTGCCTGGCCTGTCAGATCATTAATAATCATATTTAGCATAATGAAGGTTAGAGTGCTGTGTCATCTGCTTGACAAGTTTTAACCACATTGTTCCTTCATATTTTCCATCTCGTATTCCATTCTTTATAAGTTCATTTTTTACCATCACAGTGCAACATCAAATCTTTGTGACCTGTGTTGGTTGTGCCCATATTGCAGTTACTGCATGACTTCATCTCTTCTTGGTAATTCTTCTAGTGGCAACAGTGTAGCTATGGGACATGTAAACATATGTGAGCTGTAGAGGTATATGACAAGGACCCAGAACCTTCTGGTTGTCATTAAAAGCAGGCAACACCATTTGGGTAGCAATCAGATTTTATTTGCAGCCTCAAGGCTCCCACACCAAACACAGTTCTTCTGCTTCTGAGAAGAGCCTTCAGCCTTCTATATATGATCCAACTCTGCTTTGAGGGTCAGGATGGTGATGCTAAAGTGTCTCCTTGTCTGAATTGTGTGAAGTGGCTCTATATCCTGTTCCCACCTAAAGGTTTTATTCTCATCCATGAGGAGTCTGTCAAATTCACATTTCATATGCAGGTGAAAGAAAAAAGAATAACAAAATAAATCAAAATGTCTCTGAAATAGGAAAGATGAAAACTACCACTTTTTTTCCAAGTTCAAAAAAATATCAAATTGCAATTCCAGGGAAAACTTTCTGAATTTTAAGTTGCATATTTTTCTTTTAATCTTTAATTTCTGCTATTGTAATCATTAGAAGATATTAAAGTGATTATTTAAAAACTGTAATGGGATTCTGTGCAACTTTCCAGTCCTGACACAGGATGACAAATATGAGTTTATAGGTCCAGTCACTTTGGATGAACTTGTACAGTGTTCCTAAGTTTTCCAGATGTTTCCATCAGAGTTGCATGAATAATTACTTTCTTTGTTTCGTGGCAGATAGAAACAATCAAAAATATACATTTTCACTTAATATAAAATTTTTGGACCTTTTTGCTAGGTAATAACATTTTTGGGTGAAACGAAACATTTTGTTCAGTGGGATAGAGTAGTCTTCAGTAAGATTTCAAATGTTTTAGCCACATGTTTAAAATGAAGACAATTTAGGAAAAAAGGTTCCTATATTTTCTAGAAGTTTAGGTACCTTTTTCAATGCTGAGTAGGAATAGGTGTCTGGTAAAGCACTGAAAATCAGGATGAGGTAGCTGAGAGGGACTCTGTGTTTCCAGATAGAAATCAGCCTCTTTTTATTTGTTTATTTTCATTTTGTGAAATCTGACATGTTCTCCAGGGCAGTACAGGAGCTTGAGTCCAGGTTATTCTCCAAGCACACCACCTGTGTTTTGTATGCACACCTGAGCCTGGTCCATGTGGCATACAACATTTTCCTGAGGTTGTCTGAGGCTTACCAGGTGCTGAAATCCGCCTTAGGTTTGTTACCCATTGAAGGAGAGCGTGAAAAAAAAGGGGCTTAAGACAGTGATGTGTTGTGTGGAAACATGCTGCTTAATAACTTACTAGGTTTCCTGGGACAAGAAAGTTAATATAAATGGCCAGCTACATTCCAGTGTCTTGCTTTCCCTGTAAAGTATTCCTTTGCTCTGTCTTATGATGACACTCCCACGCAGCTGCTAAAATACTCTTCTTGTTGTAGTGGTTAAAGGAAATTGCTGCAATTAATTTTGCTGTCTTTCTTCTCTTTGATGTGTCCTTAGAATTTCTTGGATAATTTTATCAGACATTGGGTTCTGTTCAAAACCAGTCATGTCAGGGTGAAAAGAAGAGGTAGAAGAAGTTTTTGAGCTTCATTTATATGTGCTTGTGTTTTTGTTTTGATGTAGGTACCAGCCAATGTAATGAATGCTAAACTACATATATAAAATCTGTTATTCATCTATACACGCAATAAACAGAAATAAGACTTCTCCAAAAGTGAACAATCTGAAGAAATAAAATCATGCAGGTGCCTTGGTCAAGCTAGTTTTATTTCCTAGTGACTATAAAGAATGACCAGACCATGAACTCTGAGGTTATGCCTCATTTCTTGGGTACAGCACATTTTGTTCTGAGCAATTTCTATTTGTAGTCTTGAAGCAGTTTTAATCTTCTAGTTCCCTACAGACCTGACAGTTTTTGTCTCTTTTCCTTGGGTTGCAAAATAATCCTCTTCTCTGGTAGTTTCTACTAGTTTTCTGCTAGATGCTACTGCAATGAATATTAATTGGTTCAGAGGTGAGTGCAGTAGATGTTGGGATGCAAGAGACTGTAGAGCAAATGCTTGGTGGCTTGGTCACTGGATTTTATGAAAAAAGAATGAGAGAGCATAGCCCTCCCAATTTTGTCATGTGAGAGTTGTAGTAGTAGAAAAATGTGTTAAAATAAAAAGTGACACTTCTGAAGCTTCCAGGCATGGGTGGAGATATAAATTGAAACAGTGAAACTTTAGCTCTTAAAGAATTAAACAGTAGTATTGCGTATAACCAAAAGTATAAAATCAGGATTTTAGGGACATTCAGAAAGAATAAAACTAATAATCCTTAATTTCAGCTTCTAATTCTTTTAGTAAATAACTGTTAGTTTAGAGTAGTTGAAGGTGGCCACTGGTTGCATTACCTTGCAAATCTAATTTTGTCTCTTTTTCCTCTTTTCTAAAATGTTCTTGATTGTGTTATGATAGCCTTTATGCCTCTTAGAATTAAAGGAACAAAAAGGATAAAAAATGGAACAATGGAGATATTTTTACACCCTAACATTTTTGGAAAAAATGAGGTGCAGAGTAGAAATGAGCTACCTGTGATAGAGTAGGTTTCCAGGCCCACTTTAACCTAGTTTTGTTCAACTTGCCTAGTTTTGTTCACCCTAACCCTAACCCATCCCCATCATGCCCCACATACTACCACTAGACTATGTGAGAAGTCTGCATTGCCTTTGTCCACCCTGAGGTTTTGCAGAACCCTTTTCTCTAGCAAGATCTGCCCCCCACTGCTGTAGTGAAGACCAGGCAGGCAATGCTACCCAAGCCAGCTCCAGGCAGAGCTCCATGTGAACCACCACCCATCTTGCTGCTTTTGCTAATTCTGTTAGGGTACTGTCCCATCCAATCAAGTGAATAGAAAATTAGTAAGAGGATGTAGTAAAAGCATCTAGGTGCACTCTGTGAAAGAGGAAAACAACTGGGAAGTTTTTGATCTTTGGTTTTAAAATTGGCCCGTAATAATTGCGTATTGAAGCAATCATTTAGAACTTGCAGGATCACTCTGGGGTCCTTAAAAAGGCTGTGATAAGAATCTACCTCAGTCTGTTTCCTTTTCCCCCCTCCAGTTTGCTTAAAAACTCTGATTGCTTAAAGAGATTGCTCAAAGAGTTATTGCTTAATGAGACCTTTTGCCTCAAATGATTTTTTTTTACAGCCACAAAACCATAACTTACATTTGGTTTAGGTTGTGATTGGAGCGCAATCTGGTACTTTAGGAAGGAGGTCAGACAAATGCTGAAAACCTCATACTCCCTTGGATGCAGCTGAACATACAAAAAAAATCCAAGCCATGCTAGACATGACCTCAAGTCTCGAGGCAGATTTACGCAAAGTGTAAACCATCCGAGGTGGTTGGTGAACCCTGGCTGCCCGTCACTCACCTTTCATGCTCCTTCTTTTTGCCTGCTTACTTCAGCAGTTGTCTGAACACTAAAACCAGCACAAGAGACCAGTAGTGTGGCAGCCCTGGTGGGTGAGGAAGGGCAGGAAGGGAAAGAATGAAGTAGAGAGGACAGCTTGTATTTATGAGAGTGTCTTTTGAGTTCATAAAAGTCAGTCAAGAATGCATACCCAGCCGCAGAAATTATTTTAGCTGGATCTGCTTTTGATGGAAAACATTTTGCATAGCTGTGACCTCTTAAAAAAATGACAAATCCCAGTAACCCCCTCCAAACAACTGACCTGAGTAGTGGTATAGGTTGGCCTGAGTTCTGGTATAAGTTTAATGTAATGTAATTAACTGTTGCAGAGACAATAAAAAAGAGCTGTGTTACTTCATGCTATCTATTTTAGTCAGCAGATAATAAATTTTTTGAAGCATCTTTCTTCACCTGTTCAGGAAAAAATTCAGAGGACACCCTCCAAAGAAGAGCCTTCACATGCAGTGGATGGGTTGTTCCTACACTCAGAATCCCAGGGAACAGCTGCTGTTGTTCCGTTCTCATTATGCAGACAATGTTCTGTACCTTTTATTTGCAAGCCCGAGCACCTTGAGAAGTGGCACAGCTCTCAGTGGTTAAAGAACCATACAGTAGCATTTTACTGTTGTCAAAGCATATGCTGAGTCTCAGATGTCCCGATTACAGTCCAGCGATGAATGAGCATTAACATCCTTTAGATAACTGCTGTATAGTGCTGTAGGAATTTTACATGTAATAATGAACATCTCTTCTTGTTGATTAGCTGAAGTGCTGGCTTTCAGCACAGAAAATATATGTGCCTCCCTTCTTGCTCTACAAAACAAATATGATAAACTTTCACTAGCAGGCAGCCTTCGCTTGCAATAGTTTTATACAGTAATAGTTGCTGTTATAAATATTGTGATTAACAAGATTTGTTCTTATTTTAAAACTTTCTAAAACTTTTTGTTTAGAGGTGAAAGAAAACTCAGGCCTAAGGTTTGTTTTATATAGTTACCTTGCTTAGAGAGTATTTTAAGACCAATTTTGAGTTAATGCATGTATAATTCCTTGCATCCAGGTTTTCTGCTCACATTCTAAACAATTCCTCCCCTCAACACTAATATGGTAAGGCTTTCTTTGCTTTTTCTGTATGAGAAAAGTTCAATTGCTTCTGTTTTGGCTTTTTTTTTTTTTTTTTTTTTTACCTATTAATGATTTGCAAGAAACAGAACTTGCACTTGAGCTCAAGGAGGCTTCTCCAACCCAAAGATCTTTGTGGCTGAAAGGATGAGAGAATGTGCTGAGACACCTCTGTTCTATTCCTGCCTCCTCCTAAATGAGGCACTTAACCTCCCTGAGTTCTATCTATAAAATACATTTAATAATACTTAATGGTTTTACTGCCCTTAGAAAATGTAAAGTGTTATGTGAGTGCTAATTAGTTTTATTATGTTCCCTGATGGAAGGCCTCTATGTATTTGTGCTAACTGGTACTACTAATGCACTTTCTGGAATAATCTTTGGTTAACAAAGTAAAACAGCTGCAAAACCCCCTGAGTTTAAGTGAAGCCAGACACAGTGACATATGACAGCACTTAGCTTCACTAAGTAAGTTTGTGTCCTGAGTCAGCCGTGGGCTTGAGCTTCAACACTACCCAGCTTGTTTTCTTTCCAGTCTGTGTCTATGCCTGAGGGAGCACAATGAGGAAGAAGTCTTTGACTTTGGACACGCAGCCTGACCATCCACCAGCATAGGATAGATCTCCTTCAGGCAATCAAATAAATCCTACAGAATAATTTGTTTGTGCCTCTGTTCAGAGAGAACTTGTTTTCCCCAAAACTCACAGGAACACTGCATAGTTAAGGTCTGGCTCCTATGCATAGTGTTCCTGCAGACCTCGGGCCAGCACGTGGTCCAGGTCCCTAGGAGCATTGCCAGCCAAGCTGGTGATGTGCTGGAGAATTCTCATGTTTCTCTCAAGCAAAGCATCAGTATTTCATAAAAATGTGGCAAGGGCTTGCCAGGAGAAGAGAATGTATGCCATTGATCAGTGGCAATTGTGTGTCACTATGCCTGAAGTGTTTTCACAGCCCTAAATCCAAATTGGGCTTGGTGCAAAATATTGACTTTGAGTAGATCAACTTCCATTTGACTAACTCATCTACAATGGTTCTCTGGCAGAGGAAATTTGAAATAGGGCAGAATTTAATAGATCTGATATATACAGGGTACACCTGGTCATAGTTTAGACTGGTGTGTACCTAAGGAGCAAAGAAGAGATTCCTGTACTGGACAAGGCACTGGCTAATTGGACAAGGAATGACCTCAGGAAACTTTTAGACTGTTCATCCTGAAAATATATGGATTGGGCAGGTCAAAAAAAGTATGCAATTTTGTGTAAGCAGAAAGAATTTAGTGAAGTCATGATGAATTTACATATTCCTGGAAACAGTTGAAATGGTTCTCATTTACCTGAGAAATACATTTTGGAATCATCATGGTGCAACTTTTAAGTGGAAGCAGATCAGACCAGCTTATAGAAATGGAATCTGAAATAAAAGTGACTGATGTGACATCCCTGCAGCATCCTACTCCGCAGAAACAGTGCCAGGTAGAGAGTGTGGCTGGGGTGGTGCACACGCCAAACTGTAAGGCAGGTCTCGTTAGGCCTCCTCCTTCAAGGAGGATGGAAACCTCTGGTAGAGGAGAAGAGCAAATGCTTGTTTGATCCTGACTTTCAGTATGAATACAGACCATGAAAACAGGATTTCACCATCCTTCTGACCTTTTGGGTTTTGCTGAAGACCCCAAACATTCCTAACCTATATTAAATTTCCGCCTGTAAATTGAAATTATTGTTTTTCAGAAAACAGTTTAAAACCATTAGAGCTGCAAATGGCAAATGTAAATTATAATGTAAATGTAAATGTAATATTTTTTAAAAGGAATTAACAGTAATTAAGAGCAGATGCTGTTCTCTCTGATCTCATTTAATTTCTGACAGACTGTTTACACTTAGATGAGACAGTGTGTAAGTCTGGTTTGGTGTTTTGCTATAGTATAATTATGCAGGCAGGAAAAATAGAGAATTGTGAAAGAGCAGAAGAAGTAGTTAGAGGCTCTTACAATTATGCCTCTTGCTTTGTGTTTGCCTTTCAGACTTTCCTCCCCAGAACTCAGCAAATTATAGCTAATTTTTTTTCTGACTACATTTACAGAAACAAAAGCAATATCCCCTTTAAAAAATTGAAATAACAAGATTACTCTTTTAGCAAAATATTTGGATTGAAAATGTTGAGGTTTAGAGATCTTTGATCTTCAATCTTCAAAATAAGTCTTGATTTAAAACACTGGTGGTGTGTAAACAATTAAGCCAATATGTCAGTGTCATACTCTAAGTGGCCTCAGGAGGGAGAATTAAATAAAATTAAAGGGTCATAGTTTTGGTCTGAAGAACTGTGGAAAAAATTAAGAATAAGTAGCATTAGAGAAGTAGCTGTGTGAATACTGAGGCTTAAGGAAAACAATTTGTGATTCTCTGATTGACTTGTCCTTGGACTCTTTTGCTCTGCTCTTGTTTGTGCAGTCAAGGTGTGGGTTTTAGCCGCCTCTTAAACTACGAGGTTACAGGGCTCAACCTGAGGGGTTGCAGAGGCTGACTGATACATGCAATTTTAGGACAAAACATCATCTTATGTGCTAGATAAATGCCTAGGTGCAGTTTCACCACTCTGCTAGAAGTGGAGTGGATCGGCACTAAGCTTGTGGTATTACAGCAGGCACAGATTTCACCACTTGATCTAACAGTGGTGACTGCAGTCTCGGTCCTCAAATGTGCTCTAGGTTAGAAGGAACTGATGCTGCTTTTCCTCTTTCTGGCTGTTTTTTGAGATTAGAACTTGGTGTAGGAATTATTTTGCTGTTTGCCTTTCATCTACTTAGATATTTTTCTCTATAGAAACCTCTCTTAATTTGGTTGCTTTATTGGATGGTTGCTAGCAATTAGGTTGCAGCACGCAGCACTACTTTCTTGCTGTCTTTGCCAACCTAATTAGTGTTTTGTTACAAAAGTGGCCTATTATCAAAACTGAGATCCTTTATTGAATTGTAAATAATAGCCTTTTTCTGTGGTCGTTGCCACTTTACAAAACACTGCAGTAAGACACAAAAAAAATAGTGGTCTGTCTGTGCAAATATAAGACACACAATGTAGGAGTGTTCTGATTTCCCACAACATTTGGGACAGTATAATGTCCTGTTTTTTGCCATGGGAGATATTATAAACATTTCTGTTGTTCTCAAGTTAAAGACTCTACAGGCAAGCAGGCAGGGCATTTAGGAGAGAGATAACCTTTGAAGTTCAGTAGTTAGTCATATGTTGTTCAGCTTATTCATAAGTTAACTGGAAAAAAAGAGTGTGAATAATCGTGATAAAAATCATGGATGTTATTGACTAATGTGTTGAAGAGAAGGACAGACTGAAAAATTGGGCGGTCCTAGTCTCACTGACTGAACGAGTATAGTTGAACTGGAAAATGCTCTAAGATGCTCGAGATTGTTTCAAAGGTGAACAAGATAACTTTCATCTAAGGAGAGACTGAATGTACTAAAAATGTTTGAAAAATAGAAGTGAAATGGTGACCGAGGGAATGATGATATCTTCCAATAAAATAATTAGTTATACCAAGTGAAAGTCAGAGGGAGTCATTTTTCAGTTTTATCAAACAGATAATTATTTACCTAGGGTTAACTGAGAGTGTGAAACATTGTGCTGCAGAGTACTATTTCCAGAGTATATAAAAAATATCTGAAGTGCATTAAATGCCTTCAGAAAGCAGCTGGGGAAACTTGGAGGGAAAAATATTAAGGGATGTTAAGCACAAAAAGACCATCTTTGGCTCTGCAAGTCTGAACTGCATACTTCTGGAGCCTGAGAATTTTCCTGTATAAGCATATGTTTCTCCTGCTGTATGTTTTGCCATAAGCATATGGTATCAATTTCTGTTGTAAATGGGTTACTTTGCTAGATGGAGCTTTGCTATTGCTTTTAAAACTATTTATTGCTTTTACTTTACTTTCCTTCAAAGCATCTACAGAGTCTTTATTCTTTATGGCACAATGTTGTTTATTGTCTTGTAAAAATTGGCTGACATTTCTACTTTACATACTAATCACAGCAATTAAGAGATATAGTATAAACATATAAGTTGGATTAGAGTTGGATCAGATGTAAAAAGGTTTATCATTTGCTTTCACCTCTACATGACTGATTTTGAACAGTCTGAACACGCTGTAATTGTGTCTTATGAGTAATTAGCAAAAGCTGCAAAATTATGATAATGATCCCCAAATGGTGGTAAGTAACCACTCAAAGACTTACTGTTGTAGGATTGAATCTACAGTGATACTGATATTAGGTCTCAGAGAATGGTAATTGCTAGGAAAACTGTTTTTGATAAAACAGAAAGCTGCTTACTTGGTCAAAAGTCACTAAGGCAGATGATGGATTTATTAGTTTCAAAATGATTGGTATAATTTGACACACACATATACATATGTTGGTAGTGGATATTTCAGAGGACTGCAGAGTTCACAATAAATGAAATAATAAATGAAAATCACCTGAGCTTTATGTTGACCTTACTGCAATCAAGCCATTCGGTGCATAAACACCTTTTTTCTTCTCAGGTTTGTAAGCTTTACCAAATACTACTTCCAGCAGTCCTTGCATTTTCTTTGGACAACTGCGCAAACTCCCAGGTTACAAAGAGATTTGCTCGTATCTGTTGCAAGTAGTTACTGCCTTCTTTATTTTTATGGTGGCAGGATCATACAATTTTGGATTCCCTAATCGAATGCCATCCTTAGCGAGTCATGCTTGGCAAAACAGGGCTTTTAATGGCTTTTTCTCCATGGGCCCACTGCTGCTTCAGGCTTTCTTAACATCTGAAAAAGAAATTTGTATTATATTGTCACTGATGCAGCATGTACTGCTGCTTATATTAGAAAGGATAGTCAGTTTAGTTTGAAAATTATGGTTTTGTTTTGTAGGCATAACTCTGTTTGCCACCTACTCCTAGCTGAGTACTTTGAAGACCATTCTGACTTTTCAGAAGTTCAGATTTCCATATTCATACTGGAGTTTGTGGAACAATCATTGTGTTTATTGTTGGCAATCACTTGAAAATGCTGTTAATTTATCTTTATTTGAAAAAAAAAAAAAAAAAGGTCTAGCCATGGCTTTTATTCTGTGTCTTTCCTCTGTCTAGCATACGATAGATGAATGGATTAGTGGCAATCTAGGTCTTGTGGGCCTTGGCCACATAAGGGTTTTGATATGTGTCATAAAGTCATGCAGTTGGTCACATGTATATGGATTCAGATGCGGGTTACGTCCAAACTGCAATTAATTAGTTTATCAACAGTGGAGTGAATGTCCTTCTTCCTTAAAACAGAGTAATGAAAAATTTAGATTTAAAATATACTTTTGGAATACTTTTCAAAACTTGACAGCCTTATAAGAACACTGATATTTGAGAATGCTGTGCACATCTACACATAATTTCAGCAACTTTAAAGTGCAGCTTGCTCTAAGTGATGAAGAGACTAATGATTGAATTTAACCTTCTATGACATTATTCTGAATTAACTTGCTTGAACAAGACTATGTCTTAAAAATAATCATTAAATCTTGATTAATGTTTCTAACGATAGAAAATTCATGGAAACTTAGTATGTTGCTTGGATAATAATTACTTTTGTTATTAACAATGGCCCCTCTTATGTAGTCTGACTTGGAGCAGGTATAGCTTCCAGCATGGACTTCTCTACTTTATGTCATTACCTTTTGTAATGGTATTCTTCTTATCTTTGGATATTTACCCAGTGCTGTACTTTAACCTCTTTAGACTATTTAGCTTCACAAAGAGTTATTGAATTCCTCTTATTTCTCACTAGAGGGCATATTTTTCAATGATTTATTAATTTTGGTGTTTCTCTACCATTCTGTCCAACTTCTCATCCCACTTGAAGTATACTTACCAGACTCAGGTAACACTGAGGTAATTCAGTATTCTCATGCTCTCCTTGGCTTTCTATAAAGTTCATTGTCTTCATTAGGTGTAGCTCAGACAGGGCTGATTTTTCTCCATCATTTCCAACTCCTCATCACAAATTCTACTGTATAATTATATCATAGTTTCTTCTTGCAAATATGCTAAATGTTCTTGGTTTTAAATTCATTTTTGATAAAGCTAGTGAATGATTTACATTGCTTATATTATCAACCTACTTTTGGGTTATTTTCCACATACCAATAGGACATTCTGGTTTTTCCATGTCATCATTAAAAAACTGTGTAGGGTAAAGAAGCAAACTGTATCTCCTTCCTTTAGAAACACTCCAGTTCAATTCATTATCACATTTTTGCCATACTGAGATATGTAATTTAAAATATTTTAATTCAGTTAACGAGTTGCATGATTTTACAAAATCAAATGTCTTGTAGAAGTCAGTTTCATCAAAACTATTATTTCATAGAATCATAGAATGGTTTTGGTTGCAAGGGACTTAAAGATCATCTCACTCCAATGCCCTTGCCATGTGCAGAGACACCTTCCACTGAACCAGGTTGCTCAAAGTCCTGACCAGCCTGGCCTTGAACACTTCAGGGATGGGGCATCCACAGCTTCTCTGGGCATGATTTTTTGTTCTATCAACTAAACTAACTAGCTAGTTTTATTGACAGCAAGGTAATAAACTTATGTCACCTAAAAAGCCATCAAGGCAATTTGATAATTTTTTTAATTAATTACGGTTGATGTGTATTATTATAATACAGACTTTTAAGTCTGCATTAATCAGAGTTTGTGTTAGCTCTTGTTAGCTCTTTACTTATAAAACTCAAAGTAAGTATCAGGCTGACAGATTATTTAATTCTTTAAACTATGGACCCACAATCATTTTGCTTTCCATTCCTAGGTTTTTAAAATTTTCTTAACTTCACTGAAATAATAATTAAAATTATGGACAACAATAATACTGTTGACCAATGCTTTCAGGACTTTTTGATGCAAAGTATTCACATTAAACGACTTTAAAAGATGCCAGGTAGTATATATCTATTCTCAGTGAAGGCTAACAGTATCACTCCTCTACAATATTAGTGAGGCAATTTATTAGCTTTATTTTTTACTTTCTGTCTTTAGTTTTTGTGCAGATTACTTGGCCTCAATGCAATCTGAAATTTCATATGTGGAGATGGAAAAATTAGAGCTAATAAAAAGGGCATAAAAGAGGTCTGAGAATAAGTGTAGCAAAAATAAAGACCCAGACTGTGGAAAACAAAGCAAAGCATTTTGGTATCCAGAATATTGTAGCAGAGTTTTACATGAAAGTGAATTGTCACTGTTGTAAAAAGCTCGATTTCTCTTCAACAATCAAAATGTGTTTTGCAGGACAAGATGGAGCCAGGTAAAATGCTGGCAATATAACTGACTTGTAATGCACTGATTGCGAACTTCAGACATAACCCCTGGACTTGTGTCCCTGCATTGCTGTGGCACTCTTCAAGCACAGAAAAAACACTGCATTATTATGTGTTGTCATACTAAGGCAATACTTAATAGGAAGTGTGGGGGTTATTATTTGTTTTCCATATACAGACAGTTTCTTTCTGCCAGTTGTGTTCAAATGCTGTAACCAATGCTTTGTTGTTAAGAATGTTGCTCTTCTAAGTCTCAGCTCTATTGTTCAGGCAAATGCCATTGCATCACTTTGAAGTCTGAAAACTGTATTTGTTAATAAAGGAAAAATACAGAAAAAGGCAATTATTTTCCCCTATACTGTTACCACTTTCATAAAAACAGCAGGTAATGCAACCGTTTAAATGAACTTCTAATGTTTGATAGGTGGGGTTTATTTCAGATGTGTCAAAGCTTCCTTTTTTTGAATGATTCTTTGTTAATAGATTGATTAGCTCTCTCAGATATTTTCATTAAAAGTAATTATATCAACAGCTGATTTACCAAACATAACAGTATTTTCTAAGTTATTGTGAACTGAGTGTTCTTTCTTCTCTACCTTTTTGTTATTAGAAAAATACATTTCATAGCACAACACTTATCTTTAAAAACATGCCCTTTTTTCCTTCCTTTTTCTCAAGATAGTACTCAAGAGTATGTCAGGTATACTCCTCAAAACTGACTCAGTATATACCTCTAGAGTGGACACAACACAGAAGGAAAATCCCTGCCATTTATTGAGCTGGTAAGGTAGTTTACTTTGCAACCTGTATTCTGAAGACTAGTGTAAATCATTATAATTACTGAAAAAGAAAAATTATGACAAAGTTCATATAATAATGTTTTTCACTCATAAAACTGAGTAAGATATAAATAAGATCTATTTTAAGGGAACTTCTACACATTTCATTTTAGCAAGTTCATTCTAATTTCAAGGTGTTACTTATACAAGATTTAAAAAATTGTATTATGCAATCTCCCCTTTGGTTATATCTTTGGACTGACAGTAATGTTCATGAAAAGTGAGAAACTCAAATAAAGAACAATACAATCTGTTCCATGAAATGAACACAGGAAGGACCACTGTTTTCATATCTACCTTCATCATTATTCTTTCATATTAATTCTTTTAGTATTATTATAAGCAATCTCTTCACTGTGCATTCATTGTTTCCAGCATTTAAATACAGAGTAAGAAGGGTCACCTCCTTCTGCCAGGTGCTATAGTCCCAAAGAAATATAAACAGATATTCTGCCAGTGAATTCTGATTCTGCAGTGATCAGCATTTGTGTCCTAGTTTGTTTGAAATGCTGTATCAGGCCTTCTTCCATACAGGTACAGTGCTTGCATTATGGTGAATAGTTCATGAGTCTGTAAAACTGCATTCCACCAGGAAAACTGGTCTGGGGTTAGCTGATTAGAGCTGTCATTTCATTTTTCCATTTTGTCTCCATTGTGCCTGAGGCAGTGTGGTACTGGAGTGGACAGATGCTCCTTTCCGTGGTGTGCATCTGGCTTCCCAAGCTGCTGGCAGCAGGTGTGAGGATGGAGATGCTGTCCTGGCTCTTGCTCTGCTGTTGACAAACGCTTCAGCCAGGACACAAATAGGGGGCTAGAATGTGTTGACACACATTAGAATGTGTTCTGTAGGATGGAATCACAGTGGACCCAATAATAGACAAAACTCATCCCAAAATGAAAAGAGAACAAATGTCTGGTTTATTGCTCTTTTTAGTTATCCAGCTTTAATGCACTTTTTAGCCTGGTTCTCTGAATACGGTTGTTCTGCTTACAAAACTGGAATGTTTTCACTGTCTCCTATTTGTTCTTTCAGGATTTGTGGATTTAACACTCCATGATCAGGTCCATCTACTGGAATGTGCCTGGTTAGAGATACTGATGATTGGCTTAGTCTGGCGCTCCATGGAACACCCAGGAAAGCTTTTATTTGCACCTAATCTATTACTGGACAGGTTAGTCTTCATGTTGCTGTGACTTGTTTAAGTTAGCTTATCAATCAGATTAATTTTTAGCTTGTAATCAGTATAAAACCTATACTACAATTTGACCATACTTCATGTCAAGAAGGCTTATAGCAGGTGAGGCTGGAAAATGAACTCTGAAAAACCTAGAAATGCTCTGGAATGTGATGCTGGTCATTCATTAGACAAGTTACATGTCTGAAATTCATCTACTGCTTGAAGTGCTTTCTTTCAAAGGCAGCAGTAAATGCCTCCTATAAACTGTACTGTTCATTGCCAAACTAATTTAAATTAAAATTAAATACGGAGCACTAATCACTTTAACTCAGATAATTATTTTTGCTTACCTAAAATATTCCTAGTTTTTCTTAGTTAGAATGGATTTATCCAAGCAACCAGACAAAATTTTGGAGAAAATCCTCATAGAGGATCTTATTTATTTATAGAGAATACATAAAGTTTTGGATTTTTTTATCTTGAAAACTGGAGTCAAATATGTCAAACACATAACTGCTTGCTTCCCTAAACTTTTTTCTAACCAGTCTTGCTAATATGCTCTAGGTATTCCTGAGGGAGAAAAATATGCATCCTGCATTTTAGCTGGCAGTCTTCACAGCAATGGCAGGAAGTTTGATAATTTAAAACTTATTTTCTAGCTATCTTAATGCAAATTCAAGTTTTCTTTTTCCTAGTCATGGGAAAAAATTCACAAAAAAAATTCAGTTAAAATTTTCAGAAAAAGTTAGTTAGGATATAGTCATCTTGGCTACTGGCGTTCCTCTTAGTTGAAGACTACTGCCCACATAGCAGAGCTGCCAGGAGAGAGCTCATGTGTGCACGCTGATCACTTGAGGGCGGAGTCTGGCATCTTGTACCAAACTGGAAGTGGAGGAAGAGCTGAGCTGAGGAGACAGAGTATACAGAGAGGCAGATAAGAGCTGGGCAATGTTCTGATCTCATCATGTAGCTGCAGGGGCAGTGAGCTACAGCAGAGAGATGGCAACAGGTAGTCAAGGGCAGTGTGTTCAGCTACTGCAAAGATTAGTTGTGTAACTGAATCAAAATTCTTAATAGCAGAAAAAAGTCTTTTGATCAACTTGCTTTCTTAAATGTTGGGTACTGAGTTTTAATGGTTGTATTTGTGCAGTGTTAATTCTTTGACTCCCTCTTTCAAAAAAAAAAATACAAAAATTCAGGTTTTTTCACAATATTTTAGGAAAATTCAAATTATAATGCCTAACAGTATAAAATATAGTATTTCATAGTAATAGAGGAGTATTTATTGCCTTGGGAAAAACCCTATTCCACTTGTTCACAGGAACTGTGAACTATGAAACTAGATATGTATAAAATATGTTCTCAGTTTATACACAGAAAATATCTGCTTACCTAAATGTAAATATAGTTTTCACAAAAAAACCCAGAAAACCCAAACCACCAAAAACCAAAAAATCACAAAACCCTACAAAAATTTTAAAATAATTTTAAGTGCATGTAAGAAGTAAAATTTACTCCTCTAGGAAAATGTAGTGTGTTATTGAAAACAACTATAACCTGCTATACAACTTCCAAATACCTTTCCACATTACATAATACACAAACACTGAAAATTGAACAGAAAATTGTGAGAAAAAATTGAAAATTGAAACGTGGACATAGCCAGAATATAATTTTTCCTCATCTTAGCTAGGAAAAAATAGTTAGGGAAACACATGAAACTTTGTTCCTCCTCAACTTAAAATCCCCATGCTCTGAGTAAAATGGAATTTGAGTAGTTGATTCCCACAGTTTTAATTGAAATCTGTTGGATTAAAGAAAACAATTGCATGCAACTAGAAAGACATATTACTTTAGGGATCAAAATTAACTTCAGAATAGGCTCTTTGTTTTCTGACTTTCAAACAAGACCGTTGCTAAAAATGTGGGTCTATTACATCTTCTAATTTTCAAATAATAAGAAACATGTTTCGAAGTCATCATTTATTTGCCTCACTCTGCTTGGTAGGGATATTTTCAGGAAAAAATGCATTACTTGACTCTGGGGAGCAATGGTATGTTAAACAGTTAAATAACTGTTGATTTACTAGTTAATTAGTGCTAACGATATTTTGATGTGCTAATTTGACTTAGACAAATTGCTTTTCGAGAATGTTACAGGGCAAAAGTGTATTGTTTGCTGGGTTTGAGAAGGCAAAAAAGACACTGATTCAAAACCTGTTTAACTCGATGGAGTCCTTCCACTTCACTAAATATTTGGGCAAATACCACAGTAGTACCAAAATTCATAGAACCATAGAATCAAAGAATCACAGAATATGTTGAGTTGGAAGGAATCCACAAGAATCATCGAGTCCAGCTCTTAGCCCTGCACAGGACCATCCCCAAGAGTCACAGCATGTGCCTGAGTGTGTTGTCCAAATGCTTCTTGAACTCTGTCAGGCTCGGTGCTGTGACCACTGGCCTGGGGAGCCTGTTCCAGTGCCCAGCCACCCTCTGGGGGAAGAACCTTTTTCTAGTATTGAAACATAAACCTCCCCTGACACAACTTCAGGCCATTCCCTCAGGTCCTGTCACTGCTCACCACAGACAAGAGATCAGTGCATGTCCTTCTTCTTCCCCTCATGGGGAATGAGGTCTCCCCTCAGTTTCCTTTTCTTCAGGCTGAACAGACCAAGTGCCCTCAGCCAACTTCCCACGCGGCTTCCCCTCAAGGCCTTTCACTGTCTTCATTGCCCTCCTTCAGACGCTCTCTAATAGCTTAATATCTTTCCTATATTGCGGTGCCCAAAACTGCACACAGTATCCAAGGTGAGGCCACCCCAGTGCAGAGCAGAGCAGGACAATCCCCTCCCTCAACCAGCGGGTGATGCTTTGCCTGATGCCCCCCAGGACACAGTTGGCCCTCCTGGCTGCCAGGGCACTGTTGACTCATATTCAACTTCCTATTGACCACAATCCCCAGGTGTCTTTCTGTGGCACTGCTTTCCAGTGCCTCATTCCCTAGTCTCTACAAAAATCCAGGACTGTCTCATTCCAGATGCAGAATTCGGCACTTTGTCTTGTTGAACTTCATATGGTTGGTGATTGCTCAGTCCTCTAATTTGTTGAGGTCTCTCTGCAGGGCCTTCATGTCTTTGAGGGAGTCAACAGATCCTCCCAATTAAATGCCATCAGCAAACTTACTTAGTATTTATTCGAGTCCTGTGTCCAAGTAATTTATGAAGATGTTGAAGAGCACAGGGCCTAAGATGGAGCCCCACTAGTGACAGGTCACCAGTCTGATGATACCCCATTCACTGTTACCCTCTGTACTTGACAGATGAGCCAGTTGTTCACCCTGGAGCTGATGCGTTTATCCAGCTGTGCTGGACAGTTTGTCCAGAAGGATCCTATGAGAGACAGTATCAAAAGTGTTACTGAAATCCAAAAAGATGACATCAACTGGCTTCCCTTGGTCAACTAGCTGGGTTACCTTGTCAGAAGGAAATCAGGTTGGATAAGCAGGACTTTCCTCTTATGAAGTGGTCCTGGATCTGACCAATGACTGTGTTGTCTTTCAGGTATTTTTCAATACCTCCCAGAGTAATATTCTCCATAAATTTATCAGGCACTGAAGTGAGATTGACGGGCCTGTAGTTCCTGGTGTCCTCCTTCTTGAAAATCAGGACAAGGTTCACCAGCTTCCAGTCAGCTGGGACCTCTCTGGATTCACAAGACCACACAAAAATCATAGAGAGAGGTTTTGAGATGACATCAGCTCTTTGAAGATTCTTGGATGAATCTTGTCAGGCTCCACAGATTTGTAGTGATCCAGCTGGAGCAGCAGGTGTCCCACAATTTCAGGGTCGACTGAGAGCTGATCAGTCTTACAGTCATGGTCCTCCAGCTCAGGGCACTGAGACTCCCTTGATCCATCATCCGTGTTGAAGACAGAGGCAAAGAAAATGTCAAACACCTCCTCCTTATCTCTGTAAGGTGACCACCCCCATCCTGTAGTGGGCCAATAACATTTATATACTGCCCATTGCCATTAATGTATTTGAAAAAATACTCTTTTATTGCCCTCCATATTTCTGGCCAGCTTCAACTCCTGTTGAGCTTTGTTGTTGCCCTAAATAATGAAATAATTTGATTGAATGGCTACAATAATGGAAAAGATGAGTGCTGAAGTATAATTTCCTTTCAACTGTTCTTCTCTTCTTACTCTTCAGCATATTCTTCACCAGGTTTTAGTGTTTTCATCCACTGCATTCTGTCCCGAATCCATATCACATTTTCCCTGTTACCTGATCTATGTGGTTAACAGCTTTTTCAAATATTAATTTGGCTACTGCCACCAACTACATCCTGTCATCCTGTCACCAACAGGATGGTAAAACCCAGACCTGTCTCTAACCTGTGTTTGTCTGTATTTAATGAAAATTGTGTTATTAAAATGGAGCTTTACCATATTTTCTGTATGCCTCTATATCTCTTGGCCATTCTGTGGCAGACATCTCTCTGATTTGGACGTTCCTTTCATTTTTCACGTTCAGGCTTCTCCTGATTCTAACAGAATCTTTCTGTCAAGAATCTTGGAAGAGAGGTAGTCATTTGTATACATTTGTACATAGGTCACATCAAATGTTATTGTGCACTTTTTTATCTTTCGGATAGATAAGTACAGTCCTGTCTTGTTAATATCTGTCTGAAATGCCATAAAAATAACCTTCTAACTTTGCCTTTTTTTTGAATAAATTTGATTTTTCTTTTCCCACCTTACTCCTCCTAGTTGGGTCATATACATATGCTTGTCTTATGTCTGAAGATCTTTTAGAGACTGTCTTTCCTTATTACATGAAAGTCTACTTGTTATATTTTCAAATATATACCTCTTAAATTTTCCTGTGAAAAAATCACACTTGGAAGGCTCCTTAAAAGTATCTGTAAAGCAGCCCTTTGCTATTAATTCAAAGTTCCTCCGTAAAATTTTGCTTTGTCTATAAAAAATAATTACACAACAATTAAGCTGCTAGTGTGTGTAGACTGCTGTCTTCTGTATGGGTGAATATCATCACATTAGCTCTGTTCCCACTCTGCACTGTAGTCAGTGTATTTTCTGAAGTAATGCACCCTTTCTTATTCTGTTAAAGCACTATCCAAACACTTGAACCTTAGTTCAGAATCAGGAATTTTAACAGTCTGCCACTTACATATAACTGGTGTATTTTTACAGTGTACAGCTGATGCTATTACAAAAGCTCAAATGACAATAATTATAGTTTAGAAAAACAGGCTCAATCAGAAACTACAATGGCACACTCACAGTGCTTGCAGTAAATGTACTGTACCTGATAAAATCAAAGAAAGTCCAGGATAAAAAGTATTTTATATTCTGTTTTTGAAAATTTGTATATACTGTATAAGAAAAATTTAGAAGTAAAGATTTAGGTTTCTAGTGGGACAAGCCAGATGTTTCCTGTCTGGAGGGTTCCCAAGAAACTAGGCTTTAAAAATGTCATTAGACCAGGGCTGAAATTTGTCAGGCCTGACAACAGGCTGTTTAGAATTTTGAAGAAAATGTAGTGTTTCTGCAGGAATAAGAAAGTGATATTTGATTATATATTTAAAGGATTTGTTGCATTCAGATATGATGCTGCTCAGAGGTTACTCAAAGAATTGGAACATAATTGTAAAAATATTCATAATAGAAATAGCTGAATTGCAGACTGAGGTCGATGACTTCTCTCCTGAAACATTCTCAGTATCAGCAAAATGGGAAATGCAGTGCTGCATTTTGAAAAAGTGGGTGGAACTTCTGCCCACTGTAAGGAAACTGATGGGATGCCATCTAAAGAAGAAAATTGGCTGAAGTGTGAATTAAATATGACAGAGTTATAAAGAGTCACCATGCATTTTGTAAGAGGAAGCCATGAATACATTGGATTCCTTTAAGAAAATAACAAGCAAGTAGATAAGGGACATCTTGTTGGATTTCCAAAAAGTATTAATTAAGTTCTGAATTTTATGTAGACAAGTGTGAACTAATGCATATAGGAGAAGAATAATCCTAATCTTCCTAAACTGCATTTTGAGTTGATTTTTCCATCTCATTGTTAACAGCATTTAGTTCTATGGAACGAACAGTTCTTTGCCTGAGAGCAGTGGTAAAAAGACAAGTTTTCCTTCCCCCCAAAAATCATTACAGGAGGAAATAGAAATAATAAAGATCAGTGTTATTCCTCTGTTTAATTCTGTGCTGCATCTGTACTTGGAAAACTGTGCCTATCTGATTTTCCTTGACTTAACAGGAATATTGAAAGAATAGAAGACATACCCAGAGGTGTTGCATAGGCAATCAAATAAAGATATAAGCTTTTCTACAAAAAATAACTAAATTGACTTCTTTGTCTGTGATGCTCATTAGAAGAAGGGCAAAAAATAGAGATGATAGGAGTTGTATAAAGTCATGAGCAGGTTGAGAAGATGTTTGTTAATCCACAAGTTATTATGTCTTCCATCCTAGGATTAGAGGCAGTCATTTGAAATCAGCAGATCCAAATGCCTATATGCTTAGCCCACAGCTAAATATACCTTTGGTATGAGACGGTATGACTGTCCTCATATTATTTTCTAATGTTATTTTCTTATCATGATTGCAAAAATGTATCTTCCAGGAAAAAAAATCCATCTAGGGACTTCTAAAATTTCTGTAAAATGTGGTATTTCCATGTTTCAATCAGGTTATTTCCTTCAATTTATGGAGAAAGCTAGTCTGTTCTTCAGGGTTGTTTTGATTTGGAAGCTTATTCTCCTCTTCCAGTGCTTGATGCGGTTTTTCATTCTCTCTGAATAGAAATGGAAGAATTTTCCTTTTACTGAGTTTCATATTGAGCAATGGCAGGAGGCCATGGGTCTCTTTAAAGTGCATCTAGCACAAATAGTAAAAAGACTTACAGCATTCAGTATGACAGAGTAGTTGAATAATTTGTTGCTTTTGTCGCTATTTTTTCTGAGAGTCTCTCACTACATCTGAAAAGAATCTTATTTATACAGATGTTTTGATACACAGTAAATTAAATACAGTATAAGAACATCAGGATGAAATCTGAGTATGTTTTGCTAGTCCCTCAACTTGTAAAATGTTCTAAATGCCTGAGGACATGACACTTGTCTGTCACTTGAGTAAATGCACAACATTTCATTTGGTACTATGTGATTATGGACACATTAATTACCAATGACTTATTAGAAAAATGGAAGCAAACGGATCACAGGTGCTTGATTCAGAATGCTTTTTCAGTGACCTTCTGCTTGTATTTATTTCAAAGGAGAAAAGCCCATAGGCAATAAGTATATCCAAATCTGCACGTCAAAATAAATTTGAAAAATAATTATACATTTATTTTTCATCCTGTCTCTATTAGTAATAGATTCTATCCTGAAAAGCAAACTCAAACAATTGCCATCAGGCTGCCTGATAAAGCTGAATGGATTAACTTGCAGAGACTTAGGACATCTCTTGAAATATTTAAATTTCTCTTTCATCTTATGGTTGGATTTTGAGGTGGATTATTATATTGCAGAGCCCATAGAATGAAAAAACATTTTAAGAGGAAGAATTCTAAATGCTAAAACAATGAAAAATGTGTGTCTATTTATTGTGAATCAGTCTTTACTGTGCCTTTGAGCAAAATTCAAAGACCACAAAGTTCTCTGGTAAAGTGAGAAGAAAGAAAGAAAGAAAGGAAGGAAGGAAGGAAGAAAGAAAGAAAGGAAGAAAGGAAGGAAGAAAGAAAGGAAGGAAGAAAGAAAGAAAGGAAGAAAGAGGAAGAAGATTCTTTCCATTATGATCTTCACAATTTTCAGCTGATAGAAAAAGATCCCCTGGGGTAATTGTAGGCATAGGACAGAGGTTTTCAGAGAAAATGAAAAAAAATTCTGGATTCAAGGTAGTCTATACACAAATTATAAGATTGTTTGTTCATCTAGTCACCCTGACCTCAGAAGCTCTAGGTCACATTGTATTGTGATGCTGTTTAATTCAAAAAATAAACTTTTTTTTGCATTTCTGAAATGAAGAGAATTTTGAAATATCTTTTGGCTCTACAGTGATTCAGACTGAATATAAATTAAACTGAAAAAGGCCTTCCTGTCATTCAGAATAACTTTTCTTCAGCCAATTATTGTAGCTTCATTATTTCCAAATGGAGAGCTTTCATAATAATTTTCTAATCTAAATGTATCAAATGTGATCAAAAATAATCAATTTTCTTAGAATTATTATTATAGCATCATTTTAAAGATTTTTTCCCTCCATTTGTGGATCCATTTAACATAATGTTTTACAAAGAAAAAAGTATTTTAAAGGTTGTTAGTTGAGAATTGCCTGTATGTTTCAGACTGGATTCACCACTGCTGAAATGTATAGTGTTCTACTTGTACTCTGTTTGCCTAGGTGGATGATCCTCCGTTGAAATAGTCAGGAAAGACACTTGGCTGACTACTTGGCTCTGAGGGAAAGTGCCAAAAGCATGGGAGGCCAGGTGGTCCAGTCCACTGGGGCAGCTGACAAGAAAGGGATTGAGGGAGAACGGAAAGATCTTGCAGGTCAGCAGCTGGTTGTATAGCTGGTGTCAGCAATGGGGATGCAACGATTTTGATCATGCAACCTGCTCTGAGGATCAAGGATGTCTAGGAATGGATGGGATTGGCATCATAAAGTGGGGCATAGGCTGGCCAACCTGGTGAGAGAGATTTAATCCAGGATGATGTGGACAGGAGAGACATAATCAACAAAACATATTAATAGTAAACCTCCCTAAGTTTGTGTATGCACATAAATACAGAAGTACCTGCAGGAAAACATGATGGGGGAAGCTCCATAATTTTGGGGGGGATTCAGCACAATTTGGTGCTCTTTGAGTCAGCAATTCTTCCCTCCCAGACTGCATTAGGAAAAGCATTACCTGCAGCTAGAGGTAGGTCATACTTACTCACTGCTCAGCCTTGCCGCTTTAAATCTGGAAAGCTGAGTCTGGGCTACCCAGTACAAGACAGACATGCACATACTGAAATGAAGCCAGTGAAGGCTCACAAAAATGATTAATGGACTAGAACATCTCTCATACAAGGAGAAGCTGAGAAGACTCAGATCTGATCAGTGTGTATAAATACCTGATGGAGGGGGGAAGTAGACAGCAGAAGATTCATCTCTGACAGAAGGTTTTGGAGTCTCAGTTCTTGAAGATACTAAAATCCCAACAAGACATGGGCCTAAGCAGGGCTGTTGAACTAGATGATTTCCAGATAACCTACCAATATTAGCAACTCTGGTATTCTGTGACAACTCTGGGTGAAAATCACTTTAAAGCAGATTTTTAATGCCTTTTTCTTTTTTAATTCAATGTCTATTAATAGAACTAGTTTATGGAGAATACTTTAATGTATAGAAATTTATAGAAATGTGTATAAATGTATATAAAGATCATCTATTGTTTTGAAGTCTGTGTACAGAAGTGGTATTCTCCTGTGTCAGAACACAGGCATTTGAGTTAAATCTGTGAATGTCTTCTCTTCTAACTGGGGATGTGAAAGTTGTCCCTACAGCTTTCTCTCAATGATATCTCCCGTTTCCTAACCTGGCTTTAGGCTTAGGAACATGTCTTGTGACAAGCCTTGTCAAGGGACTTCCTCACCAAGTTACAAAGTCCATTTGTGAAGATGACATTCCCTCTCCTTGTGGATCCCACCTGTTCTTGCCAATCCCTTGTCATCAAAAGAAGTACCATGATAAAAGAAGACAGAGAGATAAACACACGGTCAGGCTTTGTTTTGATGGTGCATCTGTCTTACTTGGGCTTTTTGAATGAAAAGCTTGCTGAGAACATCCATTGAGTCCTTGAGTCCCTGTTCCCTTCGTCTAAGCACCCTTCACTATTCATTTTCACTTGATCCTGTGCTTCTGTAAAAGACAATTCTGATATCTAGGCTTTTCCTAACACTTAAAGAAAAACTAGGTTCTTATGCCTACATACAGTGGAGTAGCCCTGGTACTGCTACCACTACCAGTGGTAGTGTAGGCAGTATAGCAAGTGGAGTGATTATCTTGGTTTCATTTGTCACTCATTAGACCATATCTGGAACACCACATCCAGTTTTGTGCTGCTTATTACAGAAAAGATATTGATAAACTTTAGTAAACACAGTGGAGAGTCACCAAGGTGGGACTCCATGCCTTGTGGCTGGGAAAAGTGGATTTGTTCATTCTGGAGAAAGGACTTTTAAATCTGTCTAACCTACTTCTACAACGAGGTTATCAAAGACCTTTATTAAGATGCCTGATGTGAGACTGAGAAACAGAAGTCATAAACTGAAGCAGAGGAGGTTCTGATGGGATATAGGGGAGGGAAAAACATGATGATGAACAGAATTAAGCTGAGAGAGGTTCTGCAATCTCCATTTTTGGATATTTTCAAGACTAGAGTTGCATAAAGCCTTGAGTGAGCTGACACTGCTTTGAATGGGAGGTTGGACTAAAGATATCCTGAGTTTTCTTCCAAGCCTGGATGATGCTGTGATTCTACAGACCTACTAAAATTAATGCACATAGTACTTTTATTTAGTCACTTAAGATCTTCAATTCTACTCCTTTAACTTTCCCAAACATTTCCTGATAGCCAAGTGTTAAGGATTCTTCTGAGAATACATTCTGATACTTTGCAGTGAACAAGCTTTTGTTGTCTTGTTTTCAGGAAGATGAGAGTACACAAAGACAACAGCATGATGGTGCGATAAGGATAATTTTCAAACCTATTGCTTAATTTGTCCTCCAAGAAAGTTATCTAGGCCTTCCTAGATAGGTCTTCCTATCAACTAAACCCATAGCTGTTAAGATGTGATAATATTATCAGCTTATATTAGAAAGTTACAAGGCAGTTCAGGAGAAATGGAGATTCCTACTTCACATAGTTCTGTTGGTTGACAAAGAAAGCCAGTGTTGTAGCCTAAATAATAAAAACATTTGATTAGAACTATGTATTTCAAAATTGCTAAGCTCCTGCAGTTCCCACTGATTACAGTGGAGCTGGATCTCTGAAAACAAAACAGACATTTCCAATATGCATGCATATTTAATACCCAAAGCCAGGTATGTAACTTCACCTAAAGTACTTTATCTAAAGGGATACTCTTTTTTTTTTTCTTTTTTTTTCCTATTTTTTTTTCCCCGTATGGACGGTATTCACACAGGAATCAAGGGAAATGTGTGGAGGGCATGGTGGAAATCTTTGACATGCTGCTGGCTACTGCTGCTCGGTTTCGCATGATGAACCTTCAAGGGGAGGAATTTGTGTGCCTTAAGTCCATCATCCTACTCAATTCTGGTAAGTGATGTACTTTGCTGTCACTTGGGTAATTGTGGCTGCTTCTGCATGTGTTTGAGTGCTGCTTGGTTGTTGTTTAATGGCATTTTCATTTTGAGGCAGGAGTAATCAAAAGGGGGCTGTCAACATAGATGTAGGCAGGACTGCCACTCAGGGATGGAAGTGGTTGAACCTGCTCTATGATGTAGATGGGACCCAATAAATTAATGCAGTGAACAGCTGACACTCTGTACAGCTGATGTGAAGGGTAATCAGAGCACTATTTTGAACTAAATGCTAGTAGGTCTTGAAACTTCAGTTACAAGACACTGGAGTAGCTGGAACCAAACTTAGGGCACCCAAAGGTTTTGATTAGATGTAAATCTACACCTTGCTTAATTAGTGATTGGAAAATAAAAGGAAATAAGGTCAAACATGTGATTGAGTTTGTCATAGTTGAGTTTATATTAAATTATAAGCATCTAAAGCTGATGTCATTACTTTCCACTTCCTTTATAGTTGATAAATATTTTTTGCCTTTAAGTCCCATTCTGAAGTACACTTCAAAAATAAGTGACTAGATAACAAGTGTAGGTATAGATAAAAATGTAAATATGTAAGGTTAGCTGACTTGAATGGTATGTGAGATGATTGAAACAAGCAAATCTAAGTCAAAGCAAGTAACAGAAAATTTCTGTTGCATATCGGAGGATGCTTTTCTGTTTGAAAGGAGAAAAAAACCCACAGACAATTTATTTTTAAATGCAGAAATGAGACCCAAGGTGTTCTCATGGAAATGATAGACATCTTAAAAGGCACCGAAGTAAAAATTTTAGATGCAATTCTCTTCTAAGTTATTATCTAACGACTGGAGATGCCAGTTTCCCGATGCTGAGGATTTACCCACTTGTTCTCCCCTTTTCCCCTTGGATTTGAACTCGTGGATGGTACCACTCTCTAAACAAAACACATGTGGAGTGCTGTATGTCCTGTTTATCTGGTTGTTTAACAAATCTCTTGCCCAAGTTGCAGGAAAACTAAAATCAGATAATTCCCACAAGAGGCTATCTGTAAACACAGCAGACTTTGCTTTATTGATGTGGCACTTCTTTCTTTATGGAAACTTGGATGTGGTCTCCTGAAAGTTCAAGCAAAATTATATCTTTATACAATCTAATATAAAATGTTTTATTTATGTTCTATGAGGTATTAATGTGGTTCAGGTTTTGTTGTAGTTGTCACCAATTACCTAAAAATAACATCCCAAGCAAGCACCTGCCATATTAGGAATGAAGGGGTGTTGTTTTTATCTTGGTTGCCAGGGTGTGACAATTGTAATTACTGTTTGACATTTTATTTTTCTTTTATTGCCCTGGTAATTATAACAGAATATTTCCTAGAGTGAGATATTTTTCCTGGAAAGTGATGTTCCTCCAGAATTTTAGCTAATATGTTCAAAGGTAATTAGCTTCTTAAATAAATATAGAATATGGAATTGATTTATAAAAAAGTTAAATTTCAATTAGAAAAATTGGAATTGGAAGTTTTAATAAAACATATTAGATGATCATGTCTAGAATGTTAAAAATTAAAGTCATGCTGTTTAGAACTTTTTTCCACTGCTGTATTTAGTATTGATCCAGAAAACTAAATTTGTTATTCAGGCAAAGTTCTGCCAGAAATCACCAGCTATCCTTCATAAGCACATCTCACTTTGTTAATGGAATTTTTTGTTTCAAGATTTGCTAAGGAAAATTTGTAAAAATGATAAAATATATAGCAAGTGAAGTCAGTGATAATCAAAGGCAAATTTCCTTCTGCACATTGAGAGAGATGAGACCACTGAGTGCAACTTCATTCCTCCAAGGTTCACGTTCAGCAGGTCTAAATTGGTGGTGCTCTCCATGGCAGAAGATCAGAGTTTATCTGATGATCTGATGAATGACCTGATTTTGATTGTGGCTTTTTTTTACATTAAATGAAAGTTTATAGCTGCTCAGAACTCTGGCATTTTTACAAAAGTCTTGACAGTGGTAGGTCGGAGGGCATGGTTCAGTTGAGCTGTTACAGGATCATGGTGAAAGCAATCTACAGCGTTGTTACATGGAGTGTCATATATCTCTCTGGCTTACAGACAGTGCTCATTGCAGTATTTCTGAACACATTGTAAACTCAATTTGTATATATATATGTATGTCCACAGAATGCATTTCTGTGTTGCTTGTCACTGCCTTTATGCACAAAAGTAATTAGTTTTATATTTCAGTTTTTGGATTCCTATAACAAATTAACTTCATAACTGTCAGAGGAATTAACTACTAGGTAGTGGGAATGTGCATATGAGTTTCTGACTGTTAGACCCTTTAGATGCCCAAATTAGGAGGCTAGACTGCAATGCAGAGATAAGTAACCTGATTTGGGGTATGTATTGAGAGTTGTGTGAGTGTTGCTTGGCATTGATGCTCTAAAATATCTTCTGGAGATGCTTTCCTTCATGGAATGTAGCCAGTCTCCTTAAATAAAGTGTTGGACACATGTGAAACATTATGTGCTCTGAAGCACATGGTTGAGAAAGCTGAGCTGGCTCATCCTGGAAAAGGAAAGGCTAAGGCAGGATCTAAGTGCAGTCCTCAGACAGCTGATGAACAGGTTATGGAGAAACCAGGGACATACTTTTCTCAGAGGTGCAAGAGGAAAGGACAATCCTCAGTGGAGATAAGCCACAGCAGTAGACCCTGACCAGGTGAACAGAGCAAAAACTACCCAGTGAGAGGTTTACAACTGGAACAGGTTGGCTAGAAAGATGGTAGAATCAAGGTTCTTGAAAATGTTTAACTCAGATGGACAAAGCTCGGGGCAGCTTCATCTAACCCTGAAGTTATCGCAATTTGAACAGGAGGATGAACTAGACCTCCAAGCCTAGCTTAGCCTGATTTTATTCTGTGAATATTATTATGTAAATATTCACAAATCTTCTACTAAAGAAACAGCAGACAAACCCACAATGAATTTTTGGCCCTTATTCTGTTTGTGTTATATACGCATATCATTAAACCAGAAGGTCTCAAAACGATTTAAACAAGTGACTAATTAGACAAATTGGACTAATTATGCTATGTGTCATTTTAAAAAGAACACTGCATTTGCATTCTAAAGCTTTGTGGGGATTTAATTCACTGAGTGTACACAAACATTACTTTATTAAATCCTTGAACATCTGTTAGTCTCTTCACATGAAATAGTGTTGTTTGTTGCTTTTGTCAGATATTTATTTTCTTTTCCTTTTTGCAACATCTTTCAAGGCTGTTTAATATCTTTACACTCCTTTTCCATGTGGTCTTGGGCAAATTGCAAGTGATTTTTTTTTTTTTTTTTAGATTTACTTAGTACATGTGGAAGGGATGGAAGGTTTTGTTAATAAACCAAAGCACATGTTTACGGTACTTCCAAATTTTTCCTGAGATATCAAGGTCTGTAACAAGTCTGTAACAATAAGGACAGCATTGTGTCTAGCTAAACAACAGATCAGAGGATGCTCCTCTAAAGCCACAGGAATAAATCTTTTGACTAAGAAGCCAAGTTGTGTTTTTGAAAACCACATTCAGCTCAGTATTAAAAGGCTGTTTCTTAACACTGGAAAACAAGTATTAGAAACATGAAAGGGCAACATGATGCCAGATGTTTTACTTTTGAGTGTATCTGACAAGAGGAGTGGTGCTATTTGGCATAGCAACAGGCTTTCAGTTTGGACATGAAGAAGTTGGTCCATGTCTGCCTTAGCAGCTCTATTTACCTAATTAGTTATCTGGCTAGTCCAAAGAGATGGAAAGATTTGCCTGATTTAATGCATCCTGTAGACCTCCTGATACATTGTTCCATGTGACTGATTATTATTATCCTTTTCTCCTGATTTTTTCAGTTCCTGTAAAATTGTACTTTTTATTATTTCTCTATTTTGGGGGCTGAGTTATTACAGAGTTGAATTTCCTCATAACTCAGCCTGGCTTACTACAGATTTAGAGCTATGGGGACATTGTGGATGAAGAAGAGCCTTGGGCATTGCTTTGTTATCCTGAACTCTAAATGTAAAGATATTTTAAATTAGAGTTTATTCTGACAGAAAAGATGTTGAGAGCATTCTCCTCTACAGCAATATGCAAAATATATAACTATATATAGCGACACACATAAAATTATATCACCGTATGCCAAGGACTGGCACAGTAGGACTGCAGTCCCTCAGGGATCCTGTTCTGTACATAGGTAGTCATTATGGGCATGGACCAACAGGCCTTGCTTGTTTGCAGGGTAGTGCTTTCTCTGTTCTTGCTCCTAATATCTTTTACAATACTGATCTACAGAAAGAGGTGGAAAAACAACTCCGTAGCTATTCAATTTAGGCTTGGAAAGACCTTTTGAGATTGTTAAATTTCACATTGCTAAGGCAATTTTCTGCACTCTTGTTCGAAAACTCTGTTTATGTGTGTATGTGTGTGAAAGAGACCTGGCATTTCTTCTGGGGAAATCTCTGGTCAGTGGCCTGGGGCAGGAGCAATCACTAGGAAGGTGCAGAAAGGAACACCAAACATAATTTTCCTTGGCAGTTATTGATTGGCAATTGCCTGAATTCTCTACAGTTATTGGGGAGTGGTTAGGGGGTTTTTTTTTTTTTTTTTATTTATGGTTTTTAATAGCTTCTGGACTAGACCTCAGTGGAAACAATTCCTCCCAAAAGATTTTTTCTTTTTGCTGGTTTCAATGATACGCAACAATGGGTATTGCTACAAGAGCACAGTAACTTCCTGTGGCTGAAGTAAGCTGGTCTGAAGGCACTGTGGATTTATGAGATTAATGTTTCCTCCTAGTGGATTGTGTTTTGTCATTAATATTTAAGAATCTTGCCCCTACTGCTACCTGCTAAGCTATCAAGCCTGATATTGTCAATAGGCATATGTGAGGGTGGTTCAGAATAGAGTCAGCTGAGAAAGGTTAAGCTGAGAAAAGTCCCAGGAGTTGTCTCTATTTGGAGAATTCATTTCAGTAAAAATAATAACAGTTATAAAAAGCTATAAAATACAATATATATATAATAGCTATAGAAACTTTGTGAGAAAAGAGGTATCTATATCAAATTTGAAGCAATATTCATTACCAAAATTAAGAACTCTGACTGATGATTTTCAGTTGTGCTGGGTTTGAGTTTTTTAAAGCAGTTTCTTACTCCTTCCTCTCCCAGAGACACTCACAATGACATTCACAAACACAAATTTAAATTCCTTTTTAGTACAGAAGACCCAATGTCATAAAACCTACTTTCAGGTTACAGTAGTTCTACTTGTCAGGTCCTTGAAGCACCTAGTTGATGTGGGGAAATGAACTAGACCAAGAAGATGGAAAAACATACATCTCAATTCCTCTGACTGCTCAGATGGAAAAACATTCTTATCTTCCAATCCAGTGGAATAGCCCCCAGGCTACAAACAGTACAGACAAGCTAAAGTATTTATGCCTGTCTATGTGTGCATGCTAGTGTGTGTGTCTTTTTTTATTAATATCACTAACTGCATATTGTGCTATATATGATGCTTTAAAGAAAAGCAAAGTGAAATGTAATTCCAGAAAACATTTTTTCCAAGGACAAAATCCAGGTTTCTTCTTGGCTCTGTAAGCTGATGTGGAGTGCCCAAAGCACAGGATTTGTCAAGTCTGTTATAGACACAGGACAATGAACACACTATGATGAAGCCAGTTTGACTGTATTACTGTAAATACATCTTAAACTTTTGGTGCCTCAGGACTAGATTATGGTAATATGACCTGTTTAGGCTTATTGACTCAGTACAAAAGATTTAAAACCTGATGCTGAATACAACTGCTGGCTTTTGGCAGCACAGTGTTTTTGTGACCTGATTCACATTGGCTATGTGATGTCGTCCAGAAAAAAATCAAGATAAACCAGCCCAAAATAGTTTACAATTTCCCATTTAGAAAGCTGAGGTGCTTCATGCACCCAAGAATTACTACTGGAAAAAGCTCTTTTGCCTGGGTTAGAGTGTTTTCTAGGAGATGTAGAGGGGCTGTTGGAGGGGGAGTTTCAAGGTGTTTTGCCCTCTGGAAAAATCTCCCATCTGGTTCAAAACTTCAGGCTGCTCACTCTCAGAAGTAAGCAATTCAAGACAGATAAATCTGCACAGGTTAATTTGACATGGTTTTTAAAGGAGAGTCAGGTTGCAGGTTAAGGAGTACATCTTTCAAGGCTCTTGGAAGGATTTTATTGAGGTGAGTGTGTGTAAAGAAACCCTGATTTTGTTTACTTGTATTGTGGTAAACTATTATTCAGTCCTAGATTGACTAGCAAATCACTAAAAATCAAATATTAAACAGCAGAGAAAACAGCAAAAGCTGAAGGCTTGCCTTTGTTGATAAGTATTGCAGAACTCTCCAGGGGAACATCATCTCCTCGAGGTTTCAGAGCCAAATGATTGAGAGAAGAGCATAACTGAAGAGTAGATTCAGCTACAGGTGTCATCCACCATCTGGTCCGGACCTTGGATGGATCCAGGCAGGGAAGAGGCATCATCTGCCTTCTCCTGCTTTGCCCACAGTGACTAAATCCATGCTCCAGTATTATTCAAACCAGTAACCCAGCTGGCAAGCAGGAAAGCTGGCACACAGCTCCCATAATTTAACACAGCTTAAGAGGCAAGCCTTGGGCAAATCTGACTTCATCAAAGTAATTTTTTCTGTGGTTTGTTTGTTTTCTTTCTTTCTTCTTCCTACTCCAGGGGTGTACACTTTTCTTTCCAGCACCTTGAAATCACTGGAAGAAAAAGACTATATTCATCGTGTCCTGGACAAAATCACAGACACTCTGATACACTTAATGGCTAAGTCAGGTCTTTCTCTGCAGCAGCAACACAGACGACTGGCTCAGCTCCTCCTCATCCTCTCTCACATCAGACACATGAGGTGAGAGCAAGCACCCAGGCAGAACTCCTGTGCTGGGCCCAGACAAGGGAGGTGTCACAAGTGCACATGCACACTTTTCCTTCACAGGTGGGAGTGCAAACTATTTACAGAGCTGTTACTCCCCTCAAAAAATCCCCCAAACAAACAAACAATAAAAAACCACCAAAAAAACCCCCCAAACCCCTCTTTATAAAGTTCTACAGAACATGTGTGCAAAAGTCTATGATGGATTATGGTGTGAAAGAGTAAATATTTTCCCCATTTGTTTCTTCTAGCTGTTTTTTTTTCTCTACTTCTCGTTTTGATAGAACTGAAAGCAGTATCTGCTTTTAATCTTAGACTTATAGAATCATAGAATGGCCTGGGTTGGAAGCGACCTTAAAGGTCATCTAGTTCCAATCCCCCTGCCATTGCCAGGGACACCTTCCACTTAGAACAGGTTGCTCAGAGCCCCATCCAACCTGACCTTGAACAGTTCTGGGATGGGGGACATACAACTTCTCTGGGCAACCTGTTCCAGTGCCTCATGACCCTCAGAAAAGAATTTCTTCCTGATATCTAATCCTAAACCTGCCCTTTTTCCAATTTAAAGCGATCTCCCTTTGTCCTGTCACTACATGGCCTTGAGAAGTGCCTCTCCAGTTCTCTTATAGGCCTTTAGATACTGGAAAGTGCTGTAAGGTCTCCTTGGAGACTTCTGTTCCCCAGGCTGAACAACCCTAATTTTCTCAGCCTGCCTTTGTAGGAGAAGTGCTCCAGCCTGTGGATGACCATTGGGCCCTGATTTAGACCTGTTCTAACAGGTCTAAGTTTTTCTCATGCTGAGGACCCCAGACCTGAACACAGGTGTTTGAAAAGTGCTGAATAGAATACTAAAGTAGCAGTAGCCTAGCCCTGCAAACTTTAGTCTTCTGTAAGATTTAATAAAACTACCACTTTTAGGTAGCCACTTTTCACAAGTGCCTTGATTGCAAATCACTTTAGGAAAGAGATTAAGGTCATTATGTTCATTGTATGGATGAGGATGAATGCAGGACTACTGAATTCCAACACAGAGGACCAGGCTTTTTGCTACTCAGAGGTGAGCTGTCTGAGAAGCTGCAGGTAGTTGCAGCAATGATTAACCCAAATGTAATTACCTCTTAAGGTAGCTGCTCAATGGCTGGGGTGTTAACATGACAAGTCTTTACAAAGATATGGTATATATTTTATTATTATGGAGGCACAGGAGATGTTGTTACACAGATTTTGATTTTCATTATTTCAGCTAGTAAAATTGAAATTAGAGTAAGCACCACATCATAGCTACTAAAGATGAAACATGCAGATTTTATCTCCTGGACTGATATCCAAGTCTTCAGGAAAAAGTCAAGGGGTGTGTGGATGTGGGTTTTTTTTTACTTGTTTCATTCTGTGGTATTTCTTTGTCCTTGTGTTAATCATCCTTTTTTTAATTTTTTTTTTAAATTTTTCTTTTTTCTTTTTTTTTAATTTGGAAAGTAACTGTTGTTTCATTACAACCCACAGCAACAAAGGAATGGAGCACCTGTACAATATGAAGTGCAAGAATGTAGTTCCACTCTACGATCTGTTGCTGGAGATGCTGGATGCTCACCGACTGCATGCTCCAGCATCCAGGAGCACTGCACCAGTGGAAGAGGAGAATCGGAGCCAACTGACAACTGCATCAGCTTCATCTCATTCTTTGCAGTCTTTTTATGTAAACAGCAAAGAAGAGGATAATATGCAGAATACAATATAAGCAGAAGTCAGCATGTATAATGGTATGAGAAACCCAGCAGCGTACTACCTAGCTCATGCTTCGTCTATAATGCCACCTTTGAAAACACTCCAATGACAACAGACACCTGCATTTTCCATTTGAGTGTTTGTCAAGTGCTTACTTAAACTGATTGCTTGTCCTAAATGGAAGACATTTCATTGCTGTAGATAGCCAGCAAGGATTGTCAGGCTAACTTGATTTAAAATTTGTAGTGTTTTTATTGAATTTTGCACGTAATTTGCTAAGTCCTAAGCTAAACTATACATTTATTTTACTATAAATTGATAGGCTGTACCACCCATGAATGTTGGTATCTTCATGAGTGGTAGCCTTTGTTACTACCCACCCAAAATCCTGAGCTCGTTTAATCCTTTACTTTCTTGAAACTTTGATGCAATTTCGTAGAGATTCTGGATGAGTTTTTGGGGGATGTAAATAGAAAGTTGATTGGCATCTTAGTGTGCCTTAGTGAAACTGCACTGGTAGGGACTGCCTTGGTAGTTCGATTCCTGTCTCTGTTCTTCCCACAGTAGAAAGAAACCCCTGTCTGAGAATAATATGTTTTACCTTGCTGGCTTACATCAGCGAATAACTCCATCTCAAGCTTATTCTGACCAAACTTTTAGGTACCCTTACCATGTCCTCTAGATGAATTGCATTGCACACATCCTATCTTGTCTGATCCTGAAAGCTAAACTGCTCTGTTGCTCAACAGCGTAAACACGGGGCAATGTGGCAAAGAGTGATAACATGGACAATTACTCTTGAATGAGGCCAGATGATTACAAAAATGATCAGGTCTTTAAAAGAAGGTCTTCACACACCTACAGGATCCAGCACTATTTAGAAAAAAATCTCCCCCTGTCCTGTGCTTTGTTTTGCTACAAAGCAAGGGCTGAGGATGTCAATGTGGGACTGGCACAGTATGGTACAGTAGGGTGGGATGGTCCCAACCGACTCAGCAGAGTGTGACTTAGCTGTGTGTGGAGGGCTGGCATCACAGTCAGAGAAGCAGGCTTTGCCTTGCCTTGGCTTTCTTTGGCTATTGTTATGGCATGTTTCAAAATTACTGTTACCAGCCAGCTCACCTGTGACACCAGAACTGGGCAATGAACTTCAGACATGGTGAAGACTCTGGCACTGCATGTCCAGAAGGATAAATCTTTCTCCACGCATGTCAGTAACTCATAAGGATATTCCTAAGGTTTAGTTTCCTCAGACAAACTGCAAATATACAGAAGGTCCACTGACATCAAGAGTTTCAACAAGACCTGAAGGAGAGAGACTGAAGAAATCCATATGATGTGCTATCCAAAGTAGGAGTTGGTGCTGTTGTTTGACTGCTTCTATGCTAGAAAATTAAACATGTCAGGGAACGTTGCTGGGTACTGGAATGCAATTATTACATATGCCTGGGATATTGTACTAGTCTAATGATAAACTTTGCCTGTGCTGTCTGCATTTGTGGTTGACAGGTGCAGTTTGGGAGTTAGCACAGACCAGAGAATATTCCAATACCTGGTTGGAAGCAACTATCCTCCCAGTGAGGACATTTCATAGCATGTGTGTAGGCTGCTGCACAGCAGCTAGCCACAATGCTAGAGAAAAGGTTCAGGGATGCTTATTTTACTGCTATAGATGAAACTTTTGTTAGATTATGTTGATTGGAATATCCTGTAGTACGTAAATATAGGAAGCAGTGCAACTAATGCCATACAGGAGTGCCTATGTCTAATTACGCTCCCTGTCACACAAGCAGAGTCTGTGTGCAGTGAGTTCAAGTTACATGGTGATTGTGAAGGCAGTGAGGCATAGGACAAGTTTGTTCTCCAAATCAAGAATTCAGTTCTTTAGTGAATGTACATAAAGATGTCTATAATAGTTTTATGTACATATCTGAGGATATGCACAGTTTGAAAGTCTAAAGCTAAATGCTACCTACATCTGAGAAGATTCCTCGAAACTGTGCAAACTTAAACGTGTGATACAGTCACTGTAACTTAATAGGTCTTTTATTGATGCATATTATAGTGTCATTTCTTTTCTGAATGTGCTGAAGGTTTTGTCTTTTTGTGTTTTTAGTAGAAGTGTGTGTGTGTGTGTGTGTGTGCATGTATGTGTGTGTGTTAATTTGGTACCTAAGGGCTTTTGGAGGGCTCCTAAATGCCAGGAAAGAAGGTGGACATTTTGACTTTATTTAGTAGCTGTTTTTCAAATGTGTTAGAAAAACCATGAATGCCTTGAAATGAGTGCAGGCTAAGATCTGAATGGAGCACAGGAATCCCTGCAGTTAAATATACATGCTTACACCATCATCATTCACTTGCAGCCCAGTGTGTGTTAGAACTGCTCTTTAAATACTGTACGTGCAACTTGGTGTTGTCTATTACAAAATACACAGATCAAGCTCATAAGCTGGAAGGCAAATTGCTTTAAATGAACACTTCTGTTCCTACATCCCAGAAGTGTTCACTATATTGATTCAAGTGTAAATCTGTCCTAGAGGAAAAAAGATTATTTATGGAGAGAAATTCATAACAGAGGGTCAGATTCTAATGGTACCCACATAGGGCAAGTACCTTTACACACTACAGATTTTCCCTGAGAAGCTGGAAAAGCATGATTTGAAGCAGTATGCAGCAGGAAGAAAGGTATCATAATGTCTCTTGGAACATACATAATAATATAAGCAATTTCACAATCTTAGTTATGAATACTTTCCTAGAATCAGCCCTGGGCTTGCTAGGAAGCAATTTAACTACGAGTCCTCCTGTATTTGTGGTGAAAATGGTGAAGGGCGACCTAGAAAGAATGAGTACCAGTAATACATTCATTTACCTTGGAGCAGTTTCAGGATCCCTGTCATTAACTTGTACATGAGATTTTAATTGAAGAGCACCTTAATGAATATAGTAACCTTCCCCGAGTTATCTATAAAGATGATTTTCCACATATCAGACAGCTGAATGTAGCTATTCAATTGATTAAAAAAGTCTATGATGCAAAAATGGCAACTTTTTTTTGTATGTAATTCTGAATTATGCTCTCGTGTATGCAAACAATTGTGCCTGACATTTGGTAATTGTTATTTCATAAGATGCTATTTTATGTGTGTGTGTGTATATATATATATACATATATACTTTGTATTTGCAGCTGACAAACCAGTACTACCTGACTACCTGGTGCTGGATATTCAATAAAAATATATAGCATGTAAAAAAAAAGTTGAAAGAAAACTTTTCAAGGCAGCTAATTATGCTTTTACCAAAACATTCATAGAGATGCCTCTGGACAGCTAACAAAAGAATTATTTTGTAATGTTTATACATGGATTTTTTTTAAAAAAAACCAAAAACATCAAAAAACACAAAAAAACCCTCTAGAAACATAGGCAATGTAATACCAGCACAAGCCAAACAGAAACAGACCAGATGAACTTGCTTTGTTTGAGAACACGGTTGTTACTGAATTATTACAAAAAGCTTGTAAGGCAGGAGAGGAGACAGGGAGATGTGTAGCACTTAGTGGTGTCTGAGTTTCCAATATGTGAAAGCTACTCTGGTTTATAGTGGATCGAGCCATGACTTGATGTTGCAGACTTTGTCTCAGGTAAAGCTCCCACTTGGGGCAGTAAGATTTGTACTGGGGTAAAACAGTTTAATGAAAGTTTCTTGGTATGTGTTTGTGGTAAATTTACTATTATGTTTCAGTGACATCACTTGATGATTTTTCTCCTTCTGTACACTGACGGGTTTAATAATTTAAAAATGTAATTAAAGAAATAATCTAAACTGAGCTCCCAGGGATATTGCAAGGACTATCAGTAGGTCACTAGACTTCAAATTGAAAAAAAAACAAACAAAAAAATCCCAAACCATCCCCTTCATCCAAGCCAGGATTTGTACTGAAGCCTCCATCTATTTCTATGGATGCCAACTCATTCCTTAAGCGCCATGCCGAATGTTTTATCAACAAAGTTAAAATTATGCCTCAATAGGGTTTTAGTCTTATCACAGGCTTTGGTAAGAACACAGCAAGCCTCGTGTATATCTTGCTTTAAAATTAGAGTGCAACTCAACCTATGACTAATGGGATTTTGTATATAAGGTATTCTCAGCTGAACTTATGTGAAATACATTTATTATTTTGAATAAAGAGATGGCTGCTTTCAATGCTGTCTACAACCATGATATGGCTTTACAGATAGTAATTCAACACATGTAATAGAAGGTGATGTTAATGACGGTATCTTAATACAAACCAGTCTTTGCTGTCACCTTTAATTATGGCATAATCTCAAACTGATCTGAGAGTTTGAATTGAGAGTTTTAAATTAATATTTCCCTAATATTAACATCCTACCCTTTCTACTCATAATTCCTTTTAATCCTTCAAATCTAGGATAGCCTTATATACTGAAGGTTTTCTTCAAAGTGATTGTTGCCCATAAAGGGTATTCGGTTTTGCACTGTGTTAAATTCTTTTGCATTCAAATGTGCCTAAAGAAAAAAACAAAAGTTAAAAAAAAATGCTGCCATCTTGCAAATTAGTATGCTCTGTACTCCTGTGTGCCTATAATTAGAAGTCTGTTTCTTCAGAAAGTGCCCATTGAAAAATGAAGGGATAGACTGCTCGTCACGAGACTTGCATTATCAAGCCACTTTATGTATCACCTTATTGTATGTACTATAAAACTAATGCTTTTGTGTGCACTATGTAGTCTGTCAATGGAAAGTTCTTTCTTTGGAATAGGCTCAGCTGCCTTAATGTATTTGTTGAAGTATTCTGTTCCTTCACTGATGCATATGAAATTATTGATGTCTTTGTTTTTGGTGAGATATTTTTTGTTTTGCACCTAAAAAAAAGTTATAAAAATGTCTAAATAAAAAAATCTGGTAGGCTACCTGATTGGTGCAAGATTTTTATCAATGTATTTGATGTTGAAAATAAAGAATTAACCAGAAAGCATTGTTTCATTAGTTGTCTTTTGCATAGTTTTAAAAATATGCTTCTCTGCCTATTGTTTTTCAGTAGACAGCAAACTGATACTTTTTCTTTTTACAGAAACAGAGTATGTCTGAAATGAAAATGAAAACTATTTCTCAATTAGTATCCTCACTTTTCCCAAAAAGCATCAGAGAGAGGCCATATCTAGTCAACAAAGTACTAGATCTAGTCTCTAGTCTTCCTAATGACACTAGGGAAGCCACCTAAGTACTTAGTACTTTATAGGCTTTAATGTTCTTACTATTTTGTGTTATATTCCTTCTTTCGGCTTGCAAAATAGATTATGGTGGAAGAGACAAATTGTGAGAATTTAGCCCTCTGTAGCTGACTGCCACTTATGAATTAGGTAATATCAAGGTAAATAGTACTTCTTTCTTAAGTGAAGGCTAGTCCTTGGGAAAAAAAAGTCTAGACTAAGCTGTCAGAAAGGGGATGAAAAGAAATAAAAAAGACTTTCATTGATATAACACCATGTTGAACTCTGTCCTGTAAAATACTCTCAAAATCATATTTGACCTTTGCAAAGAGTCAAACCAGTAATCTATAGCATTTGCATACATGCATATGCCATAAGTATTTTTTTGTGCCATAATGGTTTCACATGGGAAATATATATGTAAAAGCTTTTTGGTTTTTAGATGATGTTTCACTGCACTTAAAAGAAAAGAAATATTATTAACTTAACTATTATCTCAATAATAAAGAAAAGACAAGCAATATATTTTGTCCATGTGAAGCCTCACCCTATAGCTTGTCAAACATGGAAATAAATAGCCTAGTCAGACCCCAAAAGTAAGTCAGGGACTGTTGGGATTTGAAAGTGCTGAGTAGAACTGAACAAGGCTTCCAAATCATAACACAGTTTGGCAACATGCTTCTGTGACAAAAGATCTTGATTGAGAGTTGCTTCTTTGGCCGCAAAGGGTGGGACAGAGTAATAGGAACAAATAGTACATGTGCTCAAAATAATCAAATCATTTTCAATGCGGATTCAAAGCATGACACTACTCAATGGTTTTATACAACTTTTTAACCACAGGACCAAATGAGCAGTTATGGTTCATGGAGATATGGCTTACGATGACAGCTGCTATGTGATACTGAACTCACAGACTTAATCCCAAAAAGCAATTAGACAGCAGAATACTCCTGCAAAATCAAAAACCTGACAGTCCTGAATTAAAAACTGAATAGCTTAAGTCTGAACATACATCTGCAAAAATTGCAATAATGGGAATGAGCAAAGGATTGCACATTACCTGAAATTAGGCATTCTTTTACCCATCTCTTTCTGGAGCACAGTGTGACCACACGGTATTACAGTTGCAGTGATTCTGGAAACACACTGCTGGAGACTTTCTAGTCTAGTCCCTGCCTCAGAGCTGGGTCACCCAGACAACTGATCAGGGTTGAGTGTTGAACAAAAGGAGACCCCCCCTACTGCACTGAGCACCCTTTTATAGTGTTTGATCATCTTCACATGAAAATATGTTTTCGCTATGCTCATGTGGTTTAATTTCAGGTGGTTTACTTTATGTGCATTGCTTTTTGCCCTGTCAGTGGGCACAACTGAAAAGAGTCTGTCTCTCTCTTCTTTATTTCTTCCCATGATGTGTCTCCTGTGATGGGAGAAAGTGGATGAGATGTCACCTTGCTCAGACACTCAGAGAAGGAACCCACCAGGAAAAGGGCTTCTGCAGCCAGGCACTGGACACTTTTGCATAGCCAGGAGTCACCTGGAACTCCAGCTTCATTCCCAATTTCTTATGTCTGTTGGCTGAAGTAATTTGCCAAATGATAGGGCAAGGACTGGCCTTTCACTGCAGAGCTGTTGCAGCTAAAACTCCTGGCTCAACGTTATAGGGCCCATCACTCTCATTTACCTCACTACATATACACCACCTTACAGAACAGCTGCCTACTCCCATGAGAAAGCCCATATACATGCACACAGCTGAATACACTGGGCTTCCACCACACTCCCTCTTTTTCCTGACATGTAAGACTGTCTTGTTCCACATTTTATGGAACAAGCATATTTTATTCTATTTAACTAATTAGAACATTATGGCAAGGTTAAGGCATCATCAAAACCCATATTTGACTGTTGGTTAAGACAATCCTCTTGTTATGCAATAAAAACAGACTCTTCATGGGCTACAACCTGGAGCTCTCAGTTAGTGGGGCACCCTCCCTCATTAAACATTTTTGGCCATGCTTGCTCCTCAAAATTGAAAGGCGGATTTTTAAAAAATGCTCCCCTCATCCAGATACTGCAACATTAAAAGCTACATGAAGCAGATGTTTCTTATGCTGGAGAATTCTTACATCTTTTTCCTCTGAATTACACTGCTTGTCTCCACCACCCACACAGTGAAGAGGAGAGGAAAATCTAAACATGTAAAATAGCACTCATCACTGTGCTCACAGAGAAAGAATGCCCATGAAAGGACACTGCATACGTGTTTTTTCTTATGCCCAGCCAGGCTTCAATTACTACCATTCACCGTGGCATCCTGCAGACACAGAAGTTCAAGCAAAAAATGGTCATGAAGCCTTCAGGAAAATCGACCATCTAAATAATAACACTTGGCACTTATCTCAGCAGGAGCAAGGATAACTAGCTCTCATGTCCCTTTAAGATCTGTGTGCTGCAGTATTTAGGTGTCATTCTGCTAATGTCTTCATTTCTGCAGGCATATGGGTGATGTAAAATTTAACTCTTACTGTTTTCCACTCCTATACATTTGTGCACAAATTCAGGATGTTCCCATTTTAAACAGATGGAAAATATGCATGTGAGGAAAGACTGTGCTTTCAGGCATTTTTTAAGCCAGATTTTGCAAGACGTTTGTGACTGTAAGGTATTTAGCTCCTCTACACGTAAAGACTAAATGCTACTTTCTAAGACATAAGGATTTGCTTCTTGTCAGATTCTTTTTTATGTTTCACTCAACTCTTCAGAACTTCTGTCATCCATGGAAAGGTGAACAAGTATGTTATATTGTAGAGATAAGCAAAAGTGCTGCCCATTTTGCATTAGGGCACTAGAGTCACATTAGGGCACATAAGAACTTGAAAGTTTAGGTATTCCTATGAAAGCAGAAAAGTTTCAATTCCATTCTGCCCTTGCAGGATTATTTTTTTGCTTACCTTAAATCTGACAATAGAAAAAAAAATTACAACTCAAAAATGTCTTCATTATCTCTCTCTCTCTCTCTCTCCCCCCCCCCCCCCCCCTCTCTCTATCTATCATCTATCTCAACAAAAATGTTACAGCATCATGCTTTCTTCCAGTACTTTTTTTTTCTCCTTGCCCCCATGGTCTGCATATCTGCCTGCACAATGGTTCAAGTTTAGCAAAGGAGTCAAAATTGCAACCATGTGTTTTAACCTGCAGCTCAATGGTCAAGAGAGCCTCACAGACAATGTCTGAATTGTTTATAAAGAGAATACTACAGGCATGAATGTCCCACTTCTTGAACAGCCTTGCGAATACTTACAGAAAAAAGTGGACTCTGGTAGCTTTATTTCCAGCTGCTTTTAAAAACATCTTTTCTAAAAACAATGGAATGGAAAAACCCCACAATTACAACATCCAAAATAGCAGTCTCCCAGGAATTACAACATGCCTGAAAACACAGAACCTGACCTGAGTAACCTTTGTGCAAACTGCATCCACATCTGCATGACCCTTGATCAGAAAACGTCTGTAGTGCACCTCTCCCCCTACCAAGAACACCTCTGATACAAGAACTGGTCAATACTTTCTCAATGCATCCACTCTCTTTCAAAAATTACATGTACCAGTGTTTTATTAGGACCTCACTGTGGTCAAATGCATTTGCCGTGTCATGGGTATTTACACAGATTCTTACTGAACAAAGCAGTTTTGACCAGTTCATTTCTGGAATGATATATTAAGCGACACTAAACAATAGACACTACAGCTTTCAATTCCTATTTGCTTTTAGATCAATCATTTAACATAATTCAGATTTCTGTAATTTAACTAGGCCTTAGTCTATGACAGATTTTCAGCTAGGAGTTATTAATTTCCTTTTATCTTGTTTCACAGATTTTTATGTATGGCTTTCTGGGAAGACACATTAATACTCTGAATCATTCTTATTTATGTATGTATGTATGTATTTACTTATTTATTTTTGAGGAATATTACTAGAACATTCAAATGTTCTTAATATTATTGAAACAAGTGTAACTTCTCCCAAATATAGGTTTGACACCTATGTCCCTCTTGGTCTAATTACAACCAAAGAGTGCAACAACAATGGAATTCTGCTGGCTGTAGTGCATACCACAACATGCTGCCAAGGTTAAAAAAACCCAAGACCTAGACTAGTTCCCTTATGTAGGGAATTCTGTGCCTCTAATACAGACAAACTAGAAGACAAATGACCTCCTCTCTCCAACCCCTGCCTTCCTTCTCAAATTAGGCAAACACTGTTCTAGATGAATTTTGCATTTGACTGTTGCAAGAGTTGAACACTTTTATAACCAGACCACCCAGATTAAACAGAACCTCACTAATGCATTTTCTGCTCCTTTCCTTTCCATAATCCATTGCTTTAAACAACAAATAAAATATGGGAAGTGCAAGAAAGTGAGACAATCAGTAGTCTCTTTTAAGAATCTGTACTTCTTTTCTTTGACTCTGCTCTTACTTCCCAGAGACTTCCTATGGTTGCTACATCCTGATAGCATCTGTAATTTGAAGGCTGTGAGCAACCAGTTCCTGTTATGCCTTTGAACACATACACACACAGACACATTCAGATGCACATGATGATGATGAACATATTGAGAGATGCTATCAGAGGTAAACAGATTTCTCAACCACAAATAGCACAATACCAAGGCTCAGGGATGACTGCTCGTAACATAATCCCAGCAGTTTTGTTCTTGTTCAATAATCAGCTGCAGAAAAAAAGTTGTAAAGAAGGAGAAAGCAACATTGCAATTGTACACAGTATTTGCACCAAAGCTGAAGGGTGGCAAACCGGTGGTGAGAAACTATTCATCTCTTACAGAAAGAAGGTATTATCACTGTTGGAACAGGAAGAGGGGCATAGGTAATGGGTATCATCAAGCCCACAGCTGTGAGGAATAAGGGCACACTAGTTCTTTCAACTTCAGATCACTTGTACTCCTACCACTGTCAGATGTCTCTAAGTATCACTTTGCAGCCTGCCTTCAGAGTTTGTAAAGCACCGTCCACAAATGAAACTCCACAAACAGATGCAGTAAGTTCAGAGCAAGTTGTGCTCATTATTTTTCACTATTATAAGTATAATGAGATAGTGCCTTGATATTGCTGCATGGTCTGGAGTTACTGAGCAGTTTCCATTATGCCTTTAAACATCCAATAGCTTGGAGGTGACTACAGGCCAACAAGCAAAGTGCAGAGTTACAAGGTGTGTCAAACTGCTGGGATGATTATACCTCTTCAGAAGCTACTGCATCTATCTACAGAAGAAAACAGAAAAAAATATAAAGTGATAATGACCAGAGCTTCCCAAGACTCAGAGTCTACTTTCTCTATGCTTGAACAGATGCCTTCGACACAGACTCAGAGTGAGGCAGTTCTTGTATTGCCTTTCTTTATGACTTGCAGACAAGGCTTAAGGCCCTCGTGTTTGCTGAGCCCAAGTAAGTGACATGATTCAGAAAGAGTGTAGCAGGGTTAGCACACTTTTTAAGCATCTCAGACACTGATTTCTGCATTTCTTGAAATGATTCTGCATCTGACTAAGACAGAGGTAGGCAGTTTCACATTATCAGGACAAGAAATGCCCTGGCTGCAAAGTTGGCTAGTGCCCCTGGCTGCAATGCTTGACAGCTTTCTGGGTGTGTTTTTTTTGTCCCGTAGTTACCCCATTTACCCTGGTTCATGCTGTAGCAATAAATGCATGTGTTGATGTTGCATTGGGATTTGCAACTCAATCTAGACCTCCAAGTTATTGGTGCTCTTGGGATGGGGCTTGTGAAGAGCCTACCCACTTCTTTCCATTTTGCCTTCTTTTGTGTCAGTTTTTAGGATCAAGATCCACTTCTGCAAAATTACATTTGATTTTATAATGCAACTGATTCATGGCCAGAAAATTCCTTTTGGAGGAGCCTATTGCTCAAACCACTTTAACTGGTCCGATGTTGATTTTGAGTTCAGATTGAAAGTACCAAAAGTATGAAGTGGCACTCTACTCTGCTGGCACAAACTGCACTGTGATTTCTCTGAGACATCAGCTTACAGACTGATAGTCCTGCTCTTGAAGGTATGGGAAATTTAGGATTTACAAACAGGCATTTTTTTTGTCTACATTGTTTTTCAAACATGTTTCTTATTCACAGGTATTGTAGAGTTTGCTGTTTACTGGGAAGACTGCTTTGGGTGAGCAGATCCCTCAGGGTCAAAAAAAGTTCTCTACATCTATTTTCTCTTTCAAATAAACAGTCAGTACATTGCTAATCAGCTCTATAGCTACAGCTTAGAGCTTGAAGCTATGAACACAAAAAGATTTGCTTTGAAACACCTGAAAGAAAGCAAGGCATAGCAGGTACACTCTGTCTGCCATTTTGTCATCAAGACAGAGGTGAGAAAGTGTATCTGTGCCCTGCAGGTACTCACCATCCCAAAATGTGCTGAATTTGAAAGGGCTACTGACACTTGATGATGTGACCTTTCAAATTCTTTACTGCCTTTAATTATCAACACTTCTTTTCACACTTAGCCCTAACTCTATTTAAGGAATTAATTATGAAAAGTTTCTATGATTTTACATAACTTTTCCCTTGTCTATTTAACCAGCTTAACCTCTGTTGCTCTGGAAGTTCTCACTTTGTCATTTCAAGAGGTGACAGAAAATAAAAGTGCATGAGCACCATGAACAAGATTGAAGAATTGCTACACACTCCTCTTGTCTTACTTTATTTTAGAGACCATTCCCAAAAGCTTCCATGGGAGTTTTGAGAGGAGCATACAAATTATGCTTTCCTTCCGCAGAACACAGGCCATTTTTCCTTGCAGGTTGCGCAAGTGGGGAGATATTCAAGCAATCAAGGGAAGTAGGGGCTACAGAGTGGAAAAATAGATGGTAAAATTCAGGTTGCAATTCAAAGTGTGACAGGTGACATACTTAATTATTGCATCTGACATCATTCAAACTGACCTCTCTTCTTTGTACTCCTCTCTCCCTCCTAACCAACTTCTTTCAAACTTCCCTGCCTCTCCTCAGTTTTCACATAGTATAAGAAGTGAACACAGGCCCCCATCAGTGACTTCTTGCTTGGTTCCTTCAACAGACTTTAATTCCCAAAGTTTACACTCACAGCTGTCTGTTGCACTTTAGATAACATCTACTTCCATAAGAACATCAAGAATTGGCTGAAAAAAAGGAGACAAAGTCAGGTTGAGATCCTCATTTCTCCCTAAATTAATCTTTCTATTCTTCACAGTGTTTTCTTTTAAAAAACCTCAAAATATCTTTTAAAAAACCCAAAAACATCAAATCCAGGGACTGGCTGATGAAGTGATGTCTAAAACATGCACAGACCTCGACTAGCAGGTCAAGCAAACTACTGAATTATTCACACAGGTGTGCTGATTACCAGTGATTGACTTATGCCATCAAAGAGAACAGTACCAGAAAAGAGAGAAGGAGTCAGTTTTTTGTAATATATCAGGCCTGTTGCAAGTCACAGCCCATCCCTGCAGTCCAAATTCGTGTTCCTTCTCTTTGTCTACTCAGAATAGTGATTATGGATACTAATCTAGCCCAGAATAACTTCTGAATAGCAATGAAGGAATCTCAGTCTTGAAAAGAACACATACTTGTGTCATTCCAGACCTGGGTTCAGACACCAAAGATACTTTGTGAACATATAAAATCCTTTTCATGAAAATGTTAATGTTATGCTTATCTGAAAAGGAAGCCTTATTTTGACTCTTTCAAATGCTGGAGTTCAGCTTGTGGTACTCTACCTCTGACCACCCTCTCTCTCACAACTCAAACGATGACATCCCAGAAAAGTAGTTCTACATAACACCAGTTAATGTGTCTGTATTTTCTTCTGCCTTTTTTATTTCTATTTCTTTGGGTTTTTCACTTCTGTTGTGCCGGCCAATGTATACTAAATAAAAACATTTAAATCAAAAGAAAAATACATAGTGTGTGTTGTGGCTTCAAAATCCCCAGACTTATTAAAGAGCAGTAACTTAGAGCCATGCCCTGTATTTTTTCATAATTGAAAAGAATCCTGTTTTGGCCAAGTTGTAATTGATAAGCTTCACAAAGTGCCACTGCTCAGACTGCAAGTTTTTTGCAGTATTTCTGGAAAATTTATGAGTCTTCAATTTCCTCTGTTTTTCTGTTATTTATGCTTATGTTTTGGGTGTATTCCACTAGACTAACCATAGGTAAACATCTATCTTGGTATGAAGCTGCTATGGAGAATATTAGGAAGCTGCCAGGACACCCACAGAGAAAAATATGCTTCATTGTGGACTGGTACAACTTCAATTGCCACGACTGTCTACATAAACACACAGACACAGAACAACAACACACGGGTGAGAATGAACTTCAAGAAGCAGCTTGAAAAGAAGAAACACCTGAAGTGATGAATCATTAATTCAAAACATGGACAGCTTTCAATATCAGCGCAACTGCTAAAGTCATACTCTCCCCATGTATTCTACCATTTGTCAAGTTTTTCAAATTTTCTCATTCAAACACATACCTAATACCATTAATTTGTTACAGTATTTTTTAATTCTTTTTAGAAGTGCAGCATAGGTATGTCTTCTAATTTTTTTTTTATATCATACATATCTCATTCTAAACTTAGAGGTTTCCATAGTTGTCATTAAAAAGCACGTAGACAAAATATTTTATGGTATCTATAATAAATGCAAAGAAATCAATACAAACAAAACTTGGCTTAGCAAACTGTACATACATAAATATGTTCTTTGTTTTTCAACTTGACATTCAACATTTTTCCTCATAAAAACTTTTACGATCTTAATTATTACATCCATTTTTTTAAACCTTAAAAAAGTGCTTCTCAAATTTACACCTTGTGCATCCAAAGCAAAAGTTAGAACACCATGCCTGAAACAGAAACCACAGGGAATAATATTTTGCCATACAAGATTCTTTAAAACTGTTATGTTACAAATGCTCTAAAATATCTTTAGCATTGGTTATTTTGTGTACTGTAGATACTGAGAGGGTATTTAACAAAGACTGGCTAATGGGCAGCACACAGGAAAGGATCTACAGTATCAAGTCCTTGGCTATGCATAGTACAGGGCAATGACCTGGATATAAAGTGTCTAAAAGATCCAAAATTCTGCACAGAAGGACATTTCCCTCACACACATCACATCCTTCTTAGTACCCATGATATGAGTATTGAAATGATGCTACTCAGCTAATACATTGTGCAGTTTGATACTGATATACTGATGTGTTACTAGCTGAGTGTCAGCAGAGAAAGATATGGGCACAGCAGTGGCTACAGAGGACAGATAAAGCTGCCACACTGAATCCTGCCACCCTTTAGAACCATCTTGCCTCCCATCTAGCACTCCAGCAAAGGTCTCCCGCTGTCTCACAGGTCTCCTTCATAATGGAGGAGGACCATTCATGTATTTTAGCATGGGGTGGAAAGAGCGAGCAAAGTTATTTGCCATAGCACAGCTGTAGTCCTCCTCAGTCATTGGCACCAGGCAAGCCAGCCCGATCAGGAGCAGCAAGAGGAGCTGAAGTGGCAGAGCAGCTCTGAGGACTCTGAGGAAGAAGGATGGGCACCACCACGCTGGCCCAGCCTCAGAAGGGGAGGAACCTGAGCCACCTCTTGTGGACCTAAGAAAAGAAGATGGACAGGTGAATACACTAAAATGTTACTGCAGTAGAGGTTGCCCTTGACCACTCAACCTTCCCTGAAGGCTGTTTACAAAATTTGTACTGACTTTGATTGACAACTGCAGAGATATTTTTCACTGAACATGCTATTTCCCTAGGACTCTTAAGAGACCCCATATTCCTAGACTGCATAGGAAAACATCAAATGATCATAACAGAAGGGGCTTTGTGACCCCACAGTCCCTTGATTAATTATGGGGAAGATTTTCCACTTACAAGCACACTGCTACAGAGAAGGGGAAAATAAAAGGTGGGCCATACCTGCCATATGTGCTCAGTACATGCTGTCTGTCTAAAAAGGAAGCCTTCTCATTTAAAGCAACAGTTGCATTTGCTTTGCAGAAGTTTCTGCATTGGATTGTGTATATCGTATCCACCAGGATATAATGCATTGAGTTTCAGTTACATCAGTCGTCAGTCAATTAATATGCCAATATGCAGATAACGGGAACTCATTCTCTACAAAAGTACATTGTATTTTGAATCTTGCACAGAATCAGCAGTTAAAATCTATCTGGTCAACTGACTTGACACTATCACCTTCCAAGCGTTTTTCTCCCTTGTGTCAATGGATCTGACTTGAAATAACACGTATCTATCACATATCTATGAGGCAGGAGAGATTTAACACTAATGTTTCCAAAGGGACACTGCAAATTAAGCACAAAAATCCACTCTGTTATTTTAATGAAGACATAAATTTCACATTTTTCTTCTTGGTTGAAACTGTCAAGAGCACTAATATACAGATGACAGGTTTTGAGATAAGTGAATGACTGAAAAGAGTGAGCATGAAAGAGCAAATATGATGGTCCTAGTGTGCTCATTAAATCACATGGGAAAATACTGTATTTTAGCACTAGCCAAAAATGAAAAACTCAGAGCCTTCAAATAACTTCAAGAACTCTTCCAAAAAGACATTATGTCGCAAATTTTGTCTTAGACTTGTTGCTATGAAATGTTCTCATGGTTGATATGAGGCCTCTGAAAATCTATGGTTTTCTAGTTTAAGGATAAAAATGTGCATAAGGTGGAGTGGGAGATTCTCAGTAAAGCAAGCAGGGAAAGATGGTTACTTAGTGTTTCCTGCCTTCTCCTTATTTTTTTGATCTTGTCTCCCAGATAAATCTGAATCTGTGTGAGGGGATCCCCTTCACACACATTCAGAAAAGAATTATTTCTTTTCTTGTTCATATATGTGTAGCATCCTGCAATGAAGACTTCAACAAAGTCAGACAGATTTGGTAAATTTCAGATGACCAACAGATAGACATGCAGGTATGCTAAATTATTAACTTGAATGATTGAGGAGTGATGATCAAAATAATATATCTCATGTTGTTTGAATCCATGCTATTGTAGCCAGATGGAAAACTGCTTATTGCATAATGTAAAATCATGTATTATAAAGAACATATTGAAAGGATATGGCACATTTAACAGCATCAGAGCATTCCATATTAAAGTTCAATTAGATCAGGACTTCTACTGTCTGAGAATGCCAAGACAGAAAGTTAATGGACTGAAGTAGGAACAAAGGGAACAAGGAGTGCTTAATTACCTTCCAAGCATTTGACTGCACAGTCTACCTACTTATAAGGCTATCATTGTATAAATGTTGTTAATCCCAATGAGAAAAAGGCCACTTTTCTGCAGCTGGTAACTGCTGTTTGATAATGAGCAAAGTCTCAATGTTCTTCATTGCCTCAGTTATTCTGGAGCAGCACTGGGTCAGAAAGGGAATTTCCAAAAAGTGGAATCAAAAGGGGGCAGACACAGTTAACATCTAATTTTTCTTTTCTTTTTTTTTCTTTTTAAATGACTTTAGTAGCACAATCCAGCAATTTTTGCTTTGTGTTTTACCAAAAAAACAGAAGAGAGACTAGATGTGTAAGCTGCATGGTTGATCTCAACAAGGAATATAAACTCTTTTTCAAAAATTAAAACAATTCACAGCAAACCACTTTTTCTGCAGTGAAGTGGGGTATTGAAGAATAATGCTCCATGGAAACAATTAAACAAGCAAACAATGAAACATGATGAAAACATCATTAGAGGGGGAGTTATAAAAAGTCTGCTTGCTGTACTGCCTGTGTTTATTGCAGGTACGCCTCTGCAATCTACATAATTGACTGAAAAATGGAATGGTTCAGCTTAGAGTGTTTAATGGATTTGGTAAGAAGAGAGGGTTAAAAATATACATGGTTAATAAAAAAGCCTCACTATTCTTAAGGATCAGAACCTCTATTTAGTCTAGCAGGAGAAGGAAAAGCTGAAGTAGTGTATGTCACTTTGGAGAAAAACGTAATTTCTTTTCCTTGAGCTTGCCTCTTTAGCTCTCTTCTGACTGCTTCCCCATTTATCACACTGTGAGGAGGGAAGGAACTAAGGCCATCTGCTACTCTCTCTGTACACAATTCCTACTAAGTAGATAAAAGAGGGGAGCACAGCTGCAAACCTGGCCAACAGTAAGCTTCTTCATGTCAAGAAATCTTACATATTAACCAAAGTGCAATCAATAGTTACTCTTACTTTGGGAGTTTGTAATGTCAGTGATATTGGAACTCCTTTCAGCATTTCAAGAGAGGAGAAACTAATTTATCAGGCTATAGATAAGACGGTCAAAATGAACTTTAATTTCAGCTCAGAGGAGAACTTTCTTTTAAAGATGATTGATTTTTTTTTACAAGGAATATATGGTTGAAGCAACCTATCTGTATTGCAATAAGTATCTAAAAGATTTTCAAAATGGAATTTATCCTTCAAGTGAAGCTGACAGGAATAAATAGAGTTGAATGGTAAATGACTAATGGCGTGCAGGCAACAGGCTTACGCTGAAAGAGGGCTGGATGGCTAGCAGAATGTTATTATCGGAGTTAATCAAGATCAAGTCTTAATTTAATATCTTTTTGAAAAGAGTATTGCAAAAAATATAAGAACAGTAAATTTCATCTGTATGATGACAGATACTGAAGGTCTTTGCAAATACCAAACAGGATTGGCTTCTTGAACAAAAAAAAAAAAAAAAAAAGGGGGTGAACCCAATAGGTTTAAGAAGTAGCTAAAGAAATTTTAGATTAGAGTACTTAAGGTAGCAATAAAAACTTCTGCTAATAATTTGGAAGCTCATAACCTGAAGATAATGAAGAGATGTAAGAGCTGCTTAACATAGGATAGTCAGAAATCAGTAATGTGGCGTTCAAATAGTGTTGAAAAGGGAAAAAAAGAAATTTTAAAATATATTTCAGTTCAAATTTTCCAAAAGACAAGAGGTGTTGTTTTAATGATGCTCTATAAGGCCCTAATCAGATCAGCGGAGCAGTTTGTATCATTTTGCTTAACATAGTTCTGGAAGACAAATTCAAACTTACAAAAGCTTGAAGATGTAAAAACAAGGGAGTATTTCTCTTACAAAGAGCTGAACTTACCATTACATTACCATTACCCGAGAGACATTAAAACTGCCCTATATATAACAGCACAGAACAAAGAGAAAGAAGGGTGAATCATTGTTAAAGTAAAGGAAGGGACAATGTTGGCACAAAACCAAACTACTACATCTAGCCATGGATATGTTCCAGGTGGTGGAAATGATTGTACTTCCAGATAATCAGAGAAATTAAATTTGATAGCAACCTTCTAATGAATTTTTTTTCCCATGGAAAAAAAATCTTATTTTTTTAAGATGGGAGCTTCCCAGAATTATGAAGGAGAGGCTGTGATGCTCTGCCCACAAGAGCAGGCAACGACTCCTCTTGGTGGTGTAAGAAACTCTGTAGAAACACCTTTATTTGGCTACATTCTGACTTCAAGACCTCAGTTTTCTCCCTAAATCTCAGCACCATATCATCCCAACCTCAGATCTGGCTTACGCTGTAAAGAAGATGAATATGTCCATTTCAAGAGCACCTAAATATGAAGTTTAAGTAAAAAGGTCTAAGTGAGATTGCAGGAGATAACTCTGAGAAAAAACATGGCAAGCCCAAACTGCATGTTTGAACTACTGTGTGGCAATGACTGTTGTTTTGTGGGCAAAGGCCCAGAGAATGCTGTGGCTCCAGGAAGAGCAAGTGACCTTTAAAGATCCACTAGCCATTTGGAGACGCTTGGGGAGAGCAGGAAATGGAGGTTGGCACTATGGTTCCAAGACTTTGATAAATCTGCTCAAGAGAGAAAATGTAGACACCCCTGAGCAAATTGAACCACTATTTTAATCTTCTAATGTTTTAATCACTTAAAAATATTAAAATCACAGGGGCAGATCCAGGTGTGCACTTATGACAGCTCTATTAAACTGGTGAAGAGAGAGGAGTTGCTTCTTGAATTTGCTTTTGCCACCTAGCATATGACTACTAACACCTCTTGGATGAGATTTTAGCTAAATCCACAATGTAACATCTAGTTTAAACTTGTACTTTGCTTAGCATCACACTATGTATTCTTGTTTTATTGCTGTGATAATGGAGAAGGCAAAGTGATATTATACTTGTTATACACAAAAACATGGGCCCTCTAAATTTTTTAGATGAACTTTCTTTCACAACCTCTTGTGTGACAAACCTTTTAGGATTGACTTCATTTCTCCTTTATACTAAACTCTAACAGGGTTTGCTGATCCAGTGCAAGATCAAACACAAAGTACTCTGATCAGAGGCATGTCAAAATATTAAAGAACATAGTGACAGCTTGTATCGCATTATCAGTTAAAACCACATTATACATCAACCACAACCTGTCTGGCTTGCGCATTTGATTAAGTTTCCTATTCAGCAGTGACTCATTCGTATTCCATGCTTGTCTGAATGACAAATTGAACATTGTGTTGTACTGCTACAAGATGTGTTAATAAACAGTGCTGGAAAGACTTGATCTGAAAGGTACCGCACCAATGCCACTGCTAGAACAGAGGTTGAGCTCAAAGCTGCAAAGCACTGCTAGCTGCTCTTTGAGCCAGTGGTTCACACCTACAACCAGAAACCTCAAAAGTTTGGCAGAAGTGGTTTGATTACACAGGAGAGTGGAAAAGCGCACACAATATGTTTCTTGAGTACAATGGTGCTAGTGCAAGCATGCTGATCTGTCAAAGACATGTTCCACTCCTCCCAGATGTTAATGGCTGCAGAGTAAAGCCCCTCTCCTCCCTTTTTCCCATCCCCAAAAGAAACAAAATGCCAAGCTTCATAGCAGACTGGAGTTGAATTATTAATTATTTTTCTCCATCAGACAGAATGATGGAGTTTACATATGTCCCCTGTTTTCCTTATTTTTCAAAGAAAAAGAAATCCCTGAAAATAGGCGGCTTCTTAATGTCCATGGAAGCACTAAAAGATACTCTATCTGTTCTGTCTGTTACACGGTTTTGTAACTATGCCACTTTACTCACAGTTCACTAACTACACCAGTAAAGCAAATTTTTTTCAAAGAAGTGTTTATGTAAGTATCTACACAGTAAATAGTTTTACTCTTTATTTCATTTATATTTGAGAATAATTTTGCTGAATAAATTCTTGATTGTGCTCATGAAAAATAATATTCTTAAGGTATTTTTTTTTGTCTGCTTGTTTATTACTCAATCATTATAAAACGTAGTGTCCCCTTCTTTCCAACATAAAATCTCTCACTTTAACAGGAGTTATTCTAAAAAACAAATGAAGTAATTTTTAACATGTAGAGAATAAATGAGATTTATGTTAAATAAGATTTATTATTAGATTTAATAAGAACAAATATTTTAATCATGCTTTCTCATTATTTTAGCAATGTATAAGCTGTTGAAATAACAAAAGTTTCCTCTTTACACATGTGGGCTTGCTCATTTACTTTTTTTTTTTTTTTTTTTTTTAAACTTCATAGTTCAAGAGGCTAGTAAACTGATCAGTGAATGAGTAGAGGTACACACATCACACTGACAAGAACAAGAATGCAGAAGCACTGTTAGCTGCAGAGATGACAGGTTGCTGGAGACACGGTGGAAAGCAAAAAGCTGTAGCTGCAAGCCTGCACTCTACTGGTCATAGAGAGATGGGGCAGTGCTCCTCACGGAGCAATACATGGATGCAAGCACTTGGCAAGTCATGGCAATGTTAGCATGTTATATCGCAGTCGTCTTAGGAGGGGACCGAAGGTGATTCCAAGTTTCAGTAACTTCAAATTCTGACTTTTAATTTTGAGTCTTAAGTATTGAAAACCCACAAACTGAATGAAACACTCCAGGAAAATAAAAAAGAAACAAAGAAAAGGGTGTTAGTATGCCTCATCCAGGTCTGTGGGTTTTGTGAATTCTAGAATATGGTACTGGCCTATTACCTATCTTCATTTAATATTTATAGGTAAAGAGGATGATAAAAAGTGTTTGCCATGAACCTACTGGCATTTCTGTTAAATTACACCAAAATAAAATAGTCATTAAATGTCGTGACTGTAAACGCACACTCACCCTGATCAGGCATATGAAAAATAAATGATTACATGCGTTTTCTGTGAAGCAAAAGCTGTAGATGTTCAAGGATTAGACTATATTTCTCTTTAACAAAGAATTTGAAGTAATTGAGAACCCCTTTTGTCAAATGGGAAATTTTCACTTAAGTCCTGACCACCTGACGGAGTTGGTGCGGACTGAGAGGAATCACGGCCAATTTCCATCATCCTCTTGCTGTTCTAAAACAGAGTGCGGAAACCAGGAGAATAAGGTACCTGCTATGTGGACTGCTGACAGAGGGTCCAGGCTGTGAGAGACTACATTTGCCCCGTGGCTGTTTGCAATGAACAGGGGGTAAAGAAAGAAGAATGTTCAGTCCAGGCAAATAAAGACAAGCTACTGATGAAACTAAATTAAAAGTGCAGCAAAGGAAACATAAAAAAAAAAAGAATCAAATGAAGTGACCAGTACCCATGAACCAAGGAAACTGGCTTTTCTTTGCATCTAGCTGGGTATGAAAATTATTGGAACATACACAATAAACTCAAAAATAACAGTTTAGTCATTATGTGTATGGAACAGTAGCTCTGGATTTAAAAAGACATCACAAGAAATTTGAAATAGAAATATGAAATAGAGAAAATCTTATTCACTTGAATATGCAAAAAAATATGTGTCAAAATGCACATGCAGAAAAAAAAATATTCTCAAGGAAAAAAGTTTCAAGGGCCTCCTTTGACAAGTCTGGCCTCTCCTTCACCCCACAGTTTTGAAGGCCAAATAACTGTAGGTACATTCCTGCACTCAGAACTATTTGCTGGAATATTCAATGCAGTTAGATCTTTATAATTCAGACTGTATTTTTTGTATTAGTATTTATTTTTTTAGCATCAGTATATTTGGCACTGAAATTCTAAACAATTCAGTCTTCAAGATTGTGGGTGAAACTCCCAGAATTTAGAAAAAAAACCTCAAAGAATCATACAACTTAGCTATACATTATGGACAAAAATGAAGTTTTGTTATACATTATGGACAAAAAAAAATTGAAAAAAAGTAGTCACACACATAAACACTAAAAAATTAGAGAGACAGATCCTTATTAAAATGTTAAGATGAAACCTATTATAATTCTCCATACTCTTTCGAAAAAATTTATGGTAAAATACTTCTCCATTTCCTTTAATAGTCAGGTATCCTTCAGTTACATTTCTGATATCAGAGCTTTTATTAATTGTATAAACTCCAACTTGAAAGACAACAGCATTGACATTTGAAATAAAATATTGAGGTGTATATTCTTTCTCCTTTAGAAAAGCCAGTATTCCTTTACATTCTCATACTAGCATCTTAAAGGAAACTAGTGAATGTAAATAAAAAATTAAAAGAAAATAAATTCATTTCAAGAGCCGTAAGTTCATCAAGACACAACTCAGAGTCTTTACAAAAAAAGTGCAAACGGAAAAACAAAACAAAACCAATCTGATTGTTTTAAGAACTAAGGAAAAAAGCAAAGTAATCAACCAATAGAATTGCAGAAAAAGACAAAATAATTGCAGTTCCAATTTGGGCTCAGAGTATGGAAGTGTTAAGTACTAGGCATGTATTGCTATATTTCTTGAATTTTGTGCCAGCGATGTAAATGGACAACTCCAGAGTTGCCATCATAGCCATTGATTAGGTCCTGTGCAACTAGCTGTTTTGAATAATGTTTTATGCCCTTCAGCTCTACTTAGCCATTCATCCAAAGTCTCAATAAGACCATTTGCAACCTGCATCAGAAATGACAAAAAAAACTTATTGAGATTCTTGATGAAGCAGCTCTGAAGGCCAAACAGAAATGGAGGACTGATTATACCAGACAAGACCAGACTTTGGGGTGCTGCCATCACTAGAGCAAAATACAAGAGACACGACATGCCATACCATGGTAAACCAACCACACTGACAGCCCTGGTTTCAGATAGTATTTACCACTTCTGATTTCATGCAGGATGGGATATGCAGCAGGGTTGGGGAAAGCAGCTGTGTTTGGGTTTTGGTTTATGCCATTTCCTTTCCTAAAATGTGAGAAGGGGTGACTCCCAGCTGGCTAAAACTACTGTAGACGTCGAAGCTCCCACCCAGGAGGTGGACGAAAACATATGACAAGAAATTACCGTTCTCTGTCTGCTTGGAGTGCTTCTTCCAGATACAGGACTCACTGAGCCCGATGTGTCTAATTCATCGGAGGACCATGAGGACAATTCCTAAAGTTCAGAAGGAATGGAGCTCAGAAATACAGCAACTAGCTGTTCAGGTAAGCAAATTAAAATTTCACCCTGAGTGAAATATCAGCAGAGTTATTTCCAAGGCAAATATAGTAAATTCAGGCAAATAAGCTAAATCTTGTTACCAAATTTTAAAAGACTAAGACTTTACATGTACATATTTTCTCTGTCAGCCCTGAAGGGAAAGCAAAGCAAACAGGCAGTTAAAAATTTTTTTATATGATACATTTTCTACCAAAGTCAATACAGGGGAAAAAAACAGTGGTTCTTTACTGGCCTTTAATTACAAGAAGAGGTTGGTACCACCAAGATTTTAATTAAACAAGCAGAAATCCATTAGAAAGACGGGAAGAGCTGAGTTCCATGCTTTATGTGCTCTGCTAATCCAAGACTCTCAAAGAAACTAAGGAGAACCTTGAAATCTTTATACCTGTCACTGCTGGCAAAGATGTGCAACTCCCTCTCAAATACCCTGAGATACATGACAATTTGAAAGGATTTGGAGTATAGCTCAAAGCTTAGGAGACATATATAAGAGACTTCTTACCCTAATACAGAATTTATGTTATGCTTTTTGACATAGCATGTTATGCTTTGACAGAGTGAGCATTATCTTCCTTTCCAGTGACAACTGACAGGCTATAATTTTCAGTATTGAAACTAGAATAATTATCTCATATACTTTTCTAGTTGACTGATTCAGTAATAGCAGGATGAACAAACCAAGATATTAAATAGTACTGCCAGGCAAAATAGCAAAAAATTACCAAATTGAAAACCCACACCATATTACAGGAGATATTCACATTATGAAGTGTGACTTTATGATATTCAAGATTATACATGCACCACCTTGAAAAGTACTGCAAACAAGAGAAATAGAGCAGCCAACAGCACTGATCAGAAAAAGACAGTCAAAACAGTGGAAAACATGCCCAACAAACAGCAAGGAATAAAAAGATGTGACTTACCAGTTGACTACTTGAAATGTCTAGAATTTTCTCTAGGTCTTTAATATGACGTGTGACCTCCTTCAAGAGGAGCTTCAGTCTGTTTCCAATGACATGTACCTTTTCTTTGGCTTCGAGACAGTCCTTGCCTTCAGCATTGACTAGTAATTGGCAAGACATATCTTGCAGTGATGCCACCTTCAACTGAGACTCCAGCAGTTCACGTCTGATTTGCTGTTGTCAAGGTAAGCATGAAAAAAAAAGAAAAAAAAAAAAAAGCTAGAACTCACAAAATCAAACACTTGAAATTAATGAAATGGAAAGCAAAGATAAGCAACACAAGTTTCTAATCTGACAGGAAAGAAGATATACAGTAACTTAATGGCTGACTGAGATTTAAAATCATGAGTTGTGCTAATAACGGAAGTGAGCAGTGTTCCCTACCAAAGTGGAAGTCTGTTACTGACACTGGTCCCACAGCTCTGTGTTAGCACGCAACGTACAGTGCTAACCCTCAAGAGAAAGATAAATCTGATTAGGTGTTTTTCTTGGTGATGTGCTGGGGAGATAAAGGGGTGATTATTATCCTACCATCAAAAGTCTGTGATGATCCTGCAGCATTTCTGAGTCCAGGTTTGGATTGATGGGCACAATCTCATTTTTCCTTCTGTCAATATTCTCCAACCAAAGCAACAAACCATGGCTCAGTTCATGGAAATCCTGCAAGCAATGAGTGATGATTTTAATAGGGTAGCAAAATATTCCAGTCAAATTCAGGTTTTTAATTTATCCCTTGATAGGTCCTACTAGCTAAATAACATAACATACAAGGAAGTGTACAATAAAATATTAGAATACTACTCCAGAGATGACAAATTTAGAAAATCTTGGGCTGGAAATACATGGTTCATGTAGTGCAAGTGTATCTTTCAGAAAAACACATGCAGAAGCTGTATTTTGGTTTGCATGGGCAAGTTTCAGAGTGGACAATGGGTAAACCAGACAGCAAAATGGTTTATATTTTCAATTATGTGGGATACTAACAAATTAAAATAAGCACAATACAGACCTGGCACTGCATTAATGCATCCTGCAAAGAGCTGCGCCACTCTTCAATCATACTGCAGACGTGTTCCCAGCGCATGTTCATCTGAGACAGGCGTTCTTGAAGCTTTTTGCTCTCTTCACTGTCAGACTGAGTGAACTCTGAGCTGCACAGATTGATGGATAAGACGATTGCTTTGCGGTTATCAATTGCTTTCTGCAGCTCCTTGATGATAAGACAAATTGGGACAGGGGAGGAAAGAATGGAAATTGGTAAAATGTGACTCTCAGGAAAAAAAACAAGTAGAGAAGGTACCAACAGAATGCAATGATTTGCCATCATCAGCTGCAGAAAGATACCTTACTGTAACAGTCTCTTTACTCTGGATATCAGATTTCTGGGCTCACTCTGTTACCCTGCAAATATTCAATCTTTAACATCTATTAAAATTTTACTGTGAACATAAACAAGAGCAAGCCAATTAAACTTGTAAAGTCTTAAAAGCCTGAAGTCATAGTCAAATTTTAAAGATCTGACTCATGTTTCAGATATTTTAAAGACAGAGTAAGTCCAACAAAATTTGATGACACGTAGGACAACTCTAGCTCACAATAAAACTTTTGACCTCACATCTCAGTTTTGCTGATTAACATAAAAAACCCCTTATGTTTTCAAGGGGAAACCACTGTGAACAGTATTTTAAAATAAAAGCTTCCACTGAGAAAAAAGAAAACATGCAAGGAGTATAAAGAACTTCAATTTATAGAAGCACAACTTGTATATAAACTCTGTTTGTTTACATTGGAAGCCACAAAAGAAACTCCACCTCCTTTGGTTTGGAGGGTACTAATGGGCTTTCAAAGACTGGGTGAGATAAGAACAGAATTCTTATGAAATACCCCATTTTCCACCTACTTTATAGCATTTACTTAAAAGAACTATGTCACAGTGACCTTTGTAGTACTTATGGCAGCTATATTTGGATTACATTGAAGATCAGCATTAGTATGCTTTAGATGGATCACTGCCGGAAGCAGTTTTTACTATCTAGTCACCTCATTTCTAGCATGCGGGACAGAGCATTTTGACATTGGGACCCATCTTTTTATGTCCATGTTTATAAGATACTAATAACTGAACGTGAAGTTGTGGACTACCACACTTTCAGATCTTTATAGGTATAAAATATACTAGGGAGATGACAAAGGTAGCATTCAGATCCTAATGAACCTGAGATGACAGAAGAAACAGAAATGTCACAAAGTGACTTCCAATTTTTCCTATGTTATCCTGCTGACACTGAGTAGGCTACAAACCCTTTGGACACTTTCTCTTTCCTCCACACAAAGCAGTATATCCCAGTGAGGCATTTCTTTAAAAGCAGGTATTTTGCAACCAGTTTGAGTAGAAGAGAATGGATTCAACTTGGCACTTTTTTTAAATTTTTTTTTTTTAATTTCATCAGTTTGGCTGACATAGGAGTCATTTTATATTACGAAATTACTATTTCAAAACTTCATTTGGATTGCCAGTGGTACATTTTTCTGCCAAAAGGTGATTCAGAAAAACACTTTCACAGTTACTTTATTTATCAGCAGCAGCCTGCTCCTGAGCAAACCAGCTGCAATTATTGGCAACTCTTTCAAGATACTTCTTTCACCCAGGTTTACAAGGTAACTCACAGAAAAGGGAAATAAACTCACTTTCAGTTTTTTAATTCTGAGGTCAATAGTTTGTATGTCAGTGCTGAGATCAAGGCGGCGGAGTTTCTCCAGCTCCTCTTCAGTTTCTCCCAACCAAACCCAGATGCTATTAAGGTCAGAGTTGAACTGCTGCCATTGCTGAAGGTTCTGCTTCATCCTCAGCTCCTTGCTTAGAGCTTGAGCCTGGATTAACTCCCATCTTTCAATTACACCTGGAATTACAAACACCAATTTCAACAAAAGCAAAAAGGATAAAAAGCACTAGCTACACGCACACAATTGCATCAGTTGAATACTCTTCAAAAGATGCTTCGCAAAACCCTAAGCCACAAACTCTAACCACAATGGAAACTAAGTTAGGTTTAAGAAAGTGATGTTGGACAGAATGAAGAACCTGGATTATGGTCATCAGGCAATTTTATCACCTTCTAATGTCAGATTTCTATGAACAGAAATAAGTTGATACATGGTTATCAGGTTCTACATGGTTAAACAGGTTATGCTGGCAAAACCCCCCCACATTATAAATTAATGTAAGTACAATCTGGAAAAGAAATCTGAGTATATCTAACTAGCCACATATATATTATTATTTTCACTGGTATTTGTGCATGACATAATTTAATGCTCACACCTCACTAGATTTGTCTAAGTTGTTGCTGGTGCATTAGATATACACCTGCACTAAAAAGAAATACATTAGGGGCTATTTCTTCTTATTAATTATCTTCAAATGCTATGGCAGAAGGACAACTGCATCATTCCATCAACTTAAAAATTTAAAAAACAAAACAAAACAAAACCCCACACCAAAATAAAAGAGATTGCATGGGTAGCATATCTTGCCAAGCTAGGAATGGAGATGATGCCTTTATAGTCTCTGGAATAAATCCATGTTTGTACAATGCAATACCTCCTGTTCCACAGCTAGTGTTTAAAATTTGTCAGGTGAATACTTTTACCAGGTGACACTAAAGTATTTTTTTTATTGTAGGCAAATCTTAGAAGCAAAAGCTAATATCAGAAGAAATAGATGCTTTTTATAGGGCATATATGAGGAATACTCACTATTCCTATTAAAAACATTAAACAGAACATGGTAACAGACAATCATGTAAATATATATGTCAGTAAATAATACCAACTGTTTGTTTAGAAAAACTTCGCATGTTTGTTTCTTTTCATAATTGCTTTTCATCAAATGAACTACATGGAACTTACCAGCTGTTTGTGTTTCAGTACTGTTCATGTTAATAAGTCCTGATAATTTTTCTTCTTCCTCCTTCAGTTTATTTCCAAGCCTTCTTACTGAGTCTATGCTTCCACTACACTCACCCAGTAGTTTCATCTGTGTTAACAAATAAAAAATCTCTTTTCAATATGCACTGTACAGGACTAATTGTACAGACAATGCAAACTACAATGCAACTTCCAGAAGTAAATATAAGTGTGAAGAGAAAAATCTATTACTTTAACAATCTGTCCTGATACCATAAAAAAAAAATAATGATATGGAGATGATAAAGGCTTAAAGTGTGAATTCAAACTAAATAGAAATAACTCAATGCAACTATGCCAAGTTGTACCGGATGTCTCTAGGTGCCATCTTTTCCAAATGTTAAGACACTGTGGCAAAAACGCTAGAAGATGCAATAGAGAAAACTAACCTAAATGTGGAAATATTACTGTGCATCCAAGCAGCTAATTCTGTACTAAAATTATTTGAGTGACTTAGAGAAAGATTTTTCATCCAGGAAATTTCTTTGAGAATGTTTTTTAATCACGGATTCCATATATGCAACCTTGCTTACATGATGCATGTTTATAGCTCATTAGCAAGATGAATATTGTGCCTGAAGCTATAAAACCTGCTTTGAAAATCAAAGGAATTTCAGACAAGGATATCATCTCATTAGATGAATAAAAACACGTGAAAAAGTACTTCTGGACATCTGAAAAAATGTAATGGGAAAATAAATTCCTTAGAGGCATGTTACTGTAATCCTATGCTATTGTAAACACAACAATAACACAACAATAACACAACAATAGCATGTGGTTAAGGGTAGTAACCATATAAGTAAGTAAACAGATGAGAAGCAGTTATAGTTAATTACTTTGCTGAAACAGTTATATTTCTTTCAATAGTAAAGCTAAGTTTAAAGTGTGTGTTTGACTTGTGCTCAAAAATATACGCACATATCCTCTGTAAGTGGAATCCAGTTCTGGTCCCGTAGGTGTTTTGCTGCGGATGATGTTTTCTGTTTGCTGTATTTGGAAACGACTGGTGTCTAAGGCCTTGTCCAACTGTCGAATACGTGCTTCCAGGGCTCCAGGTTCTCCTGTATAAAAACCAAAAAGAGTAATTGTCACACAGAGTTTTCCAAAGTGTTGTTGTTTTTTTTTTCTTTCCCCAGGCAGAATAGATATCAGGAATACTATCTGGATTAGACAGTAAAGGAGAAACGTGGCTGCAGCAGTATGAGGGGTACAATGTCAAAGTGAAGTGGTAACTAGTTATGTTAGAAGGTGTTAGCAACGTTTAAAGGATGATATCAGTGAACGTGCTTGCCGTAAACATACTATCAAAGAGTCCACAGTTAAAGCAGGCTTGCAAACTATTCCAAAGGGACTTTTTCCCCACACTGAATGCCTCGCCTTCTTTTAAGGGGAAAGTTCTCACCAAAGCATACTCTAACCTCATTGATTTTCAAAAACACATTGCTCCCTTTCACAAACAAACTCAAACAAAACCTTGTAACCCCAATGCCAATTTGTATGATCTAAATCCATGAAAAAATCTGATTTATCTTCTCTCCACTAAAAAACAGTGGAATTTCAATCTCCACAAAACAATCCCATTTGTATACAATTTTAGAGATTAAAAGCAGCATACAAATGCTAAGTGATGCTTTTAGCAATCATATTCTCACAATCCTTAGATGAGTGGACATCTTGAAAGCATGCAGCAAGTAGCCCATGACTGATTTAGGCAATCACACTAAGCAACAAAATTGATAATATTTTTCCAATTAGGTATTTGACGAAGACTATGCTTAACATATCTGCAAAGATAATATTATTCATTCAAACCATTTAAAACTTATACCAATGTTTTGTAGCAGGACTAACTTGTATTTTCCTTATAGATGTTAGCTGAATTCTGTGATATGAATTACCTACAGACAACTCTAATGTGAAGCAGGCTGCATCTTAGAGGACCACATGAGATCCCTCTTATCCATATTCTATCACTGAGTTCCCTCTGTTTACAAAGGCCGTTTTAATTTATTCATAAAGACACAATTAAAAACATGTATAGGGAAGTAGAGACTTCTGTCCACCTAATTAGAGAAAATGGAACCTCTTGGATGGTTAATATTTTTCATATAAAACACTGCTTCACCCCAAATGAACAGGACAAAGTGCTCAATATTGCTTTTCCCTCACTACTTTCAAAATTTTTCCCAGGTCAGAAAACTGAAAGCATTTTTCCGTGAATACTGCTATTACTTAGACTCTTAATCATAATATTACTTTACTAATTTGGGGAGTAAATAAAAATGGACAGTGGACCTGAGGCTTGTGTCACAGACACTGAGACCTTAAATGTTTGCTATTTCACATTTCCAATTAAGTAATTATTTAAAAAGAGGAAATCTAGGAAATTGCAAGAAAATGTGTTTTCAAGTGAATCTAATCTCTACGAGAGTGTTGTCTAACAAATGAAAGAGTAGTTTAATCTTGTGTAAAAACGTAAGGAGAAAGAAAATAATTTTTCAATATACAAGACAAAGGCAAAGACATTGGACTGCAGTACTTCAACTCGACATTTTTATCACATGAAACTGCAACTGACCTAAAATTTTATACCTACAGATATTCCAATCTGTGTCTGTGTTAAAAAGAAAAAAAAAATGCAAACCCAAAAAATTAGGGTTTGCTCTATAAGTTTTCCTTCTGCCTTAATCATGGTAGAAAGCACTCTTCTCTCAGAGATGTAGCAATTGAGATGTGCCATTGAGGGATCCCAGAAAATAAAGACCAGTCAGATCAGTTTAGTCCAGTTAGCCAAGGTGGGAGGGCTAATACTTCAAACATAATTGTTTCATCCATGCATCCATGATACCTTCAAGCACAGTAGTAAAGCAGGGTAATTCTACATTAAGATGCCAATGCTGCCATGTAAGAAATATGTATCTTGTAAGTGTTGAAAAGATAGCAAATGCCGAGGGAAGAGAAAGAAGTTATGCTTGTGCACTGTGGTATTTGCATCTGGCTATGCTTAGTCTTTTATGATGCCTACCAGAGATATTTTTGAGGGCGTTTTCTGTGAGTGTTACATAGGCCTCAAGAGTTTCAGGGATCTCTACATCTGAAAAAATAAAAGCACAGTCTAAATTGATGGCTCAGCAATGGCTGCCTCCTTACAGCAGGAGTCCTTTTCATGGGATGGATTATATAAATGGTCCTGATAGCAAACATGCTCTCTTCAGAAAGAAAAAGATGAAGACTGAAACACAGGGAGGCTGCTACAAAGTCTCTTAACATCCAGGCAAACCTGACTCTTTTCAGAACAATGACCTGGAAAGCAAAAGACAGCCACAGGGTCAGAGTATAATACACTGGTATGTCTTTCCCCATAACTAGCTGCACCTGGGCACTTTCACTTGTTAAGGTTTATTACCCAGAGCACACACATAAAGTACTTCCAACTTTACTGGAGAGCAAGACCTGAGATCTCACCTCAGACTAAACACTCAGTTGCTGGAGCCTTGCCTGGGTAAGGATTGAGTTAAGATTTACTCAAACAACTTGATGATTTTTACTGTGGACCTCCCGCAGCATTTCTTCATCTGTTTGTTCTGCATTTCTTGCCATAACCAGTATAGCTTCCTCTAGCCAGAGTAACTTCAGATACAGTGCTGTTACAGATGACACATCTCATCTGGCAGGCCACAAGCACAGTTACACAGCCAACTTTCTGCCATATCATATACGCCTTTGCCATTTTCCGAGGCTGTCGCCATCCAGGAATCTTCATGAGTGTGTCTAAGGCCAGAGAGCCACTGAGATCACTTCGGATACGCTATTTAAAGTCATCAGGGGCTATTTAAAATACTTTTCCATTACAATCCTGGCCAAACAACCACGCATGTAACATTTGTTCCTTTTTACTCAGAGAAAACAGAAGACACAGTTTGTCACCTTACCTGCTATACCAGCTGCTCCTCTCAGGTAGAAGTCCTTTTCTTGTCCTCCATCTTCTTCAGAGTGCAGTGCCCGTGAAACAGCTGTCTCTAGGTCTCTGCTAAGGTCGTAGTCATGATCCCACTCCAGGGGAATGGAGTCCACACTCGCAGGGGTATCTCTCCCCGACCGCTCGCTTCTCACCGGCTGGGAAAGAGGCAGTGAAAGGTTGGAAGAGGGGAGCGGGGAGAGAACGCTGTCCGCAGATTTGTCATGCCAGCGTATGTCAGAGAGATCTGCTGATTCATCCAGATCCACCTCTCTGTCAGACAGGTCATGTTCGTCATCTGTTAGCTAGAAGCATAATTCAAACAGAACCAATGAATGAAACGTGCAAAGACACCGCATGTCAGCCTGGGTCAATTAAAACAAGTAGCATTAGGTGACAGTCACACTCATGAGGTTTACATTCTGCATTCTTTTGCACTTTCCCTTCATTATTTTTAAGGTGTACTAAAAAAACAAAGTAAAAAAGAGATGAAAGTGCCAGCTCACTTTAATTACCTAAGGCACCATAAAGTCTCACATCAGGCAAATACTCCAAACTGTTACTGATGCAACCGCAAGGGAAGAATCAAGTTAGGAAAACTTCTGGAATCACTTCACCGAAAGTATAAGTGATCTTTATCATGAGCACTGCTCTCACTATGTTCTTTTATATTTTGAAAACACTGGATTTTGTTCCATTCTTTAAGTAGAATTTAAGCTACCAAATATTGTTTTTCTCCCACTTTTTCATATGTGTGTTTAGTTCTGGAGATAAATTTCCATCTCTTCTGATAGGGAGAATCATTTTATCATTGTTTAAAAGAAAGAACAAACAAAAAACCAAACTCACTGATCTTCCCAGCAAACTATCTGAGAGTGCAGGGAGATGGTCTTATTACCAGTACCACAGTGCTACCCCTCTGAACAAAGTTTTACAAATTTAAGCACTTTCTGAAAGTTATGTATGTTCTGTGTTACTTCATTTCAAGATCTTTCTCCCTCCTCATTCTCATATTTGAAAAATGGCAACAAACCAACCAACCAACCAAACGTGTATGCAAATATACACACGGGAAGGCGGATAAGTTTCTTGTGATAGCGTTCCACACGTCCAAAGACCTCTTGACAGTAACGACGTAGCTCGTCTAGCTCTTCTTCAATGACAGCTGCATCCAGGGGCTCACTTTTCTCAATGAGTTGCTCACCTTGCACAATTATCTGCTCAATTTTGTTGTTGTTCAGTGAAATTTCTTGCTGGAAAGCCTAAGTTAAAGAAAGCCCATGGTTTACCAACAAAATCAACATGACAACAACCTGGATAATTAGTAGTCGAAGTCTTAGGAGCTTTACAGAAAGAATGGTGTGGGTAAGAAACAGGATTGCTCCAAATATTCTGTCATGAGCAACAATGAGCAATTAAATTTAGCATTCCACAATTGCTCAAGCCAAAACCAGGGATACTTCATGGTTTACCATCTCATTCCTCACTTGTTGTACTTGGAAAGTCTAAACAAGCCATGCCTGTGACCAAATGTTCAACCCAGATTGAACACAGATGCTTAAACCTAACACACTAGAATTCTGGACAATATGATATTTGGTATTTTTCTCTCCAGATAATGACTTTTCTGATGCAGAAATCATTGACAAATGCAGCAATTATTAGATATCAGCAATAAAGGGGACTTAAATAATTTTTATTAACAATTCCTCTTTTGATGAGGGAAAGGGGACTATGACCCTTGGTTTTTCTTTTTTTATATTTTTCACAGCTCAAAGAAAAGTACTGTCAGTACTACACTGACAGAAAAGTACATATTGAAACCTGATATAGCTCATAACTTCTGAGGTTGATGTCTCAGCCAGCAGGTAAAGGAACCATATCAGGCTGCATTTCTGCAAAATGTTACCTAAATTCCTTTCCCACCATGGCATGTTTTTCTCTCTTCTTTCATCCCTCCTTCTGTAACTTCTTGATCATTCTTTACCTTAAGTTGCTTTATCTTTGCTTGGACATCACACTCTGAGAAATGCTCTATGTTGGTCAGCTGCAGGTCCATCTCTGTTAGCCATACCAGGATGCTATCGCGTGCTGTTTCAAACTCCTCACGCTGGCTAATAAAATGCTGGAGGGTAGAAAACAGACTGGCATGAAATGACCAAACAACACAACTCCCAGCAGCAGTGGGGAGATGGCTTTTGTTCCCATCAAGCCTAATTTAAACTCAGTACACCTTCTTCTTTCATTTCCTACATTCTTTCTAAGGGTCACTTTTCAGTAACATCATCTTCAGCTGCAATTAGCTAACCTATGAGCGCTATCTTCTGTGAAGAAGGTGGTGTTTGAGGTAACCAAGCATTTCCCCACAGACTATGTTTTGGTTACCTCATACAAAGTGAACTGATAAGTTCCCCTCCTCTTCCAAAGGTAGATATTCCCTCAAAACCACTCTCCCTGCAGATGCATTAAACTGAAAGCTTCTGAAGTACCCTTGATTCATAACTATAGTAGTGAAATTGAAGTCTTAAAACTGGAAAAATACTTTTAGCCTGCGCAGGATGGAAGTAACTCGCTTTTGTAAATTGTCCCATCTCTGGTTCCCCTCGTGAACCATCTGCTTGAGGCTGCAGTCAGAGTCAGTGCGGTTCTCTCGGGCCAGGCGTCGATATTGTTTATTGATCAGTTCCAGCTGAGTCAGACTTTCATGCACTTGTCTCTGGAAGGCCTGAAGCAAAATGAACAAAAGACACCATCAGAGTTTTAATTATTGAAATCAGGATCCATATATAGGTCTCTTGCTTGATTTTGACCCTACTTCTACACTCTGACCTGTGTAAGCTCATAAATTTCTCTAGTTGCAGACATGCCCTGATGGCTACCCTACAGACATACTGCCTTCTGATTAAAATTAGCAAAAAAGCCCCCCCAAAAACCCAAATCAAAATAAATTAAAAAAAACCCCACAACAAAAATAAAACAAAAACCCCCAACAAACCAAAGAAACCCAAGCAGAAAAACATTTATAAAACTGATAGTTCACTGAATAAGAAATCGCAACATGAATACTCATTACAAAGGCAAAACCAGCAAAAACTCCCTCTTTTTCCTGCTCAATAATATGTCTTCGAATTTGAGAACAGAAATACAAACAATAAACATGACAATTCTTTTTTAAAAAGAGGAATAGAAATCCAAGATTCCTGTGGCCTTGTTGGGTTTCTTTACACATACTGAATTTGCTGAAACACAAATATTGAAGAAATTTGAGCAATTGTTTATTCTGAGTTTTACCAAAAATACTGAAATATTATATTGAAAGCATTATCTCTTTATTTTCAGTATACTGGTATACAAATTCAACAAGGTGAAGTGCCAGATTCTGCACCTGAGATGGGGCAACCCTGGATGTTTGTACAGAATGAGATGCTGGGAATCAGTTGTGCCATGGAAAGCGACCTGGGGGTCCTGGTCATGGGCAAGTTGAACATGAGTCAGGAGTGCCCTGGCAGCCAGGAGGGCCAACCCTGTCCTGGGGGGCATCAGGCAAAGCATCACCAGCTGGTTGAAGGAGGGTATTGTCCCACTCTGCTCTGCACTGGGGTGGCCTCACCTTGGACTTTGTGTGAAGTTTTGGGCACCATAAGGTAAGAAAGATATTGAGCTCTCAGAGAGCATCCAAAGGAGGGCAATGAAGATGGTGAAAGGCCTTGAGGGAAAGCCGTATGAGAAGTGGGTCAGGGTACTCAGTGTGTTCAGCCTGGAGAATGGGAGACTGAGGGGAGACCTCACTGTAGTTACAACTTCCTTGTGAGGGGAAGAGGGTTAGGGTTAGGGTTAGGCAGACACTGATCTCTTCTCTGTGGTGACCAGTGACAGGACCCAAGGGAATGGCCTGAAGTTGTGTCAGAGGAGGTTTAGGTCAGGTATTAGAAAAAGGTTCTTCACCCAGAGGGTGGCTGGGCACTGGAACAGGCCAGGGAAGTGGTTACAGCTCCAAGCCTAACAGAGTTCATGGAGCATTTGGACAACACACTCAGGCACATGGTGTGACTCTTGGGGATGGTCCTGTGCAGGGCTCGGAGTTGGACTCAAGGATCCCTGTAGGTCCCTTCCAACCCGGCATATGCTGTGATTCTGTGAAATAAATTTTGTCTCCAAATACTCATGGAAAGAAAATTTCATGAATATCCCTGCCAGCTTGTGTCTGGGCAAAGGTTTGACACCATGTACTTTTGGTGCTTGCTCTACGATTATGAGAGCCTCAGTCATGCAGCTAGGGTGCATAGGTGATTTAGTCTGTGAGTTCCATGTTGTGACTAGCTTGGAGAAAGAAACTTGTAAAGAAAAGGTTGAATTAACCCCTTAAAAGATAATAATGATAAAAGATGAATATTTTTTTAAAAAATCTACTTGCTTTTATCTTGTCACAGAAATAGAAAATCAACTAATCAAAGGAAGACTTAAAAATATAGACCAACCAGATCTGTTTTGAATACAAATAAGGTTTGGATACCATTGCAGTTCTACAAACTTGCTCTCTGATATTCCTGACAATGCAAATAAACAGTCAATGTCTTTCCAAACTAGACATCTCCCTTAAAATGGATTGTAGAGGTGTGATAAGTAACATAATTCAGTACAGAAATTTTAATTATACATATGAGTTTTATACATAAAAATATATGCTCTTCATACTGTATCATTCAAAGCTAAAAATTAAATAAGCACATTTCTGCTGTAATACCAGAGAAGGAAGTAAAGAAACTGGTTGGAAAAAAGATCAAAGTCTGTAGAGTCCTCTCAATATAACTATTCTCTTCATTAAATGGCCATCATATTGGGTAGGGGACAAACAAAAAGGAGCAAATGGGCTTGCAATTGGAGTGAAATGCTCAGTAGAACTGAATTAATTTGAAATTTGCAAGTATTCCTACATTAGAGGCACAAATCTGACTGCATTTACTAGGATCATGAAATCTAAAAGCGTGCAGTTGTCGTTTCATCTGCTACCAAGCCTTCTCCAGCAAAAGAACAACTGTTTATTTGCCTTCCATTTTTTTCATCTCAGCTACATAAGAATTCATCTGTTGGATTCCTCTCTGTAACCTCTTTTCATTTCTCCATAAACTATGTGAGAGGAAAGAATTTGATTTCATACAGTGAATTCAGTGACAGCCATTTTTGACTTCTGCGCTCAGCAACTGAAAGGGTCTTATATAGTCTGATGACCTCTTTTTTGTCATGTTGTTTTTTTTAATTCAAGTGCAGATATAGAGAGGAAAATAAAATTAGGAAAAAATCTCTGGTTAAAGCAGAAATCTGCTTCTGTTAGTATTTGTAAATGGCTGACTTTAGACTGACTTCACAACGAAGTCACTGAATTCCTCTGTATTTGAATACGATAATTTTGTTGCTTGTATTCCTGGTACTTTGTAGGCACAGAAAGTAGGTGCTCAAGAGAAAAAAAAAAATAGAAAGAATCAAACTATATGGAAAGTAGTCTTCTGGAAAGGCTACACTGTTCTTTGTATCTAGTTCCTGCTAACACTCTGTAGACAGTAAAAAAAAGCCATAATTCTGGTGGAGAGGAAAGGTCACCCTAAACAGCTGAGGTTCAATGAAACAGACTTTGGGCAAGGTCACATCAGCTGTAAAAATCAAAGAGCCAATATGCTTTTGGTACTGCTTCTTATACAGAGGCTTCCTAAACAAGAGATTTAGATCCTGATCACTAAGTAAAGGGACAATGTGAAAGAGGTCTGAGCAGAGTACTTGTGCTCAGGAAGCAATTGTTTTTATATTATGGCAACTGACCTCGCCATAATTAAGTTTATTTACAAGCAAAACCTGGCCAGTACATTCAGAAATGTGAATGTCAGTTACAAAACTCAAATCAGCACTTCACAGTTATGTTTTAATTGTTAAACCATAAATCTATTAACTAGTCTTGGACATTGTTTAAAATTTGCATTTCTTCTTCACAGCACATACTTTACAGTGCCTGACTGTTTACAGAATTGCCTAATAACTTGTTCTCTTTCTCCAGGATTATTTTTACCTCTCATCTTGCTATACTCTTTGCAAATATGAATGCAAGTAAATGATTTTCACCTCTGAGTAGCCATACAATGTGTGCATGTGCTTTACAGACAGGTATACAATCCACTGTGATTATGAGACAAGCCATCTTGTCTCATAAGTCTCTCAAGCCATCTTGTCTCATCTACAGTGGACACAATAGAGCTTTGTAACAAGCTCCTAAGCACTGACCAAAGTGACAGCTTGTGAGTTTTGAAGTATGCACTTTTAAGTCACAGGAGACACCAAATGGACATATAACAATATTCCCATGAACATGTATTTCAGGTACAAGGATCTGAAAAGGGGATATTGTGCATTATACAAAATGAGTTTAGAAGGCTAGGTTCAAAGAGTTACAGAAAAAAGAGAAGGAATAAAATCAAAGCATAAGATAAAACATGCAGCATGCATTTGAAGAGGTGAAGGAAGATTTATGAAGGCTCTGGAGCACCTACTGACTGGACATATTAAAAAATTGCAGAAATAAAAGTGGTGAGAAGTCTAGCTTTGGTGAACAAACAGTAAGGGAGAGTGAACTGATTTACTAGCATTTCCAGTTGCCACCTTCCATTGTTTTTTCATTCTAGAAACTTGACATGAAGGTGGCTACAAAATCATCAACTCCACTGGATTAATACAGCGTCTCTGCTGAGTGACTGGGTTATGGGAAGGAAGAACACCAGCTGGCTGCTGCAATGTGATCAGTAGGTATTAAATTTCAACCATTATAAATCACCTCAAACTTCTTCAGTTCTTCCTTAGCAACAGTGTAAAGCACACCAGAGGAACTTGGGAAAGCAGCTGTCCTCTCAGAGACTTTTAGCCACTCTTCAAATCTAGAGTAGTCATCCAAAAATTTTTGCCATAGCCGCCAGGTCTCTTCAATTCTGCAGTAGATAATGAAAAATTAGGAAATGCTTGGGTTGATGGCCCATTGAGCTACAGAACTTTAACCAACCATCTCAACAGCAGACTAGTGTTGCACCAGTCAGTAACTGACTGCAAATTTAAATCAGACAGCCAGGCTATAAACAGACCACAGGGAAGGCTGTCTCATTCCAGACTGAGCTAGAATAAGATGAAGGCATTTATTTTTTTTAATGCATCTAATTTTGGAATCAGTATAAAAAAAGTTGTAAGTTTGTAATAGGAGCTCTAAGAACTGAGCGCATGCTAAATAACTTCTGAAATACTGTTCCACTGTAGGTGCCTAAGCCAGTATTTTAGAGATCAGAAATTCCACACTACCTTCAACTACAGAAATTTTCTTATGGAATGCTAAAGAAGTTGCAGCATATATTTTACAGCTGTAATTATTATGCTTTTCAAAGGAACATAAACTTTTTTTTTCATTGACCAACTAAATGCTTTCTCTCAATATACACTGTAAACATATTTTTATTTTAAAAACTTCAAAAGTTTTAAAAACTCCAATTTTACTTCAAGGGAATATATGATCTTTTTTGACCCTTACACTCTTTTATTCAGTACTACAACCACATAACATACATCCCATCCTGTATTTCTGCTGTGAAAGGAAGTACTAGTTTGTAGGCATTTTAGACTTACTTAAGTCGCCTTTCCATTGACATTGCACAAATGTTCCTCCATCTTCTGTCCAGATTGCGTGTAGCCTGCTGGATAGAGTCACACTCTGCTTCTGTGGCACAAGCATCACAGTCATGAAGAAGTACTTCACACAGATTGAGAACAGATGCCACTCCAGTGCTGTGTTTCTCTATGTCCCTCTGAAGCTCCTGCAGGTGAAGAAATTAGTGCATAAAAGAAATTGCAAAATATGCATAAATGCATTTCTCTCCAACTTATTTAAAAAAAAAAGAGAAAAAAGCTTGCAAACAGAAATAAAACTTCCAATAAATAACAACTCAGAAACTATGCGAGTGGTGTTGGAGTGTTATCAATGAGGCCAGGAGAACCTGGCAGCATGCACAGCTCTCCCAGGGACTATGAACACCAAACCATTACCTGGGACAAACTGCCAGAGCTCTGCATGCTCAGCTGAGCATCTTTCAGACACATTAAATCAACATCACCCATAAATGACAGAATTATTCCCAGCCCTTTCCCATTATCAGAGAATGTAAAGCAGAAGTTAGTAGGAGAAGTGTGAGAAAAAAAATATATGAGGGACCCTTTGTGAACCTACTCTTCCCCAGGTAAGCTAGCTGCAAAATGGCATGTTTGACATGGAGACTGGCAGCAACACATGTTGAACATGGTATGTGCAGTAGGAGACTTTTCTTCCTTCAGCTTTCCAGTTCTATAGCGTTTTCATTGGAAATGGTAAAGAAAAATTCTGGATACCTACAGAAAATGCACTCACACTGCCTTAGCACTTACTGTATGTGATCACTATTATTTTTCCTGTTGTTTTCTTGGTTGCAATGGCTTGTTCTACACTGATGATAATGCTTCATCTCAAAGTAATATTTCAGCTTCAGTTTTGAACTCCAGATTCAAGTTAAGACAAATCACAAAAGTAACTGGCTGTTGCTGTTGGTTCAGCACATCGAAAAGAAACTCTGCTTGACTTCTGTCTACACTTGCAAGGAACCACCACATTATTAGATGGAAAAAATCAGTATGAGCAATAATAGAGCCCAGACCACATAATTCCAATAGTGATAAAGAAATACTAACATAACTATGTCACAAAGTACTGTATTGCATTTAGAATACTATGCTCACTTCTGATTCAGATGAAAAAAACAACAATTAGGACAATCAGATGTGAAAATTTATTTAGGAGAACAAGAACTTGTCAGCTTGAGGATGAGTAGAGATAAACTTCTAATTCTGCTATTAAACTATAACATGCAAAGGGAAATACATTGTCAACCTACTGTGTCTACACACATTTAAGGTCTAACTAGATGAACTTTTCTTCCAACTAGCAATATGATCTGAAAATACGTTTTGGCAGGAAATGAGACCTAAATGTCAAATGTAAAAACCTCTGGCAATCTGAAATGGAGCAAGGCCAACCTACACCAACCATTTGGTTTGGTTGTTTGGGATAACTGGGCTTCCACTCAGTGAAGCAATCTATTTCATCTTTTCATCTACGAAACAGAAAGCTATTTTGTAAACATCTACATGAGACCGTCAAGTGGAAAATCACAATGTTTTCTTCCTCAGGGATGGCCTTTTACTTCCACTTGCCTGAAAAATACTTTCATTGTTATGTCAAAGTGCTTATGCTTCTTGCAATCTGCCCGTAAATGTTATAGGGAGGACACTATAATCAGAAGCAACATGAAACACACACTCCAGACAGCTATGAGAATTCAGGTTAAGTAATCTCTCTGATGTTTTGGAGTAAAGCAGTAGAGAGAGTTGCCAGCTGTGGGTCCTGAGCACTCCCAAGGATTAAACTGGTTTTTTATTCACCAACAGAACCTTTCCATAAACCTTATATTTATTTCTCAGATTTTAAATTTTTCTATGTTTATTAGAGAACATTAAGCCTTTGGGTTAGTTCACAAAGGGACATCACTTTTATGCACTGCTATCACCCATATACAAGTGGTTTTTTCACTTTATTTACCCAGAAGCAAACACAATTTTTCACATTTGAGGTGGCAGTAGATTGAGAAAATAAAGAAACAAGTAATCCTTAAAATGGAATTTGTTATCTGAAGAAAATACTGCATTGAAGTGACCCTACCTTTCCCAGGATATTCAGATTCAAGTGTATTTTTAATTTCACTAAAAGATCAGCAATCTGCAAAGCTGATGCTTAGCTGAAGTAGATGCTGAGAAGCAGATAGCAGAGTTACATAAATTAAATTGGCCCTCCTCTCTCAAAATAGATTTTTAACATAATTTTTCATACGAAGAACTGGAAGATAACTTAAGATGACTTAAGTGGAAGATCAAACGTGGAAACGTGGAAAAGAACATGAGTTCACTAACAGGAGAAGAAAGAGGGAACAACATATTTGAGAATCTGGCCTTCTGAGACATGAGGGATAGTGACATAGCCTATGACTAATACATGGTTGCCATAATAATACTGGTTGTCATAACTTGAAGGTGGGTAGGGGTTTTAAATTATTAATTAAAATAATATATTTATTAGTATATTAATAAATTATATATTAATTATAACCATTAGTTAATTGTATAATCAAATCAAATGTTATCATCAAATCAAACTTCCAAAGATGCCATCCTCCCAGGATAAGACTCACTGATATTTCTCACCTTCAGAGTTCAAATTAAACCACTCTACCACTTCTACAGCATATCACTGCATGCTGTTACCACAAGGAAAGAGTGGAAGGCAGAGATATACCAGTCTCTGCTCCCACAGTAAGTCCCATAAGAAGTGGTTGTAACAAACGATGGGATGCCTGCATAGGGATGCTAGTAAAAAACCTAAGTATTTATCTTGTTGATAGCAATGTTTACCCCTTTCCAGCACTTTATCGTGTCACAAACACCACTCATTAGTGATGCTTATGCTTTATAAATTATTATCCCTATTTAAATGTCATATAGAATATTAATTCTGCACAGCCATGTAGTAAATAAGTCGGGGAGCTGGCAAAAACTCTGAGGGGGTTCTTGTCTCTCAGTTTCACACTCAGTATAAAAGAGCAAAATGGCAGTTTGTACTCTACATAAATTAATTATCCCCAAAATATCCATCTCTCCTCTTCCCATGTATTTCTTTCTCCTCTGGAGAAAAAACTTAGGAGATCACCTTATTCACTCCCAGTGAGGCTGCAAAAAGGTAATTTGGCCAATAAATAACCAACAGGAACACAACAGTCCTCTCCAGTAATGTGCTTTTAGGTAAAGCTGCACTAGGCAGTGAAGTGGAACAGGAAGAAGTATAATAAATAATCTTAGGTGTAACATTAGTCTCTATGCCAAAAACTGATTGACTTCACATTTTTCTGCATATTTTATTCTAGCACTGCATAAAGGCTTTGTGTACTATAATAAACCAACCAATTTTAACTTCATATGTATAGCTCATGCATCTTTGCGTGCAAAGTGATTCTCAAACAAGCTGCAAGATAAAACTGAGTTAGAAAGGTTGCTAAAAATAGTAATTTTCAAGCATGTGCAAAATTTGCAAGGTCTAATAGGTGTCAGTTTTGCCTCTGGGAACAGACAATTCAAACAAACAAAAACGACAAGCCCCAAAGGAAAAACAATTGCAATAACTTGCTCAGGTTACATCTCTTGGTGCCTTACCTTTCTTGAAAATGTCAATCAGCTCCTGGTGGATTCGATGTCAAAGCCAGCAGAAGGCTCTATAAGTGACACAGTAAGTACCACTTGCCTTGATATTTAAGCACTTTGTCTCATGCCCTCTGAGCATTGAACTGGGTATGGGCAGCCCAAGGACACTCTGGCTCTCCCCATGTCACTGTTCACCTGATAAGTGTGTTTGTATTTTACCTGCTGTTCATTTAGCTTCCTTTGTATCTCCTCAGAGTCACAGGTTTCATAGACAATAGGTTTGGACAGCTCTGACTCAATGTGGGCAAGCCAAGATCTCAGGCTACTCATATTTTTATCCAGCTGCTGCACTGCAACAAGGGTCTCCTTCAATTTCTTTACCCTGTAAAGAAAAAGAAGTGGCAGCATAAGTAAATACTGAAGAAAAATTTTCACAGCATGCATTTCAGGAGGTTTTGTGAGAAACTTCACTTAGATGGCATGTTCTGCTCTGAAGTCTTCCTTTATTATGTAACAGAAGTATATCATGTGTCCATTTCATTCTGCATTCATAGGTGCTGCATAAGAAAAATTAAGAGCTTACTAATGCAAGTAACATTTTCAAAGCTTCTGTACCTTATCAGTTGACTTAACTATGTGTCAAGAAAAGCTGGGGAGTTTTGTTTGTTTGTTTGTTTGTTTGTTTTTCCAATGAACTGCCCATTCCCTGCTTAGATTTACAAGCATGATGCTGGATGCTACTGATCCTTTGCAGGCATGCAGAAGTGACAAAGGGAACCATGAGTCACAGCAGCCCTGTGGAACAGCAATGTTGCTTTATCCTTTGCAAGGTCAAACTGTGGACCAGGATTTTCTTATTTGCAATTGTGCAGTGCTCCAATCTCTGTGCTGGATTTTATTTACATTTTGCCTGCAACAACTGATAAAAGGCCCATCATTTAGAAAGTGTCCTCTGTCTGAGGCAGACTGCATGGGAGTACATCACTGCCAGAGCAAAAAAAAAACAAGCCTAGCCCAACTACAGCTATTTTCAGTCACATGACCTAAGTTACTCTAGAGAGAAAGAAAAAAAGTGTGGCATACTAAAAGAACACTCCAACCAAACCCAAAACCTACAACTTCCTTCCTGCCCGCCTTCCTCTCCCCTCTGCCCTACATCTACCATAAACACGTATTTTTTTCGTACTGAATTTAACATAACAGGTTCCTTGCCCATAGTACAAATAGAAGCAAATAAACAAGTTCTTACTGGAGTCTGCTGGGCTTTTTTTTTTTTGACTGAATTGCAGTATAGTGTTACACTTCTAGCTGCTCTGAAAACACACCCACGATCAAATAATATACATAACCCAACATTTCTAAGAATCTTCCTTCTGAATTTTGGCAAGCAACTTGCTTATGCTTTAAAAGCCCTGCTTAAGAGACAAAACTCAAATTCTAACAAAGTATCTGGGATCCCTAGCTGAGTGTAATTTACACCTTTTGCAATTTCATTTACAAGATTATGTTTAAAACATCAATTATTCCAATAATTACTTCATGCTTTTGTTGCAGCACTATGCACATAACTGTGAAAGACTTGAGATAACTCCTCTCCTTGACAATGAAGATTCTGTACTGAAATCAAGGGGTTGGACCTACGATATGGCTGGTTTAAAGGTTGTTTTTTATACAACACACACCCCCATCTTCTTACATTTTACAAATATTTAAGACTCTCAGATAGGAAAATACTGCAAAAATTCAATTTTTTTATGATTTACTGATGACAACTCATCTAAAATTTGATGCTTATGCTTTCATGTTCCAATTAATGTACCTCAATTTCCCCAAGAGAGTAATAACTTTAAAATGTCTAATAATAATGTCTGTCATTCTACAGTAACAAAAGTCAGCGGGAAAACAACTTGGAGCTAAAATTAAGCACAAAATTATTTAATTCAACTATTCCTAAGGTAGACAGCCTTAGATTGCCCTTAAATCTAAACAGGAACAAACTTGTAAATGCAGAAAAATGCATCATATGGAACTCATAGCTAATGCGTTAGTCATTTAGACAGCTTCTTACTAACATCAGACTTTAAAAGGCAACATGAAAAAAGTCAATAAGGGCACGTTAGCTAAGTCTCTACCGTAGATAGTAGAAAGCAGAAAAGGGTTTTTTTTTTTACAGTATCTATTTGGAACTGGAGACAAAGTTTTAGGAAATACTCTTTGAAACAGTGACAAATGTTGCGCTACTAAAATCAGTTTTGAAAAAAATGAATTTAAAAATAATCTTTCTATGACTAAAGAAGAGTTATTGTCCAAAGTACAGCACTATTGCATAGCAGGACACTAGTACTGCCAGTTACATTTTCTATTCTGATCACAGTTTCCCCTTTCAAAGAGTGCATTTCTAGAATTCTGAACAACGGCAATATTTCTAGAAAAGATAATGTGAAGTGGGAAAAAGAGAAGATGAATCAAAAATCCAAGATGATGTAGGCTGAGTTCAAGTATTACACACAGTTACAAAACAATAGTTAATTTGTACAGGACAGGCTTTTATAAGTTAAGTCTAAAATACTTTACAGCCTCTTTCCTTCTCTACCTTTTGCTTCTAGCCATGCCCCTTTGCTGACACAAACAGTAAGCAGACAAATACAGTCTGCTTTTTTTCATATGTGTACACACTCTTGTACTTAAAAACAGCAGTAAAATCAGTCCACATTTTTTTTCAGACAGCTAAGAGATTTTACTAGTTCTAAGTCTCCATTAGTATAAAAAAATTATTCTGGGATCCAAAATAATGAGCTGTAAAACAAAGTATGCTGTTATCACTGTCAACTATTTTTAAACTGATCAGAAAACCAGTAATTTCTAGCTATAGTAGTGATTTCTACATATCAATATTTCCCAGCAAGCCAAGACTTCAGAAAGAAAAGTATCAATCAAAAGCAAACAAAAATAGCTGCCTGCCTTGTGATATCACAGTTACAGTCTGGGAGATCTGAATCCACACTGCTGTCCTCCGCCATCCTCACAGCATGCAAGTCCTCTGCCACAACCATGAAATTTTCCAGCATTAAAAAAGAAGAACTTCCACTCTCAAAGCCTGCAAATGCACTGTTCTTTGGGTGGGGGGAGGAGAAAAGGGGACACACTTCTCTGTGCTGGTGAGTACTGTACAGAAAATGTTTCACACCAAACAAATGTTTGCAGCCGTTGCTTGATAACATGAGACTGGATGGTGACAAGTGGTCATGTTTCTAAATAAAACCTGCATTCATCAACATGTGCCAGACTTGATCTCCAGGAATGCAGACTGTGAGTGGTAGGGCAAAGGATGAAAACACATACAAAGCCTTCTCTGTAAAGCCTGAGCAGTTGTAGCAATAGCACTGCTTCCTGGCTGTAAATAACTCAGACATTTCTTTCACCTGCTTAACATATCAGAAAAATTTATCTGAAAGGATGAAAATGTTCTGGAAGTGCAGAAAACAGAAGTCTCTGATGCAGACACACAACTTTCTGCAGCTGTCACTTCAGTAGTTACAGACCTGCTCAAAATGGAGAGGCAAATAAAAAAAAGTGGGTAAGGAAAAAGAATGTGACAAAGAAAAGAAAGATGCTTTTACAGGTGAATGGAGCAGTTTTACCACACAGCATAAAATCCACAGGTGAAGAGTTAGATGAGACATATATTATCACACTATTATTACCAAACCATTTTCCCAGAGCACTTTCTATTAGTTCACAGCTGTAGGAAACAAACCACTATGAAAATGCTCCAAGCAAGGCATCACTGTAATGCTGCAGCAAAGTCCACAGGCTCTAATAATTTTTTAATGCTTTCAGGTATCCAGAATGTGAAAAGAGGTAATTTATTCTCAACACCAGGACAACTAGTCTGCATCTACTAGCTGAATGCAACCAAAATCATGCTATGTAATACATTCCAAACTCCAAAATATTGTAACAGGAACACATGCCAGTATATAAGAACATATACTACAGAGCCTCAGGAACCTTTTAAAATTTATTTGGAGGGATGCAAACCCTTCTGTCCAGTGGGAATTAGACATTAATACAAGTACTTCGTACATGCATTAGTAAACAGCTTGGGCCTTAATGGCTTCTGGCCTAAGCTACAGTTGAACTGAAATTTTCACAAGCTAGCATCAAACCACTTTTTCCCCAACTTCAGCAAACTTTGTGGAGTTTTATTCACCTCAGTAAGCACTGGAATGAAATACTTAATTGCACACAATACTGTTGAGCATGCCAGTTGAGAAGGATAAGTTGAAATGTCTGGAACTAAAGTAAATATTTTACGTACATTAGTTTAGAATTAGGACTTCACACTTCATGGTAACAGAATAAGAAAGTTTAAGTGTATAGTATTGCAGTTTATATCTCCCCACTCAAGAATGATGCAGAATCCTGAACCTTACCTGTCCCTACAGAGGGCACTAATCTCTAATACTGAATAGACAACACAGATATCTTAAAGATGTGTTTTGCACTTTCTGAATGCAATTACTTTCCAGTAGAAACTTCCTGAAGGTATTATTTGGACATTTATCTGAGTATGCATTTCAAAGACAAACATAAAAATATATCAAATATACTTTAAGTTCAACAACTTGGTGACGTATCACACCCTCTGAAACCAGGCTCCTTGACTGTAATGCAACGCTTCCTAACTTAATTGTTCTGCAAGATATATACAGTGTTCATTATTTTAAAATGAACTACTATTAAAGGAGCTGAAGCCATCAGAATTCTTTTGTTTACATAAAATTTACTGCTCCCGTGCTTATGGATTTCAGAGCAGGGATGCAGTAGAACCATATGAAAAAAGAACAAACAAAAAAGATGATGAAACTAAACAAATCCTTTTACTCCTAAAAGGACTACAGTATTACTAATGTATATGTCCTTACATCAGAGAAATATGAAGTATATATACAATTCATGAAATGTAATATTGTGACAAAATTATTGTCAGTAAAGGAAGAGAGGCTGTAGAACAGCTTAACAGAAACTGTTGTAACAAATAAACCAGTTTCTTCAAACATCAAACAACAATCCTGTATTTCTCTAAGTTATGAAAATTGTTGCTATAATTTTGACTTTGAATAAAAACAATCTTTAAGCCCAGCGTGCATACATCTACCTGCAGTTACTCTTCTCCATCAGTGAAAAAATAATCAGGCAGAAAACTTAAGATTTGATTTTGGAACTGCTTTTCTTGAAATCCAAATCTATAAATGAACTGTTTTGATTCACCTGCCATGATTTTTTTAGGAAAAAACTATATTTGCACCTAATTTTAAGCACCATATAAAGTAAGAGGGTATTAGAGCAAGGCTCACTAAATCTGACTGCAAGTGACCCTCTATCACAGAAACAGAGTTGTTAAGGTTAGAAAAGACATTTAAGATCATCAAGTCCAACTGTCAACCTACCACCATTACTGTATCATTCTAGCACATAAGTCTTTAATTTACTTGAAAAAATGATCTCATGTACTGAAAAGTAAAACAGGAAGGTGAATTTCACAGAAATGTTGATGGTTAACAGTAAATTTATTTCAGTTAATGATGAAAAGGCAGACATGAAAGATTTTAAGTGCATCACATCCAGAATATTAATCTGTCCCGCTTAACACTTAGACACAAAACAATGGTTTTACCTGGCTGCAATAAGATCTAGAAGATGCTGCCACCTGTCATTGATCTTGCCAAGTTTGTACTCAATCTCTGATGCCTTACTCTCATGGCTGGCTTTAGCAAGTCTCTCTCCCATTTGCTGAAGTTGGATTTTGTTCTTCTGGGCTACAGCAATTTCCTCTTGATAATCCTGGACAGTAAAGAGCAATCAGAAACAGGGTACTTATTCTGAATATACTCTGCTCTATACTACTAAAGGAATGATTAAAAAGTACAAATGAATGTTGTTTTTTTTGTTGGTTTGTACAATGGAGAGACAACCTCTTATAAACACAACTATCAGAAGAATGAAAAAAAACACCCAACTCAAAATAAAACATGATGTCTTCTATAGAGATACCTGCTATAGTTAAACACATTACAGGCGATTCTGATTGGACACGTAGCAAAGCACTCAGATGCCTCTGATTTTGCATTCACTTAATTTCTGGTATTCTAGAAGGCTCTGTCTCAAGAAAGACAGGAAAATGCTGCATAGCAAGAGAACACAAACACTGGAACACATGAGGGTAAGGCAAAACCTCCATTTCAGCAACACACAAAAAAGTAAGCAGTTAAAGAACAGTACGTGTGTACATCATACCTTTTTAAGTTTCTCAATCATTTCTTCTATGAGGATGTCACCATTTTGAGACACCTTACTTTCCATTTGTGTCAGCCACTCACACAGCTCCTTGTTTTTCTCACTGAAAACAGCCCACTCATTCAGTCTCTCACTAACTTGTTGCCGACGTAAGGAGACCTTAAACCATGCGCAAAGAATAAATAAAAACAAAACAGTGAATGCATTTAAGACATGCTTAAAACACTTTGTACCTCAATGTGAACTACTCCAGCCCTTCCAAAGTGTTTCAGCCACTTACTTGCTTTTAAAACAAACTGGAGCTGTACTGTAAAAACTGTGTGACTGTAAGTTCAGGGTTAAGCAGTGATCTCAGATTTCCTGTTAGTTACATCCTATGCACAGAGAGAGGCACCCAAGTGTTAAGCTCAGTAGTCTGTCAATACCTTGTTTTCTAACATCTCTGATCCAAAGGTTTCATTAGAAGAGAAAAATTAAATTTTCTTTTTAGTCTAAGAGATTACATAAAAAGGAAATTATAAATAATTCACCAAAGCAAAAAAAAAAAATAATTTATACATAGCAAAGGCCAAACTCTAAAACTCTGGGTAATTGGTGCATGAGCACATGAGTACTAAGCTAAATCAAAGATACACTTTATTTTGCATAAGCAATTTTCTAATTGAATCCCAATACACTCATTTCATAGATGACTATTTCTCATGGATGGGCATGACAGATTCCAAAGGACTGAGGTGTGCCCTAACAGGGAAGAATACGCATAAAACATCAAACAGGCTAATGCTGTAGTAGATATAGAAGGAAAGACAACATTGCTGTTTTTAAGAAATTGCTACAGCTGTGGTACCACCTCAAACTACAAATAATAACAGACAAAGACGGACACTGAAATCAAAATAGCAGCAGAGAGCGAGCAGCAGTCATGTCGTCAGTTTAAAACATCAGTACAACTACTTACTTCTTCCCCACTGTAATCTAGGTTGTTTATGACTTTATATCAGAATTCCAGCTGAAAAGATGAAGACTGCATCTGCTCTTTCATAAACAGCAGTGATATGTTCTTTAACTCCTGTGTTAGGTTTAATGGGGGCATACACATGATCATGCATTTCCTTTTTGTGGTTCTGAACTTGATGACAGCTTTCCGGAAATAAGCAGCAGTTGAACAAAGTGTTGCATGAGGTTACATCCTGAAACACTCAGGATGTAACCTAGTGCACAAAACCAAGATAAAACTTCTTTACTTGGTTCCTTCCTTTACCATAAACGTACATGCAGTGACTACACCTTAACTTAGATGTATCTACATTGGCTCATTCAAATGCAGCTAACTCGTAGCAAGTTCTGTGCTGATAAGCACGAAGCACCTTTCCTACTTTGGTGGTGTTTTTGAAGGCTTCGCAGGTATTTTATATGAAGGAACTATTTCAAAGTTAGCCTCACTGTACCTGGGCTGCAATCTCTACTGAAAACCACAGAAATAACATTAAGATAATCTCAAAAGATGGGTGAGGAAGGTCTCACTACCTGAAGTGCAAAACAGAGGCCAGAAGCACACTAACAGCATGAGGCATCTGAAAAAATAAAACAATGCTCCTCAGCTCATTTTGCAGGCAAGCAAGTCAGCCTCAGACTAAGAGAAATGCAGACACCAATGTCGGAAGAGGCAGAAGTTATCAGCATAACTGAAGGGACAATAGAGCAATATTGAGTGGAGAGGGGACATCCTTTCTGAGCCCAGTTCTTCCATGAAAGCAAAGTATAACTGTATTACTTCAGTGTTTTACCCAGACAGCCATGCCAAATCCCACAGCTTACAATGTGATCTTTTTGTTGATTTTTCAAGGTTGCCTAAATATGACCTCACTGCCATTAAAAAGTTCAAGAGTTCCAGAAACACTAGCAGTAACTAAAGGAACATTTCAATGAATGCTTTTCTTGATTCAGAAAGAATTCACTTTTGAATTTAAGTTTGCCTACATGCATCTTTTCTAAAAGCTGCCACTTGCATTCAGTTTTTCTCCCAACACTTTTGCAGCCTGCATACCACTCACACCAGTGCCCAGTACTGTACTTGCCTGGTGGCACAGCTCTTCCCACTGTCTGTGCAGGAGCTCTATACGCTCACTGAGGATTGAGATATCATCTGCGCTAATATATACAGACAGGGTCTCCTTCAGCAGAGAGAGGTGTGCAAGATCATCTGTCCAGCCTTCCACAGCATTCTCTAACTCCTTAAAAGAAGAACATAAGGAAAAAGGACTGGTTTGCTAACAAGTAAAAATTTCAGTATGTTAACGAAACTTGAATACAAGCAGTGTTATCTCACTGATAAGTCCTATCTGAGCAGACCCACTACTTCAAGCAGATTGTTTCATTTTAAAGAAACAAAATCCTCATCAACTCCAAATGTACCAGTATTTCCAGTTACAAGGGCATAAACTCCCCAATACAGAATGATACACCAGCCTTGTAACAAGCAGTCCTAACTAAGAAACTACTCAACTCTCTAAAGTTCAAAGGTATATGGGAATCCCAAGTATTGGTTTGGACTTTTCTGTATTGAAACTATTTTCAAGTTGTGATCCATTTCTAAAATACAAATACTATAGCCTAAAAGTGTTGTCTAAAATGCTCCACAGTAACCTCACCTCAAATAAAAAGCACTAAACCAACAGTTTAGATAACATGAGTTTAAATTTGGAGTTAGATTTTCTATAATAAAACACACTAGTATATAGCCCTTCCACAGTACTTTTCAGATCCTATTCTGATATCACTTTGATCAGATGCATATCCACCCTGCAGGATTTACATTCTGGTGAGATCACTGCGGTATTATGCTGTCCATATGTTACATGGATAGTTTCTCGTCATGGGAAAGGCTGACTGGTTTGCACAGACAGTATTATGAAGCCAATTAACAATGGAAGAGGTTACTGCACAAAGGCAGAGACAACAATCAACAGAGAAGTGATTTACCTTGCAACGAATCTGCTCTGCATGCAGTTCATCATGGTGATCTGGCAATGGCTGAGAAAGCTTTTTTTTGAATGATCTTAGCTTCTCCAGGGAGTCTCCTATGCCCTTTTCAGATTTTTCCCAGTCCTGAAAGCAGAATGTTTATTAGACTTCAATTCCGATATGGATTATATTTATGTCAGTTGATTTCCCTAATATAAACACAGGTTGAATCCCCCTCTGAATAATACTGAAAGTCTCACAGCTTGAGTCATGTGTAGAACTGCATCAAATTTTTTGTGTGTAGGTCTGTTAGTAGAAATACACATATCTGTTATTAAAATGCTGCTTAGATCTAACCCCATCGCTTCAGGAAAGACTCTCCTTGCTAAAATTATTTTCCTCTCCCTTTCCTGAATGCCTGTATTAAACACATCACTATGCTTTGACAAGAGGTTCATTCAGGTGCATTAATATCAGGGTTGGGGGGGAAGGTGGTTGGGGAAATTGCAAATTCAGGGCAGATTGAAGTACCTGTAGTATCTTCTCAAAATCAAGATTTTAGCAGCCACACCCAGGTTTAGTGTTTGTATACTTTCCAAAATTTTTAAGCTGTCCAATGCAATAAAACTATACTAATCATCATGTGACAGTATGGGCACCTCACCTGCTTGTTGAAGCTTTGTATTAAGACAAAAATATCTCTAATAAGCCAGTGAATCCACAAAGAATGTCAGTGGGGTTTCACATGGGGTCACAGCCTCCTTTGGGCATCCACCTGCTCTGGTGAGGGTCCTCTCAGGCTGCAGGTGGATATGTGGTCTTCTTGAACTTCCATGTCTCCACCATGGACTACAGGGTTATTTTTGCTCTGGCACCTGGAGTACCTCCTCCGCCTCCTTCTTCACTGACCTTGGTGTCTGCAAAGTTGCTTCTGTCATATCGTCTCACTCCTCGCTCTGGCTGCAATTACTCCTACACAGTAACTTTTTTTTCCACCTTCTTAAATATGTTATGCCTGAGGTGCTACACCCCCACTGTTGGGCTCAGCCTTGGCCAGTGGTGTGTCCATGACGGAGCTGGCTGGCACTAGCTCCATTAGACGCAGGGGAAGATTCTGGCAGCTGCTCACAGAACTCATTCCTGTAGTTTCCCACTAGAAAAACTTTGCCACTCAAACCCAATACAAATAAGCACAGAAATTAAACATCATTGTGCAAAACAAAATAAATATTTGGTCTATGTTGAAAATAGGACTGGTAGGGATATACATTACTGGCAGTATTTTGGAAATATCAATTAAAATATGTCAACTAACATATAAGTCTACTTTTCAGAGATGGTGAAGGGAAATTGTTAGCTTGTAGCATCTATGCAGTTCCTGTATTTGTCTTGGTCTATTGAGAATGCTTTTTTTCACCAGGGTTCACAGTAAGAAACCATGAACTTGCTGAAGAAGTACAGAAGAAATCGCACACTTACTTTCAGTAGTAGAGCAAGCTGTTTCTTTTGCTCCTCCAGTCGGGTGCTAACTATCTTCCAGCGCTCCTGAATTTCAGTAAGCTCTGTCTGCAGGACTGCCTCAGCTTCACTGTCAGCAGAGAGCAGCAGTTGTTTCCCAGCTTCCACAGTGAGGATGTAACTCCCTTGCTGCCTCAGGAGAACTTTTTCTTTAAGCTGAAAATGTTAATAGTTTTCTGTTAACTTTGTCTTTTTAATTACAGTTAGCAATTCAATAATTCACTCTCAAGCCCCAATGGTTGCACACATTGTCTTAAGCATGAGCTATGGCCCAAATGGTTTACCCTAACATTTTCACAATCATTTACTGCAGCAGATCTTTAGAAATTTTCTCCCAGGAGATAAAGACATGAAATTAATATCACTATATCCTCATTAATATCACTATATCAATTGCTCTTAAAGAGAAAGAGGTCCTCTAGAGACTATTACGCTTATAAGCTTTATTATTATATCCATTTCCAGCTAAAAGCTTGAAGACACTGAGCTGATAAGTAGATACTGTTAACCTCACATAGAAATGGACAGTCAATGAATCCTTTTTTGTTAGCTAGAATACATTCCTCAAACAGGGACATCACTGTTTTTTCATGACAGCTTCAGTGTGACACTAGCTACAAAGCAAAAACAGGAGCACAACAAGGGCCCAGTAAGTTCTCCATTAGATGTTCTTTGCACACTCCAACTTTGCTTCCATCACACTATCATTTCTGATGCTATGCTAGTTTCAAAGAAGAACTAACATCCAATGTTGCTTTCTGCCAAGCAGATACACTGAATCTAAGACATTTTTAAAGAATGTTTTAAGTGATCAAGACTGTAAAAAGGGCAGGGATTTTTTTCCTTTTTCTTCAAACACAGTGGACATACCTGTACTTCATCCAGTAGTGCTCTTGCTTGCTGCAATGGCATAGGAACATGGCCCAGCCCAGTCACTGGCTGACAGGACATCTCCATCAGCCACTTGCATAGCTTCTCTGCCATCTCCCTATAGCGCTGCCACTGGTGGATCTGGCTGTCAATGATCCCCCTCCTCTGCTGTGCCCGGCGAATTACTCCTTGCCATTGATTACTTAGAAGAGTCAGTTTCATATTAAATTCATCCCTATTTTAAATAGATAAATAACAAACAAAAATACATAGTAACCTTCATATTTGGATGTATTTGTTTAATGAAATACGCTGAAGGGAAAGGGAAAATGTCTGGCTGTCAATTATGAAATACTAAGAGAAAAGCACTGAAGTCTCATGATAACTGATTGAACTTCAAACTTCATGTTCTGGAAGAATTAAAGGTATCCAATTACTGAGACCTTAAAAAACTCAAACCTTTAACACACAGAACTATTCTACCTTCGCCCCAGAAACACACAAAGAAAACCCACAGGTTTTGCCAGTTTGGATTAGTCAAATTCATAGTAAATCACGGAGATGTCACAATTCACTCCCAGATTTACTATGGGGTTCAAAGCAGGCATAAGATACACACAGCAACAACAAAATTCTCATATTTCAATGAACATAAAATCTTATATTAGGGCCATGATACCCATAACAAAGTCAATGCATATGCAGAAGTGTGAACCCACTGATTTTGCAGTGATTTTCATTCATTTGGTCACAAGTGTTTAAAATAAAATCCTAGGCAGCAGTGAATTCCTAATCCATTACATTAAAGCTGCAGGTGTTCTTAAATGGCAGTAGGGATTTCTCCTAGTAGAGGCAGGAGATTCCTCAGCTGGCATAAATCAAGTGTAACCCACTAGATTTGTCACTGCAGGCTCCTTTGGTGAAAGTGACGTTTTGAAAATACATCAAAATAAACATATATGTAACAGACTTGATAATTCAAGACAAATCTTGTCAGAGAAGCAGCCCCAAGGTTGCTGTATTCCCAAATGCACCCATATACCCCATAGTATCCTAAAGATCGCTGTCTTAAGATCTGGCTAATTAATAGCTTAACCTAAAAATAGTAACTTCTACTTCAGAACAGCATGATCAGAACAGTGACATTTGCTACCTTCTGTTTGGAGGTTTACCACTACTCTAAGTGTTACCAGCAGCAGCAAAAACACAGGAATGTCTACCTGTCATCCACCTGTCCTTGTTCTAGGAGGTGCTGCCCATCAGAGATAATTGAATGCAAAATCTGCTGGCGGCTGAACATCTCTGCCTGGAATAGCTGTTGTACAAGAGACAAGGATGTTAAAACAAGACCTTACACTTTTGCTTCTGCCTGTATGCACTGGTAAAAATAGATTTTCAGGTACTTATTGTGATTTCAGATTAATCCAATGGTAGTTTTGTTATGAACTTAAAAACACATTTCAAAATCTCATTTTTAGAGTTACTTGCTGCTTCTAGTAATTATTAGTTCCTCAAGATCACTATTATAAAGATAAAGCCTGGTTTTATGTTTCTAAGTAGAATTGTGTGACTGACATTACAATTTACAACAAAATCCACATAGGGTATTTTCTGTATGGACAAAAAGGGCACATCTATTTTTGACATGTTTAAGAATATTATAATGCTTTGCTTTGTTAGATTGAATTTATGCCCAGACCATGTGTGATAGTGTTATACAAACTTTTAATACACATTTACATTGCCAGTAAAACTTTAAAAGAGATGGTCAGCCATGTATAGGAGTTGGAAATTAATTTTCTACTTTCTTTTTCAAATTTATTTTCCATTTTCCTCCATGAGATACTAAACTTCCACAATACTTTTAAGACTCCCTTGTTACTTATATATTACTTAAGACAAAATGTACCTAAGTACTACTTAAGAAAAGATGACTTAAATCTATATACTACTTAAATTTATTTCTAAAAACATCTTTCCTTTTAGTAACAGACCATATCTCTAGATAAGGTTCTTCAGGAATACTCCTATATTCATGAAGGTACACACAGGCATCACCTCAGGGCCCATTCCAAAGTTTACAGAGAGATTTAAAGAAAAATTATACTGGTATGAAGCTTGATATTTCTTTTTCTTCAATGGTTAGCAATAGTATTTGCAGTTGACAGAAGTTCACTCTTCCCTGAACTAAGAGCCACTATTCCTCAAGTCTAGACTACACTCCTGTTATATGGGTTCCCACTTGGCACTCAAATTTATTCTCATATGCAGATCACCACTTCCTTCTCCATCCCTGCTAGCACTTTGCCAAATGCGTCTCTTGATGCATTCCCACTGCATGAGAGTCCCGAGCAATGTATCACGTACTAGATAATTGCGCAGGAATGGTTACAAGATCATCCTGACAGACTGATGCAGATGCCAGTGTTAATACATGATATTTGAAAAAGCTATCACCTCCACACTGTTGCTTTGTAAATTTCAGTGGGAAGATATTTTTAAATAAGGCCACTGAGGTTGTTGGAGTTTTCTTTGTGTAAACATGAGCAAAGTTATGAGTCAGCACTGGAAAGCTGATAATAGACCTGGAAGAGTTTCAATACCCATTCTGGGAATTCAGGTGGAACAGAATATTTTATCTTTATTTTTCAAAAAATACAAAAGAAAACAATGGAGAGACGCATCTCAAGAAGTTGAGATTTGACCCTTATGTCCACAAGCAGTGGAAAGAAAATTCTTTGTGACTTCGAAGCAATGCGAAGAACATTGTGTACAAAATATATTTAGATTATAAAAAATGCCAAAAACCGGGGGGAAAAAAGGAGTTGCCATCTTTTAGGATGAATTACAGTATTTAGAAAATCAGACATTAATTCTAAAAATTCTGAGAGATGACTTTATAGTTGTAATAAAAGGAGCTTCAACAGATTGCCTGAGTAACACCTCTGAGCTAACTTCTCAGATCAAGGTTTCAGAAGAACTAAGCAAAGATCTCAAGACAACTGAATGCAAGAGGATTGCCTTACCTCCTTTCAAAAAAATTATATGACTACACACAATATTAGGAAATTATCCACTTAGTAATGATTTCTGGACATTCTCAAATCTCAAAGACCTGAGATGTTTAAACTTACAAAGAAACTATCCAAGGAATGCTGGCAGCAATAAGAGAAAATTAAATTGATGACATTTGTGAAAACAAAAGCAGTTAAATGCTAAAGCAACTGTATGCTAAAGCAAGAAAAAATTGTGGTGAATTATTTTCTGCTATCAGACACTCATTCAAACACTATGCTGTGAGATATAAAGCAAAAGAGGCGGAAGGACATAACTCTTCCTGTAATCTGGCTTGAGTCTAGGGGTAGGTCAGCTGAAAAAGTTGTGGGAACTGAAACTGCTGTAGCCACATGGGAGCTCTGGTATGAAAATTGACTTCTTTTACTTGATCTTTAAAAGGATTCTTGGCAGTAGCAATATGGGTAGAGAAAAAATGTGCATCACTTGACTTCACTGAAGAATCATAAAGGCATCCTATGGTAAAAACTCTGAATCGGTCTTTCCCTGCAGCAAAGTCTATGCTAGTTCTTGATTTGTTACAGACAAATGACTCAGGCATTCAGCAAAGACCAAATCAGTTTATTCTCCAAGGAGATGTTACCAAATGGAGGCCTATGTTGAGTGATATAACTCAGTATTTGACAGAAAAGTCTTTCTTTAAGATACTTTTTAAATGTTCTACGTGTTGACAATTCAGTAACAAAGAAAATCAGAATAAGCTGTAAGAATAGAGATTTTCTCCAGCTGATGACTGATGATAAAAAGCCAAATGGCGTAATAATTATTACGATTTTACAGGACTAATAAAAACTTTGATTTCCTTGGTACAAACCAATCTGAAGTGGACTAAATGTCCAAGCACTCATAGGTATAATGATATGTTATACACAAATTGAGACAGATAAACTGGGCATTATTGACATATTTGCATGTTTCTGTTTTCAAGTTATCTTCAGACAGTGCAGGCAAATGTAACTCAATTCAAGGCATGCTATTATATTAGTCAACAAAAGAATGTGAATTCCATTTATGTATACATAGTATGTGTTGTAGTTATGTATAAATATACATGATGACTTGCCTCATGTGCCCTCTGTTGCTCTAAAAGGCTTTGGTAGTTTCCTGAAATCTCTGCTGCCAACTTCTGCTCAGTGTGAACTAATAAATCCATCCAAGTTTCACATTTCTCCAAGAAAGTCTGCTGCTGCAGTAAGAAAGACTGCAGTTTACTGAAAAAAAGAAAGATCGATTCAGGTAAGGTCTACTCTAACGCACAGTGTTAAAGGTCTGACAATAACTTTTCCAGCAGAATTCCACATCAGGCAGTAACAATTTTCCCCACTTAGCTGACTCATTCCATTTATTTAGCCAACACTTTCAAAAGTAGCACTCTTCCTCATTTCAAAGCCTGTTAATTTGTGGCAAAACCAAGTCTCAGGTCAACGGCTTTGATCTCTACTTATAAGTACTTCAATGAAAAGGAACTCTGGCTAATGAAACACCTGAAACATTTTCTATGTTCTGCAAAAGGTATACTTTCTAACTGTTATAACCCAAGAAAGCTATAGAATTTTTATCTATCCCCACCTGAATCTCTCCGTTGTCTGAGATGAGATCAGAGACCAATGTCTGTTCAGGTTCTGCATCCTTTTGATTTCTTTATCATTCAGAGGAAGCCTGTAACCCAGCTCATTAAGACGGTCCAAATCTGGGGCCATGCTGCTGAACTTCAACATCTGACTCTGCAACAATAACAGTGATAGCTAGGAAGCTCAGGAATTACATTATTATAGACTTCAAAATTATGAACTAGCACTCAGATAAATTTAGAACGGCCTTGGTTGCCACCAAGTGGTAAGCAATCCCTATGCCAGGGAAAAACAGCTGTATTTCCAGTTTTCAGCTTCTGGTCCCAGACCAGGAGAAGACTAATGTTCATGTTTAAATGTGTGCAGAGAAGCATGCTTAAACTGCACTGGCGTGTTTTACTGAATTGGGGATTTACAGCTCGGAGTTGCAAAAGTAGGCAGTGTTTGAAGCCATATATTTATACTGTCAATATATGTGAGTGTTTTCCCTTACTTAGTCTGAATACCAGGCAAGTAAATCGCCATTAAAATTATTGAACCTTTTCTTTTTAGTTTTTTGTTTTGCAGTACAGAAATATCCAATTCACTACATTACGAAAATGCCCTGCTTTTTAGCATGCCCAAAGTGGAATTCTGTTCATAGTTCATCTTGATAGAAAAATAATGGAAGATTAAATTGACAAAAACAGCCTAGGAGGCAAATTTCAGCAACTTCCTGTTATGGCCTCTGAAAGAAGAGAAGGACTGCCATCAAGGGTCTAAGTTCTCAGTGTTATGCTCAGCATGAGTGATAGTCCTTTGCTATACATGGAATGCATGTATGACACCTGTGGATACTCCATGCTACAAATAATCAGGCCAACAGAAAAGAAACAAAACAACACTTTCTGTGTTTGTCACCTTGAGTTGCTCCATTCTATCCTGTATTGCTGAGAGATCAGATGAGTGACTGGGATCCTGTCCTTTCAGTATTTCTTCTGCTTCTGTTATCCAGCTCTCAAGGACTTCCAGGTTCTTGGCAAATGTTTGATAGTCCAGAACTCCAGCCTTGAAAACAAAAGGACCCACAGTTCAAGAACTTCAGCTGCATCCTACTGACATTACACTCCTAGTTATTCTCATTTTAGATTTGTCAGCAGCTGAATAGGCTAGGAGAAATTTTTACTGCTGCTTTGCTTGCTGATTGTGGAATTAGTGGGGGGTTTTAAGGTTTGAACAGAGGATTTTTGATCATAGCAAAAAGGCAACACTTCAGCAAAGTACATAATCACCTCCTTACCTTGAAATAAATAACCTTCTCTAAGTTTCTTTTATGAAACTAACTCCTCTGCTTAATTTATTGTCAGCAGAGAGATCTAGTCACTCTTATTGCAATTTTAAATTAAAAACATCTCTCATGTTTTGTTTCCTCACAGTACAGTGATGTTATAAGCACATTCCAAACAGTGCTGGATTTCTTGGGTCAATTTTCTTGTCTCTCAAACAGAAGCCACTACCTCTACTGCTTTTTCAACCATCCAGTTTTCTATGGAATACATTCTTCCAGTCCTGTTTTGCTCTTTAGTCCCTGGTGACACAAGCAATTAGCAGCATCTACTGAACAGGCTTTGACACAAATTCTCGGTGTCAGTCTGGCCACTGACATAAACAGGAACCAAAAAAATCAATTCTACTTAATTAAGAATCTCTCATTTGTTTTACTTCTAAAGAACTAGCTGGGAAGAGAGGTTGTCTTCAGGGGAGAAGTAGGTATGAATCCAACTGTTAGCACAACTGTTGTCTGCAGAAAGCATGGTGACATTGGCATTCCAGACATTTTCCTGCATGAGGTTTGCTACCCTCTTCACAGAATTTTGACACTCTTACAAGGTCTCTATACTGGGACTAGAGCATATTTTCAACTCTCAGCTTTGGTTTCCATGGAAGTCTAGGAAATGCTGATGAAGAGGTAACACCATCCTCTTTTCCCAGCTAATTTATGTGTTTTCAGGCACCACAGATTTAAGGACTGTAAACACTGTCTGCATACCTGAAGTATAGCCTGTTGCTTGCGGAGAGCCTGGTCTAGGGTTGACAGATTCTGGTTCAGAGAAAGGTGATCAGATTGTATAGCTGCTGCTGCTGAAGGTTCCACCTGGCTTTTTAGCTCCTCCCCCAGTTCTTGAAGAACAACCAGTGACTCCTGTGCTGTTTTCAAATCCATCAGGACATCCTGTAGAACACATTGAAGAAAGATATGAATAGGTAACTTGACACTGTTGATGCCATCACCCCGATTTAAAGAAAGAATGAAATGACCAAACTCCGTCACTGTAACTCATATTTCCTACTGCATTTCAATGTTCACTTACACTCTGTATGATATATATATAATAGAAAAGATATATCAAAGTACCTGTACAGAAAGGACCAGAAAGAAGACACTGCTCAGGTACCTTTGAGCTTTGCTGAAGGAAACCTTTCGAAACCTCTACTCACATGACAGTCCCAAGTAGTGACAGCCCTCCCTGTAAATTGATTCAGGCCTAGACTTCCCTTTTTTGATTCTTATGATTTACCAGGAGGGCTGAATAAATAACTTTTGTAAATGGCCTAACATAATGGCTAAAGAATGGGACATAAAGAAATGAAGAAATTATTTAAACTGAACAATTTGAATTGCCAGTCCATGGTGCCTGACTATAGCAGAAAATGCTCCAAAAAGATCACTTCGTTTTTTTAAACACTAACATGTTTATTTTTCTCATTGCAATTGTTTCACTTACATTGAGAAAATATTTTTTTTGTAAATGACACTTAACATTAACTTCAGCTCAAAAGAACCAAAATGTAAGCACAGAGAGGAGATAAACTATTTTGCTCTCTTGAGACACGGTCTTGAAAAAGGAAGAATTTCAAGGTTTCAGGGTGAATAATGTCCTTCCACAAGGAAGGTAAAAGACATCCCCAAACTCTTTTCATTCAGAAAAAGTGACAAGTCCTGATTGGTAGGAATATAGTCAATGATTTTGTGTTTCTCTCTATTATAAGTGACTCAAAAGATTTTGTAGAGATATCTTCCCAAGTAAGAAACCCTTCATTAAGCAGGGACTTAAGACAGAATTAAATTATATAATTTATCCACCTTCTCCAAAGAGAAGACTCCAGATACAAGTTTCTGAACTACTGCAGCAACTAACAGAGGGATCAAAACTTATAGAAACTCATGAGATTTGGGTAGCAGATGTAAGCTGTCTCTCCTGTGCCTGAGATGCATCAGTAAAACAAAGTATGTTTGCATGCAAGTTTTCAAAACATCAAATATAGAGTTTAGTAATGGAGAGCTAAGAAAAAATGCAAAGCTGAACTGAACATACATTGCAGTCCTGAATCCAAGTGGTGACTTCATCATCAGTGATGTCTTTGCTGGTTGCAGTCTTCAGGAGTTCATTGGTCTGGTCTTCTCGCTGAAGGACTGTGGAAGAGCACTGCTGGTAACAGTCCTTGTACCTCTGCCACAGCTGAAGGAGGGCCCTGCTGGCACGCAGCCGCTCTGCAATCTCCTGCAGAAGGTTGTTCCACCTGGGAAAGAGACAGAATGAATGACAGAAGCCTGCAACTACACAATAACTATCCTTGTCCCTCTTCCTCTCTGCTGTTTCCCATGGGTTTTTGAAAAATTTGGTGATCATCAAGATCCAGATATTCAGTGAAAAAAAAATAATCCAAGAAATATGTTGACAGGTTGTTCTGACCTGTGCTACATCTTGGATGCTGTTTTTTAATGCTTGAGGTCAGAGCTGCAGCACACTTTGTGGAATGAACCTCCTCCTATTTCCACTTAGTACATTTTGGTTCACTGTGACCAACCATGCACTGCCAGTACCAGACACCTGCAAGGGCCTAAGAGGCCCAGAACAAGTGTAAAAAAGGAACCACTTCTGCTGCAGTTTCCTCCCAAACCCTGACAGGATATTTAAAGTCATAAAGCTCTGTGTAACTAGCTTGCAAAATACTCCCAGATGTATTAAAAATCTTTATATTTTAGTTATCCAATTAAATAGCTAATCTCTCTTTGAATTCTTGTATCTAATGACAACCAGAAACACATACTTTCTTGAATGTGCTGGTATGTATCAAACTGCCTAATTGTTTCCTTACTAATGAAAAGCACAATATTTTCCAATTATTATTATTATTATCATATTATCAAAAGTAAAATTTTTGAAGTAAAAATTCTGTAAGTCATCACTGAAACTTAATTCCTATACTATCTCTTTTGAAATGGGGTGAATAATCCTCCCTCTACTCTCAGATTCTGGAATAGTACAGAACAGGGATTAAAATAATTTTAGCACGATTCTGTTTTGAAAAAAAAAAACCCTGAGCTTTCCACCAAACTAGTTTTTTCTTTTGGATCCTCCTTTTCTGTAGCTTCTCCGAGTAAACCCTTACACTGCTTCTTGCTGGAATTCAAAGTTGGGGAAGCTGTTTGCCAAAGTACTGGTGAGGGGCTTAGACCTTCTTGCTTATCATGCCCTTCCTACAACTACAGAAAGCAACCTAAAATCTGGGGAACCTGATGCATGCATTGCAAACAAAATTTTCAGACAGTTTTACAATTTAAAGTGCAGTATTATTTTCCAGCATAGTATTTATGAATCTTGGTTGGCAGTCACGCATGGACCAAAACTACTGACAGTAATGTCTGCATGCTTTGCTGAAGACGACAATGTTTCATTTATTATGATCAGTAAATAAAAATTCTACTTCAGTTCTTGGCAAAAGGAATAATCTTGCATGTTCCAGCAAGCCTATCAAAACATAAAATAATAAAATATAACAAAAATAGAAATGATGGAAAACTGCGTCACTGGATACATAGAAATTCCCTACTGAAAGTTTAACATACAGACATTTTGTACCTCATATTCACTTCTTTCAAAGTGCTGGTAAGTGTTTCAGTCACTGGTGGGTGACATTCTTTCAACAATTCATTGGTCACAGAACCAAACTTCTGTAAGCTATTTTCTTGTTTTTCCAACTCATCTTGTAGGCTCTGAAGCAAAATAATGACAAAACAAGACCATGAGATATTAAAATTTCTTGATGTAGAAACATTTCAAAACAGTATGTATCAACTGCATCATACAGATTATGAATGCAAAACTTGATTTCCTGTGTTTCATATAAATAGATTGTTTAATATAAAGATTGTAGTTAGATTGATTTTATATCAAGTGCAGAAAAAAGTCAGTTTTAACCCTGAATTTTTGCAAAATGTAAAGATCTTGTAACAGAAATTTTTCTAAACAAGTCCTGTTGTATAGAATGAGTAAATCCATGGACTGATTCAGAAATAAAAGCTTAAGAGATGCAAGAAAATTAATTAAATAACATTTTCCTTTTCAGAACAAGATGAAAAAATAACAACATTCTGAAAAGAAGGTTCTTGGTCTTTCAGTTATCATTCTGAAGTGTGTCTGTCAGGGAAGTGTGTCTTGTCCAGCGGAGGGCAACAAGGATGACTGTGGGACAGGAGCACCTCTCTTAGGAGGAAAGGCTGAAGGCGCTGGGCCTGTTCAGCCTCGGGAAGAGACAACTGAGAGGGGATCTCAATAATGTGTGCAAGTATCTAAGGAGAGGTTATCGAGAGGGTGGAGCCAAGGTCTTCTTGGTGGTGCCAAGAAAAAGGCCACAAGGTAATAAGCAGAAACTGCTGCACAGGAAATTCCACCTGAGTATGAAAAAGAACTTTACTGTGCGTGTGACCTCGCAGTGGAACACTGCATAGAGAGGTTGTGGAGTCTTCCTCACTGGAGATATTCAAGAACTGCCTGGACACAATCCTCTGCCATGTGCTTCAGGAGGACTTTGCCTGACCAGGGAGGTTGGACCAGATGACCCACTGTGGTCCCTTCCAACAGTACCCATTTTGTGATTCTGTGAAAATGCTCTTTTTTTTTGTAACATTAAATATTTTTATGCATATTATTACAGTTTGAACAGCCCAGCAGATCTCAGCCCAAGTTTAGTCAAAATCTTACTTAGAAAAAAAGCAATTTTCTGTACCTGTTGTTTTACTGACTCCTCTCTGACATGAAAAAAATTAAAGCCTAGAAGAATGGCTGCAAAGTCGACCGTTGTATTCTATTTTCAAACTCTTGGTTTGAAAAGTGCTGTTCATGCTTAGAAAATTTATATACATCTGGATTTCTAATCAAGCAAATATTTAAATTATAATGTAAATTTGATGGCAAATACTAACAGAAGAGAATATTACAAGAATGAAAGATTTTCTTCTACTTTGGGCATCTGGAAATGTCTGTATATCTTTTTTATTTCAAAGATAACGACTTTCTTTGAAATAAAAGGTTCTTCTATGTAACAGAACAATAATTTGAATACTTTTATTTAATTAATTTATTGCCATTAATATTAATTTATAATTTTATAATAGGAGTCTCCTTGTATTTTATGCTTTTCTTACAGTGGTAAGTTACTTGAACGTGTAAGTATTTCAGTTTTTGGAATGTTATTTTCTTTGATCATCAATCTACTGTAATGTTGGAAAGTGGGTTAAAAATGTAATCTCAACATGCTCCTATAGCTCAGAGGCCTGATGAAGTAGCATTACAAACTTCAGATTTAATGGTCATTAGCATGATCTAAAAAAATAATAATTTGACGGTATGGTTCAAAATTATAAAGAACAACATCAGAAATATAAAAAAACCCCAACTATTGCAACTTGGCTGTTTTGTAATGTGTTCTCTTAATGTCATGTGATTTTAATGTGCCAGTATGTCCGTACTTCCACTTCCATAAACTGAAATGTACAGTTATCTGCACCCATGCAATTTCAGACAAAATTAATTCTTCTCACCTGAAGTTTATCAACCTGTACTTTCACAGCTTCCAAAGAACCAGTAAGAAGATAAAAACGTGACAAAGAATATCTAGCTTCTGTCAGGTAACTATTCAGTTCTTCATAAGTCACTTTGTAAATGCTCCACTGATCAAGAACAGATTGCAACAATATCTTCAGCTGGCTAACCTAGGAGGAGGGACGAATAAAAACAAAAGTAAATGAAAAGCACTCAACATATTTGGGGTTTGCTAAAGTTATTTTCTTCCTTTTGATCTCACATGCTTCTTGTTCCACATGCCTAATCTTACACCTATTGAGAACAAAGATTTTGCACATCCATCAGCTGGGGTTTACAGCATAGAGTTCTGCTGATTTTATAAAGGTTGGATGGCAGGGACTGAGAAGATATCAAAATTCATTTCACTTTGGTCCAAAGCAGGATCAAGAGAAATTGATTAAAATTAGGAAACACATCTCCCTAAGGCAGGCAAATCAGCCTGCATAAGTCAGCAGAGAGGCTAGCACTAACACACTGTATTCCTCCTGAGAAGGCAGTCTGATGTTGATCAAACTCTGGATGTCGACAATTAATGATGATCTCTTCCTTTTTCTGTGAGACCTGTGGACTTTAAAAGGTCATTAATTACAGATAATTTGGTACCTTTTCACTAAATATCAGGAAACAGCTAAAAGCTTCAATTACAAGAATTGCCTTATTCCTGGAGCTACAATTTGCCCCTTAATGATTCTTTTACCATGTGATCCAAATTGGCCCAGGAATGGTTAATTTCTTGTAGTGTATTCATAACAGCAGAAGAGACTTCTTCTTTCTTGTTCCGTATCAAAGAAAGGCCACTTTGTTCTATTTTTTCTACTTCTTTTTCCTTTGTTCTTATTGATTCTTCCAATTCCTGGGGGAGAAAAAAAACACAAAAAAACCAAACAAAAAACCCAACCCTGAGTATTTTGGCTTGTTTAATGGGCTAAATAACACCCGTAAGCTCCTAAGCTAAGCTTAAAAAACAGGAGTCATGCTTGCATATTTTGGCTTTTTGTTCTCAAGGGATTCATAACTCATCAGTGATTCCATTTAATATTTTATGTTTCCTTTAAAGCGTTGTTGTTAATTTAAAGAGAAGCATGTTCTCTACATAAAAATTTTGTATAATCTTCTGCTCTCATGTAAGTGTACAAAACTCATTAAAAATAGGCCAGCAGGGCCAAACTTAATTACCTCTAGACAGACATGTGATAACATGAATAAACAAGGGGAATTAGAGATGTACACATGTCTTCAGGGTAATTGTCATTGAGAAGTGATAGAATGGCTCCTATGACCAGAGTGTTGGAATGAAACAATACCGGCTGTTTAGGAAGGACAGACAGAGAAGGTGAGGGGCAGGTGTTTCTTATGTCAATGACCAGCTGAAGTGCATCCTCTGTTCAGGGATGGATGAGGTTCTGACCAAGAACTTATAGATCAGGATTAAAGGAAGAAGAGGGACGGGTGACATTATGGTGGGGTTCTGCTACAGCCACCTAACCAGGAAGATCAAGCAAATGAGAATCTCTTTTAACAGCCCCACACCCACAAGCCGTGGTCCTCCTGGAAGACTTCAGCCACCCTGATATCTGTTGAGGAGACAACATAGCAGGGGCTAAGCAATGCAGAATGTTCTTGGAAAGCATTGATGACAACTTTCTTCTCCAAGTGGTAGAGGAGCCAATGAGAAGAGATGCTATGCTGGACCTTGGTCTCACCAACGAGGAGGGGCTGATGGGGAATGTGAAGCTCAAGGGCAGTGTGGGCTGCAGTGATTATGAAATCATGGAGTTCAGTATCCTTGGGGTGGCACGGAGGGTGCACAGCAAGCTCACTACTATAGGTTTCAGGAGAGTAGACTTTGGCCTCTTCAGGAATCTACTAGGTAAAGCGAAAAATATTGTGACTTAATTTGTCCTAGAACACTGAGAGGGCTTTTTGATTAGTCCAAAGCTCACTCAAGCCTCTGGAAAAAGATTAATTTTGTCATGCAAGGACAAGGACAAAATGACTTCCTAGGGAAAGATGTCAGTTTGCTACGAATCCTCACACAAAGTCATTATTCCTTTGCCAGATCCCAGCAAAGCCCCTTGCCTGAGGACAGCAAGCCTTTCCCTTTTCCAAATGACAAATTTCACTGGAGTCCAGCCAATGACAATGAGCAACAGACTTCAGGAATTTTCTTGTCATTGATGGGTGCTTGTCATTGGGAAGCATTAATGAGCTTGACAGCATTTTTCTCATGCCTTAATAGCATGAAAACAGACTGAAAATGACGGACGAGAAGACTCAGTAGGTAACTGTGAGTTATAAAGCATGTTCTCATAAGCTCATTCCTAGCCAGCAAACTACCCATATAATTTCACAGCATGATGCATGGAGATCCAGGAAAGTCCTGCAGGGCCCGAACTCATACAGAAGCTCTGCAGCTTCAGGTAGCACAAACACTAACTCTGAGCAGAGTGAGGAATTAGGCTCCAGGTCAGCACAAATTTGTGTTTTACAAATTTGTGTCAGTATGGTATAGAAAGCAGACTGTGAGGTAATAGCTATCTTGTATTACCCCTACATTAACCAGTATGTCACGTGATCTCAGGTTATATTGCAATTTTCTGCAAGCCTCTGCTTACTGAGAAGGGAAAGAAAAGAATACAACAAAGCTCTGGGCAAACTGAATTGAATTTCTCTCCCTATGAATCCAAAAAACAACAATTGAACCACTGCCATAATAGACTTTACGTTTTAGATAGTTGGGACAGTATTTGAAGAATAATTCTGCCCAGTCTTGCAAACACTTGCTATTACAAAATTTATCGCTGTACACATACAATACACTTTTGTCTACATGCATATGGACTGAATCCAGTGATATGAGGTTTAACAAGACCCAGCGCTGGGTCCAGCACTTTGGCCGCAATGTCCCCAGGCAGTGCTACAGGTTGGGGACAGAGTGGCTGGAAAGTGACCAGGCAAAAAGAGACCTGGGGGTACTAATTGACAGCAGGCTTAACGTGAGTCAGCAGTGTGTCCAGGTGGCCAATGGCATCCTGGCCTGTATCAGGAATAGTGTGGCCAGCAGAAATAAGGAAGTGATTCTTCCTCTGTACTCAGCACTGGTGAGGCCATACCTCGAGTATTGTGTCCAGTTCTGGGCCTGTCAATTTAGGAAGGATACTGAGATGCTGGACTGTGTCCTAATAATGGCAACAAGGACGGTGAAGGGTCTGGAGCACAATTCCTATGCAGAACAGCTAAGAGAGCTGGGCTTGTTTAGCCTGGAGGGGAGACCTTATTGCTCTCTACAGCTACCTAAAAGGAGGTTGTAGCGAGGAGGGGGTCAGTCTCTTCTCCCAGGAAATTAGCAGTGGGACAAGAGGACAGCCTTAAACTGTACCAGAGGTGGTTTAGGTTAGATATTAGAAAGAAGGTCTTTAGGGTTCAGAGAGTGATTGGGCATTGGAATGGGCGGCTCAGAGAGGTGGTGGAGTCACTGTACCTGGAGGTGTTTAAGGAAAGACTGGATGTGACACAGAGGTCTTTTCCAACCTAGCTGATTCTGTGATATGTGAGAGCATTTTTGCTGCACTGTTTATTGCCTTTTCTTTTGTATTATTTCACATTTCTTCAAACATCTAGCCATAACCTTGTTCTAGACTACAGAGTAACACATCTTTTTTTTCAACCGACAATAGTGAAAACACTTCTAAGTTGCACATCATAAATTTGACTTTCCAAAAAGTGGATTTTTGCACTAAAATAGAAATTTAAGTTTGTACAAGCTTGCTCCAAAATTCAGAATGTAAAACAGGAAAAAGTTTCAAACACCAAGAACCAAATACGTTCCTGGTTCTCTTTGAAAAGGGTTTTCTTATTCGTCATTTTAAACTCACAACCAGATGAAAGATGCGTTATTGTTTCTAATCTGTGGTGGGGGAAAATGGTTGGCTTCACTTATTAGAACACTAAGCAGTAGCTAACATTGGTTAATAAATAAACTCTACCTTGTACTAGCTGAACCGGATATTTGGGAGTGTCTGACACAGTTCTTTCTTAAATAATTTGTTTGTCTGCTGATCAAAGCCTTGCCATTCATAACTAACTCCACAAATGTATTTGCCAACTTCCCTGACAAAAAGGAACCTAAAAGGTGATAAATCAGATTCAGCTTTGAACTCCAGCCGAGCACAGACTCCTGATTATGTCAGGCTGTGCTAAATTACCCTTGCATCAGTTGTATGGGCTTATTGTGTGGAAACCATAAAGATATCTGAACTCAAAATAAGCACTCCAAACAGTTTGAAAACTTAGGTAAAGAATTTTTGGGAAAAAAATCTGACCTCTAACATACCTGGCCTAACCACTTAGTTGCCTTCACAGAAACAAAGACGTGTTTAATATGCTGGTGAACACAGAGTAAATTCCTTTATGCATTTCATTTGAATAAGTTTTCAGTTCTTCTGTTTGTGAAGAGTTAAGTGCTAGCTTACATTTGTCCCATTAATTAAATGTATGCAGGAAAGACAGCCACCCCAAGATAAACATGTTTCCTGCTCCCTTTTAAGGGGATGAAAACACCACAATGTCAGGCATCTGGTTGTCCTGGCAGAGTTTTAATTACACATTTGTTACGGTGTACAATTTATTTTTAAGAATTTAAAAAACAATTATTACTTAAGTTATTATTTTTATTAAAATTTATGATTCTGAATTACTTCAGAACAAAAATTATGTGATACTTGGTACTGTGCAAAGGCCTTGTCTATAAATTCAAAAGTATTTGTTTTGCCTATACACCTATAAGCTTTAACTCTAGTCTGACATTTGTGCTATTCTAAGTAAGATGTTCAGAGACAACTGCGATACCCTGTTCACTGCTGTGTAGTCCTTGTATGAATCTCAAGTGAAAAACTCAGGTGTCTTTGACCTTATGTGCATTATTTATGGCTGCACTTTGCCCTATCCTATCTTTGCCTATTGCAATTATGATTCTCTTTCCTTTTCTGGTTAGTTGAATGTTTGGGGGAAAAAAAAAAGGAAAGATTTCAAACACATTTGGAATGAAAGCACAAAGTTTCTTTGGATTCTACTGTTTTCCTTTGAATAGTCAGGTGGAACATATCAGGTGGAAAAAGAATGGAAAAAGGTGGGGTAGAGGAAAGGCAATGATAAAGCGGAAAAAATAAGTTTCAAGGATATTGAAGCATTGTGTTCATGACATCAAGTTCCACAACGCTGGGTTAATAGAAATGGCAACATATTCCTTTGACAGTCTCCTAGTTCAATATGCCTGGCATGCTTTGAAATGTCCAGTGCAAAAAGAACAATGATTTAATGACTTTTGCTGGTTTTAAGCATCTTTGGGACATTATTGTTCCTTCCCCCTCTTTTATTCTTGCACTTCATGAATGAAATCTCTCCCTTGCTGAAGTAAAGAGGAGTTCAGTCACTGACTTCACTAATATGAAGATTTCACGTGGATTTATCAAGTGTTGTTTCTAACTCTGGGAAAAAGAACATTGTTATTTATAAGGGGACATTACCTGACAGTCTTTCAAAGCATTCTGTACTGAAGCCTGGTCTCCAATTTTTTGTTGCTGTTTTAGCTTCTTCTCTTGGGTTTCAAACCAAGTTTTTAGGCATCGCACATTATTTTCATATTCTGTCCAGGATTCCTGCAGGCTTTCCAACAGCTGGATCTGCAATGAAAAATGAGAATATAATTTCCAATACAATTATCTTTATTGTTGGGTCAATTAAATAAATCAGTGAAGACCAATGCTAAATAGTGCCTTCTTGGTAATGCTTTGAAAATGGTTGACAATGCTTTCAGAATTTAAAAACAGTATATGCATTCAAATTTAAATATATCTTCCATTTGTAATAGAATTAATAATAAAAACCTGCTATATCCAGAAATAATAATATAGAGATAACATATTAAAATATTATGGCACACTGAAAGAAGCTACTACTTAGCAGAACATTTTTATGAAGTGGAATTCTTTTCAGAGATTGAGGACTTCAGGATTTCCCAAATAAAATTAAGCATTCAAATATACATTTGCTTATAACTGAGGTAAAGCAGATGAAGATTTATATTACTTCCCTTGTCAACTGACTACTTCTAAGTTACTTAGATTGCTTTAGATGTTCTTCAATGGTAAATGAGATAGCACTTCTACTCTTAAAAAAAAAAAAAAAAGAAAGCAACAAAGTAGAATTTGAAAATGGTGGCATTGCCTTAAAAGGTAATCAGAATACTTAAAGACAAATTCCATTCTAGGGAATGAGGCATCTTAATTAGCTGTAGTCTTATTTAGAACTGGTTGAGCATGTGAGGGCCAACAGTAACCTTGACCACAGTAATGATGAGACAGTTGTGAATGAAGTAAGGAAAGCAAGTACCACAGTAAAGATCCTTAGAATAGCAGACTTTGGGTTGTTTGGGTAAACATAATTACATGGGAAGTTGTACTGAATGCCAAAGGAATGCAGGAGGCTGGCTGATATTCAAGAACAATTTCTTCAAGTCACAAACATGATAAATCCACAGAAAGTGGATTACAAACACTGGGCCTAGAAGCATGGCCTGGCTAGAAGCATATCTAATGTTAGGAAAGCAAAATCTTTCCTGGAACTAACTAGTGTGGGACAGAGGCCATTCCTGCTTCACAAGTACATCAACAACTAAGGGGAAACCATGGAACAGCCTGAGGTACACAGTATCTTCTTTGCTCTGGTATTACTGACAAGGTGTCCTCTCATGCTTCTCAGGTCTTCATGTCAATCAACAAACTTTGGCATACAGAGGTACTAGTCGTAGCAGGGGAGCAAAGAATTAGGGGCTACCTAAGTAATTTGGATATAAAAGTCCACAAAACCAGGCAGGATGTATCCAAGGTTGTCAGTACTTTTTCAAGAGTACTGTCTATCACCTTTGAAAGATCATGGTAGTTGCAGAAAGTAGCTGGCAGCTGGAAAAAGGGTATAAAATCTGCTTGCCAGATTTTATTTCCACATGCATAAAGAACAAGAAGGAGGAAAATCATGGTCTTACCATGGTAAATTGTGCCTGACCCAACTGATTGCTTACACTATGAAGATATGACTGACATTGTGGACAAGTGAAAAATAGTAGACACTATTTACCTCAGCTATTCCAAGACTTTTGATACAGTATCTCATAGGGTAGCAAAACTGAGGAGACATGGGCTAGACTGGAGGTCTACAGCTGAATGACATGACCAGAATCATCGGGCTTAAAGGTTCATGGTAAACACTTCAACATCTACTGGGCAGTCACTTACAAGATGCATCTTGAGGGTCAGTCCTGTGGTTGACACTATCTAATACCTTAATGTATAAACTGAATGGCATATGGACTGTGCTTTCAGCAGATTCACAGATTGCAATGCTTTGGGAGAAGTAGTTGATATACTGGAGAGTAGGACTGCCAGTGAGAGAAACCTCAGCAAGATGGAGCAATAGGCCCACCATGCCTCATGAAATTCAGTAAGGACAAATGTAATCTCCTGCACCTGGGACAAAGTAGTTTTATGCAATAACACAGGCTGGCAGCAGGCTGGATAGAAGAAACGGGCGTAGGGGCTATGATGAACAAGAACTTGAACTTAATGAATCAGCTGTGGGCATTTGTGTGGATGAAGGCTAACTGTATCCTGTGTCAGATTAGTGAGAGTGCACCTAAGAGGTCAAGATCAGTGGTTCTTTTCTTCTCCGTAACATTTACAACCCATTTTGGAACCTCCAGTGCAGGGAGAGATTGACAGAAGTGGTGTATGGCCACTCAGGTTGTTAGGGGGCTGGAGCACAAGACATACAAGGGCAGGTTGGTTTTATTCAGCCTGGGGAAAAGAAGGAAAGGGAATCATCTCACTCAGATGTCCACTCCCAGTGGGAAGCATGGGAAGATGGTTGCAGACTGTTCTTGGAGATATGCAGTAAAAGAAGATGAGTTAAGTCACAAGTTGCAACACAGGAAATTCTGACTGGGAACAAGGCAAAAACTTGTCTCCTGCCAGGGTGATTAAGCATGAATAAGATGCCCAGAGAGGTTGTGGAAATTTTCCTTGGAGATTTTCAAAACTCAGATAACCAACTCTGTGCAAACTGATCTAACCATGAAGTTAGCTCTGTTTGAGCAGGAGATTGAACCAGATGATCTGCAGAGGCTTCCAACCATTATGATCTTACAGTTCTATGTATTTTGAAACTTCACTTCCAAGCAGCTAGATTTTTTTCTTTACCTTTTCTGTTATCAGGCCTTGAAGTATCTGCCAACGTCTGTTCATTGCACCGAGCTGTTCTGCAAAGTCAGTTTTGTCACTGCGTTTACTTTCAACATCCTGGCTGCTGATTTGTAGCACTGATTGGTTCACAAAGTCGACAGTCAACTGTTTGCAATTTAAATCTATCTTGAAACCCTAGAAGAAAAGAAGAGAATTAAAACCTCAGTATATAAGTACCATAATTTCTCACCTTCCTGCAAAACAGAGGAAAAACATCAACAAATTACAACTTTATCACAATTTAACTAAAAAGTTTTTTAGCAACTGACCAGAGACTAGAAACAAAATTCTTCCCACTGTAAGTAAAGAACAGGTTCAGGACTACTTGATGAAGCTGAATAGGTACAAGTCTATGGGACCTGATGAGATGCATCTCAGGATCCTGAGGGAGCTGACTAATGTTGTTGCCAAGCCACATTCCATTGTATTTGAAAAGTCATGGCAGTCAGGCAAAGTGCCTGATGACTGGAAAAAGGGAACATCATTCCTATTACAAAGAGAGGAAAGGAAGACCTGTGGAACTAGAGACCAGCTAGCCTCACTTCTGTGTCTGGGAAGATCATGGAGTAGATCCTCATGGATAAATGTTAAGGCACATACAAAACAAGGAGGTGGTTGTGCCTGATCAATCTAGTGGCCTTCCATGGAGTGACTGCACCAGTGAAAAAGAGAAGACAGATTACCTAGATTTCTGTAAGGGTTTTGACACAGCCCCACATGACATCTTTAACTCCAAATTGGAGAAACATGGGTTTGAAGGGTGGACTACTCAACGGGTAAGGAATTGGCTGGATGGAGGCAGCCAGAGAGTTGTGGTCAATGTCCAGGTGGAGAGCAGTGATGTCCCTCAGAGCCCTGACTTGGGACTAGTACCCTGTAATATCTTTACTAATGACACAGACAGCGAGATCAAGTGCATCCTCTGCAAGTTTGCAGATGACACAAAGCTGAGTGGTGCAGTTGACATAACTGAAGGAAGTGATGCCTTTCAGGGGGACCTGGAAAAACTTGAGAAGCTGAGTTCTAGAAGTCCATGTGCAACGTGCTACACTTGGGTCAGGGCAATCCCAAGCATGACTGGAAGACGAAGTCCTTGAGTGCAACTTTGCAGAGAAGAATTTGGGAGTTCTCTTCGATGAAACGCTGGACATGAACGACAAGTCTGCATTCACAGGCCAGAAGGCCAACCACATCCTGCACTGCATCTAGAGGAGAAGCCAGCAGTTGGAGGTAGGTGATTCTCCCCTTCTGCTCTCATGAGACCACACCTGGAATGCTGCATTTGCTCTGGGGTCCTCAGCACAAGAAAGATGGGAACCTGTTGGAGTGGGTCCAGAGGAAGGCCACTAAATTGATCAGAGGGCAACAACCCTTCTAAGACAGGCTAAGAGGGATGGCTGTTCAGCTAGGAGAAGAGAAGGGCCTGAGGAGACCTCATTACAACCTTCCAGTACCTAAAGGGGGCTTATAAGAAAGAGGGGGAGTGACTTTTTAAATGGGCAGATAGTGATAGGATAAGAAGGAATGGTTTCAAACTAAGAGAGGAGAGATTTAAATTATATGTTAGGAAGGAGTTCTTTATTCAGGGAGTGGTGGTGCACAGGAACAGGTAGCCCAGAAAAGCTGTGTATGTCCCATCCCTGGAAGTGTTCAAGGCTAGGTGGGATGGGGCTTTAAGCAACCTGATCTAGTGGGTGGCATCCCCGCTCACTGACGGGGTGCTTGGAATTAGATGATCTCTAAGGCCCCTTCTGATCCTAACCATTCTATGATTTTATGATTTAGTCTCAATCTTTTAAATACAAAGCCAGATAAGATGGAAAACATTCCAATATAAAAAGAAGATGAAGAACCAAAAAGTAAGGCAATTTTTTAGGAGAATATTGAAACAAATCTGACATTGAGATGAAATTCACTGTGTGCAGATCTATTCTTAGAGTGTTAATGATCCAGTTAAAGAAGGGTACTTGCATTTTATATACACTTCTCAGTAATTATCTCAGAATACAGTATCTTTCATTTTTGCTTCAGAAACTGATCAAAATTATTCTGATCTGTAAACCACCGGCCACCTTTTACTCAAGAACTGGCTACACTTTGAGGAGCAGGTGATGTTATGCAGAGAATCTGTACAACAACATACATATTTTGTGAAGTGATTTGTGAATTTTGGAAGAAAGACAGATCTAACAAGGTTTAATAATGTGCATACAGCTTTGGATTTTCCTGGAAATTAAGGTATAGTTAAAATTATATTCCTGCCATAAGTAAACAGTAGAGTAAAAGTAATTTTGGCTTATTTTCCACAGTGTCAAATATTGCCACATTTTAACTTGTGTACAATTTAACCAATCCAGGCTTAACCCCCTCTTCCCCACTAAATCACTTATATTTTACATATGTATATATATTTAATGAGGATAACTCAAAAGAAAAACCAGTTAACATTGCCATGTGGTACCTTGTACTTCTGGACATAATCCTGAATTACTTTCTGTCCTACTACATTTTTTATATTTTCTTCATCCTGCTGAATGACATTTTCCATCAGGGAAATCCAGCTCATAACTTCAGTGATGGCATGGCGAGAAGGAATTTTGTCCATCTGGAGCTGTTGAGATAACAGACTTAAAACTCATGTTGTGAAGGGAATGGATAAGGATTCCTTGCTTTGCATTACCATAGTACATTTCCTTTACCTGCTCTTATCGTGTTATTCTACATCCCTAATACAACACTGAAGTTATAAAAAGAATTAAAAAAAAGAAGCCTTTTAGTAGGAGGTATATTGTATAACCGCTTGCAACCTGCTATATTAAAGGCTTCTTATTTCCATTTTTCATTGTTCCATTTCTGACTTCCTAAAGGTTCTGCATTCTCATTCCATAATTCTGTGTGGCTTTTGTAACTGATCAAACTTAAACTACACTTTTCCTGTTTTTCAAATGGCTAATGAATAGACTCATGGACAGTATTTTCATAATATGCTTCTTGTGTGGTGATTTCCAAATGGGCTTATTTTGAATAGTTCCTTTTATTTTTATTTTTTTTGTCTCAACAAAACACACTTTCAGTTTTTGATAAAGTACTGCTTGCCTGCATTTATTTACTCAAAAATGTGTTCTATGACATTTTTAGGTAGACACATATATTTAGCAATACAAGACAATTCAGAGAACTACTGAATGACATTATTTCATTTATTATAACTGACTCAGTTAATATGTTATCCTTCCTCTCCCTAAATCACACTGTTATTACTGACTCTCAGAGCATTCCAAGCTACAAACTGAAGCAACAGCTTATACTGATCATCTCCCAGCAACTAAACAGTAAACCAACTTTTCAACCAGTATAATTCTTTAACTTCAATATTATAGCATTAAAACCCAAAAGTACACAACCAAAAACCTTCTACTCCTATCATGAATGTTTTTAGATCTGTTTTGCCTTTAACAAACTTGAACTTAAGTCTATTCAATTTGAAGAAAACCACCATCCAAACCTGACAGGGCACAAGGATATGAACTCCCTTTTTTTAGTAAGCATACCAGCATGTTGATAAAAGTCTAATTTCTCCTTTGGTTAAAATTTAACAATTGTAATTGTGAAAGTCTGAAATTAACACCAATTGGTGTTAAACAGCATGGGCAGACAGGATTTGAAACTAAGTGTAAGCTTTCTCTCAATGAAACACGAATGCAAGTAACTAGGCATTACCAAACATCTGAGTTTTCTGGAATATCAAAAGCCATCACTGGTTTTCTTACCTGGTGCAATTTCTCTTGTACTGCTGGGATTTGCGTGAGCAGCTCTGTCCACTGGGTTTCAATGTGTGACAATCCCGCACGCAATGCTGCTGTATCTACTTTCTTAAGCCTGAGTAGCTGGTTTCCAGTACTCAGGACAGAAGATTTCTGTGATGATTTAGCATCCACTTCTTTTGAAAACTCCTGTAAGCAGACGCATTTTTGTGCAAATAATCAAGTACTTTTTTATAGTACTTAAAACTTTATCTCAGAAAGCTACAAATATCACCCCTTTCCTTTAAAATATATAACTTCTACTAGTGTTTAGTGGCTATACTTCAGACTAAGTGAGAAGAAAAATTGCTTCCAGTCATAAAACCATTTTCTGTTTTTAGAATCATAAAGATTTACAATCATTGCATATAGCAAAGGAGTGCTTCATGTCCCTACACACCAGTATTTTGAAGGACAGCTTATCTACAGAAAGAGATTTTTTTTCATACTTGCTACTTCAATGATGAGAAAAAGTATAACCATCTGATTAATCAATTGTTCACTTGTAAGTGGAAAGAAAGAGGTGTTCAAGGTCCATGAATGACTCACCAAAAAGGAGTTCAGGTGGTCTCGGACTGTTTCCAGCTCCTGAGGAACTGTCAAAGACTGCTGGCTCCAAAACTCAAGTCGCTCCTTTGCAGATTGTAACCACTGTGTCAATTCATGTGATTCACTTTGATACCTGCAAAGATGTTTAAAGAAGTCTAAAACAATCATTGCCACTTCTTGTCTCCAGTTGAGCAGTCTCTCCTCCACGTATTAGAAGAATATACCGAATGGTAGATTTAAAATAAAAATATTTTCTTTCCTTTGTAAAATTTCAGAAAAACATAATTTAATTTTACAGACAGGCATGGCAACAGGAAGCTCTTATTTTAGCCATTATGTTCCCAGTATCTAACAGTGGCTTCATTTTGCCTCTTAGGAAAAACTAAACTAATGAGGGACTAGTAACGAGGTTACAAAACTCTTTGGACAAGCTGTAACCCCACTTGACACACATAAACAGATTTTTGATTTCCATTAGAAGCCTCAGTCTTACTAGAGCTTTATCACAAAGAATCTCAGAGCAGAATATTTTTTTTTTTCAAAAACCATCTCCATATTGTTTCACATGCCAAGCAATTAATGAGATGACAGAAAAAGTGTCTCTACATAAGCCTGCATTCATGAATGATAGGTAAACCTTGCATGCCACTTAGAAAATTCTTTTCAAAAATAGCATATAAATATTAGTAAAGGTAGCTAAAGCTCTCTTCCATATATGCAATGATACAGACACATGAGAGCCCTACCACATCATGCCGAGTCTACTCATGCTACCCAGCAAAGCACACAGTGTTTCTCATCAACCCGTATACATATGGGGCTTCTAAATTAATCATCTAAATAAGATGTTTTCTGACTTCCTCTCACCAGCTCTTATCAGCTACATGTTTTAATAGAAATGAGAGAGTACAATAGCAGGAACAGGAATGGAACAGGAATCAAACTATGACACACATCTCAGAGTACTTTCTTTAAAATGGTGAATTTAACAGTTGTGCATTCAGAATGGCTTTGACCTGAACAGCACATATGAAGAACTTTATATTGTCCACTGTATCAGCATTACCTTGTCCAGTGCTTCAGTATCATCTCCAGCCTGTGAAGCTCCTTGGTAACTTTGCTGGTGTTACTTAACCAGTGTTCTCCTAGTTGGTTCAGCTGACTTTCAAGATCTGAGCAGCTAACAGAAAAAAGGAGTCTTTTCCCATCATCCAGCACTTGGCATAATTTAGGTTGGTATTCAGTCAGGTTAGATCTCAGATGCTGTAATGGCAGACAAGATGGTGAGATAGCTCTGTAGGTCTCTGCTATTTAGTTTCCTTTTACTGCATTTTGTAAGCATATCTAAAGTCATCCACCGTGACACATCAAATTTTTTTCCCTCTGTTCCAGCTCTACAACCAAAACAAACAATGCCTACCATTAAAAAACCCCAAAATATCCTCCCCACCCCACAATAGATTGCTTAAGTTGTCCTCATACCACTGAAAAAGCAGAAAGCTGTCTGATAAAAGAACAATATACATAACAAATTCAGGGTAGACAAGTCAATTTTCAAGACAAATCTGACATTTTTCTGTAAAACAAGAGAGCAAAAAAAACCCAAAACCAAGCTAAATAAAATATCTGATATAAGGAGACAAAGACAAAACATTAGACCAAAAAACGGTGTAGCAGAAAACCTATATTTAAACTGCTTGTTGCATTTGGCGAGGAAGGCAACTCAAGGAACCACAGGTTGTTCAGCCTCACCTTGCTCTCTGGAAAGACCATGATGCATATCCTCTTGGAATCCATTTTCACAAACAAAAAGGACCAAAATGTAATCAGGGATAGTCAGTTGGCATTCCCTAACTTGACAGCCTTTTCATTACTAAATTACTGTCTTCGTGGATGAGACTGACTTCAGTACGGCCTTTGACATAATTTCCCATAGAACCCTCCTCTAGGAGTGGTGAGAATGTGGGGTGGACTATTATGTGAGTTGAAAATGAGCTGCATTACTAGTTTCAAACACTAGTGATCAAAGGCTTGATGCCTGGCTGGCAGATTGCAATGGGCAGAGTACTCCAGAGATTGTTATCCATCTACATGGATCTAATGAGGTCACATCTAGTCCATCTGATTGTGCTTTGACCTCATCACCCACTGAGTTGAGGAGAAAGGAAGCAGTCAGGGTCTGGTACAGAAATTATGTTACTTAGGGACCTAGAGCACATGTCCTTTACAAAGAGGCTGAGGCAAGTGTGCGTGCTTTAGATTAACAAACAGGACCCATCTAACAAAGGTCTGCAACTATTTGGACTGGGATTAAAAAGATGATAGATGTAAATGCTCCTCAGTAGTACCACACAATATAAAAAGTACAATGGTGACAAGCTGAAAGTACACATTGGGCATTACAGAAAACCTTTTCAGTAGCTAGAGGTGTAGGACTGCAATTGGTCCCCTCGTCAGGTGTGGGATCTCCATCTTTTGAGGTTTACAAAGCTGTTGCTGTGCCAGCCCATGACAACTGTGCTGCTTCAAGTGGCAGACTAGATTAGATGACCTTCAGAGATTCCTTTCATCCAGCTTTTCTGTAGAGAAAAAAGCACCAACCTGAAAAAGTGTAATCCGGTCTGTAAGCCTGTCCTCCGTCTCTTCCACCAGACCAAGAGTGGGGATGTTTCCTTCAACAGACTCCAGCTGCCTGGTAAGTTCCTGGTAATCTCCATCCAGATGCATCCAGGTCTACAAGAACAAATTATCCGTGTATATGGTGAATCTGAGTATCTAGAATTTTTTTTATTTGTATTTTTGATCTGAAATCCTACAGCTACAAGGTTGTGAAAATATAGAAATAACAGTACAAATGTCCAGCAAACCCATAATAAGACACCATCTCTGCACCAAGCTCAACTTTTGGCTAGAATACATGGATAAAACTGTCATGTTCTCCCTACCAGCTAAAGCTAAGCAGCTCTTTAAACTTAGAGGAAAACAACTTTTGTTACCTGATGGTCAGAACAGTTAAAGAGAAAAGATTGCACATAGTCTATCAGTGCCTTGTGCATATGACAAAAGGGACTGACGTTCATTAATTCTGTCCAAGCACAGGAAATTGACATTATACAACATCCTGGTGGTTGATCACAGCGGCAGTACAGAAAAGACCACAGAAATTCTCACCTCTAGAATGTATTCCAGCTCCACACCTCGTTTATGAGCCAGCCTTAATATAGCTGAAGCTTGTGTCATTAGTTCTGAATGTGACTCAGTTTCCTTTAAGAGAGCAAAGCTACTCATCTTTCTAAAAAGTGTTTCTGTTAGGATCATATGAGACTCCAACCCTTGAAAATATTCCTGAAAAATTTGGGTGTGAGGGCAGAGGGAGAATAAAAAAGAGAAAGTGCAATTATTACTCTATTCATTACCACTAAAACAACCTTTTAAGATGGAAGGATTACAATTAAGTATCTATAGACATAGAATTAGGTAAAATTTCACTCCACAACATTTCACGAAGTCCAGTACACAATTTAAAGAGGAAAATAGTCTTTTCAAAGAAAGAAGTCAGTCATTCTTTACACGCAAATTCCACCCTGATGCTGATTTCATAAACAAAAATAGCTTAAATTGGATAATGACTCCCAAAAACTCCTACCTAATAAGAACATGTGGAAAGTCCTTGTTATATTTGTGGGTGCTATTAGCAAATGTAAATTTATGTTGAAAATAAATGGATGAAACTGCCATGTAGCATGACAGGACAAGACTAGGAACTTGTTATTAGAATAAGAAAGAAAATGTAATCTACCTGGGTTCACTTACAACAAAGCATTTGAAACTCAATCTGTCAGAACAGTTCCTTGACTCCAATTTAAAATACAAACTGGCCCATCATTCTGAAAAGCTCCTGAAGCTTTAGGAACAGAAAGTTAGCAAATGCTCTTTGCAAGTGTTCTGGTTTCAGCTGGGTTAGAGTTCACTTTTTTCTTAGCAGCTGGTACAGCGCTGTGTTTTGGATTTACTATAGGAATAATGACACAATGACGTTTTAGTTTTTGCTGAGCAGTGCTTACCCTAGGCCAAGGACTTTTCAGTTTCCCATGATCCGTCAGGGAGGAGGTGCAGGAGAAGCTGGGAGAGAGTGTGGCCAGGACAATTGATCTGAACTAGTCACAGCGATATTGCATAGCACAGAACATCATGCTCAGTATATGAACTCAGGGGAGCTGTGTGGAAGTTGCTGATCGCTGCTAGGGGAGAGGCTGGGTATTGGTAAGGAGGGGGTGAACAACTGCATTGTCAACCACTTATTTATTTCTCTTAGCACATGCTTATTTCTCTCTCCATTACAACTATATTTACTATTCCTATTATCAGTAGTAGCAATACTGTTAATAGTATTAATACTATATTTTATCTTGTTTCCTTTATTAAACTGTTCATATCTCAACACACGAGGTTTACTTTTTCTTTCCAACTCTCTTTCTCCTCAAGGAAGGAAGAGTGTAGTGAGGAAGCAGCTGTGTGGTACTTAGTTGCCACCTAGGGTTAAACCATGACAACAAGGTTACAGTTCTGACTAGTCCTGAAGTATGTCCCCAGTTTCTTACCTTATGTTTATCAAGCAGCAATCGAACCTCTTCCTTAGAAGAAACAATCATTTTCTGGTCACCAGCCATTTTTTCTTGGCCTGTTTCTACCAGGTCAGCCAGATCCTGCAAAGCCCGCTCATACTGACTCTTAAGAGCCATATTCTGATTCAGATCACTCCGCCTGGATCCAATGATCATCAGCAGCTCATCATACTTATCCTTGGGGACAAAGGGCAGCAAAGGTGATTCTTCTTTCACACCTGACATGACTTTCTAGAAGCAATCTTACTGTGCCTGTACTCCTCTGTGAATACTAGCAGAATAACATTTTCACCTCAAAAAGAATTTGCAGATATACTGTCTTTCTTGATAAATTAACAACTCTGCATTTAAAGACAATAAAAAAAAAGCAAGACATACAATTCTTTCAAGTGCATGCATTCAGGAACAAAATTAGCAGAATTCCAAAGGCGTGATATAAGTAGTAAAGAAGTAGGGTGATTGCCCTTAAGTCATCAAAAAAGAGAGACTACTGTGCACTGCAGATGCTATTTACATTTTACTTTTCATAAGGCAGAGGACTGGATTGACTCCATCATGGATACAGACTATAGGCACCTCAAAGTCAGACTTGTTTCCTTCTCCTGCCCCAGTATCTTACTGGTAGCAAGCAAGATACATAAAACTTACTGTAAAAACCAAACTATGCCTAAAAAAGCAATATATTTTATATAGAACAGCAACATGTGGAAAAAGCGCAGTGTGTATTTCACAGTGTTGCACACCGCAAAATTACAGAACAAGCCAAACCAACAAATCTCAACAGTTCCTGTGTCCTATTACTCATCTCGTATACCTCAACCATAAAAGTAAGAACAACCTACAGCCTTTCTTCACCTGAAATGCATTTCTTTCTTGTTTGGGTTTTGAGAATTGTATTTCTCAGAACATCCATCTGACTGTGAGGATCAGTTCACATTTTTTTTCAAAAGACATTCTGAAAATAATATCTCTACAACCATCCAGTGCTACAACAAAGTGCACACCCTCACTACTGCAGGCTGGCTCTCCTAGCTTTAAACAGAAAATTGTGAGAAGCCCACTGTCAAAAAAAGCTAAAGGAAGTCTTTTCTAAAAACTGAAATGAAGAGGAGCAGGCAAAGCATCAAAACTAAACCAACCAACCAACCACCCCAAAACCAGCAAAAGGCACTAAGACCAAAAGGATAAAGAACTGGACAAAAGACATATTCACACAAATTCTCTGTCATTTGTTTTTAATTGATATCACTGTCTTGTTGGCTTAATAAGTTTATGGTCCAGTTTCAGATGTTTAATTTACTTCAAATTTATTTTTATGTCATTGAAAATGGTAAAATTCAGTCATAAACCTTCTCTTTGATCTCTCCTTAATCATTCCCCTTCATCAGCACCAAACTGTTCACAAAACAGTTTCAACAGATTTATAGAAGTTCTGGATCAATGGCCCGCATGTATCTAGATGAGAGGGGTTCTAATAAAAGCAGAACATTTCCAGTTTCAGGTCACAGTTAGCTCTCTATTCCCCTTCATCCCTCTTCTTTTTTTAAATGACAGATGTGAGATAGTAGTAACCACAGATCATGAGGCACTGGGGAGAACAGGGATGAAACTTCAGCAGAAATTTATGTTTACTTTATCTGTTTGAAAAAGGAGACAACAAAAGTTGACGGAAAACATGTTTTTGTAGATAACGGAGATATCGGGAAATCCAAAGAGGCAAAACCAGAAAAACTAGGTGAATCAGAGAGAACATAATTTTTATACACATTGAAATGCTTTTAAATACCTTTTCCTAAGCTGTCTTATGAACAATAAAAAGAAGTCTGCCTTTGACATCACCAGACACATCTACAATGGAGCTTATGAACTATACCTGGATCTTAGACAACTCTTGTACAGAAGGTTGGTCAATTTGTAGCTTGTCTATACGCTTCTTTAATTCACTGATTCCAACATCCAGTTCCTTCAAGCCTTCTTCTGCTTGCAGTATGACCTTTATTTGAAAATTACATTGCTTAGTTTGAAGTTTTAATAACAGTAGTGTAGCTGTCATATGTTAATATTCTTTTCTGCTTGAAGCACTAATCAGTCCTTCAATGTGCTTAAATTTTAAAGGATACTATAAAGAAAATGCATTAATTCAAAGTTGAGAGCCCAGCTTTTTTCTTCAAGTTAAATAAATGTTATTATTTTTAGTAGTTTATGATGTTTTAGTATCAGACACTATTTTATACCAAACATCACTGTGAATTTCCATGCTTTTAATCATATAGTATAGGCACAAAAGGACTTTTCTCTGTCCTTACACCTTATTTTAAAGCATTCTTTTTATTAACACTCATTCCTGTCACATCTAAGTACCCAGCAAACAACCTTCACAGCAGAATACATGTATGATAGCAAAGAGCCGTGCTTAGTTCCCTTCTAGGACCACGATGGGGCCAAAATTACTGCCAAGCAAAAACACTTTTACATCCCCTTTTTCACTTGGAGAACTACAGCTTAAGAACATAGTTTGGTATTTGCAAGTGTATGCAGGTGATGAGTTTTTTCAATGGAAGCTCCAAGCTTTCCTAGGTCTCTGCTGAAGTGACGCATGGAGACTATAACAAAGCATGAGGTTGGCTCCTGTAGTTAAGGGCCTATCTTGAAGTTGCCTATCCAAGTATGCCTAAACTATGTGCGTGAAGTACAACTTTTGTCTCCCAGCAACATGGAGTATGCAGAATACAGTCACTAAACTTCCACTTCATGCAACTAAGTTACCTGTCTGATTCAGGACCTTATTTCTACTTTCCCAGTCTTATGCTGAAGAAACAGTAATGCTTTTATATTTCAATGTTTTATCAGTCAAGGTAGATTTTCAGAAACAAATAATTTCACTTGCTTTTTTTTGCCACATTGTCTTCCTAGTTGGTAGTTAAATTAATCCTACAGGGGATATTTTTTTGCCAATCTTTGGCATCATGGAGGATAGAAAAGAAAGACACAGTGCCACCTCTCTTATTCATACAGGAGACGTAAACGCCTTCAAAATGTGAATGCCAAGTACATAAAAAACAGTATTTCTGTTTAGCTGAATGGTAAGTCTCTTCCATTCTGTCACTTGCTGGCACCAACTATCAATAGCTCTTGAGTAACATGAAATATCTTTAAAAAGTAGACCTGAGCATACTTCATTCATTGTGCTCACTGGCAAAAAAGAAACAGGAAAACAGGATATACTTTTTCATATAAATAATTAATTATTCATGAGGCTATTCCTGATAAAGAAAATCTAATTATTGCCTTAAATTAAAATTAGTAAGATTGCAGATATTACTATAAACCAGCGCAGATGAAAGTGTCTTTTAATACAGTTTAATAGCCAAAAAACTTAGCAAAACTTTGGGCTTTTTTTCTTTATTGAAGTTTTCTTTCTTTGAAATATTGCCTAGTATATGCATAACTAGGTATTAGGTCAGCTGGGGAGATAAGACATTTTTTGGAGGTTTGTTGGGGTTTTGTTTTGGTTTTTTTTGAGCTTTTTTCTTTAATTTATTTATAAACATGCATAGTATACCCTTGGATATACACATTTTCATATACTTCATGTGAACATATATGTTCTCCCATAAAAAGCAATTGTTGTCTAGAATCCACTTATACTTTGGGTAAAAACGTTACCTCTTCCCCTCTCCCCAAGTAATAGACATGGTAATACCTGCATTTGCTCTGTTTCTGGTCTGTCAGCTGCCTCTGCTAATTTCTGTAGAACTAAGTATTTGTTATCAGCCACAGATGTAAACATGAGCTTCAGATCATTCTACGGGAGACAACAACAACAAATTATAGCCAATCGCAGACAAAATAACTGAAAAATGCTTCACTTTTCAAAAATGTTACGTGGTCAGCACTACAGCATAAAACCTATGCAAAATGGGAAGTATCATAATTAGCTAATGCAAAACATTTAACGTGTCTGAAAATCCATAGCTGGATACACTGAGCTAAAAGTTAAATCAACTCCTATTCAAAACATATCCTGTGAATACCCTTCTGCTTTTGCCTTGCAATTAGATAAGTAGTTACTAAGGGTCATTAGCTTCATTTAACAAAAATATGTTATTCTTGTGCAGTTTATACAACTTGTAAACAAGCTAGGTTTTACTTTTAAGGGAAGCATTTTTAATTACCAACTTGAGCAAGTGTAACAAATAAGTAAAAAAGGCTTCCACCCATTACAAGGCTAACTACATGCTACAACTTTTAGAATACCTTATCAGACTAGACATATAAACATTACCTAATAATTTTGCCAAAATACAATCAATTATCTTTTTCATGCAATCATTCCAACAGAAAATTATCAGCACATTTTTCTGAGACTTTCAGCATTATATGAAGCATGTTACGATTTTGTATTGATTTTTACGTGCATTATTTTAAATACTAAATATCTCCAAGTATAATGCAAAGGATTATAATCAACCTTGCTTTCTTCAGCAAAGAAAGGTCTTTTATTGAAAAAATGTTGACTGCAGAGGAAATGTTATGGAGTTTTGAAAGAAATTCAGAAGTAACAACCTATGAAAAGATGACCATAATCTAAAGACACAATGAATCTATTCTGCTTTTCTTTTTCTTGTAATTTAAGGGTTTTTTTAAATTAAAACTAAACCATACTGGAGGCTTTAATAATGATAATCATGATATTAGGAGGGAAGGTAGAGACCAAGACGCAAAAGCATTTTTGAACTCTTTTGGAAAAATTTTCTAGAAGTGCAAATTTCTTCAATTATCATTTTGTCAGCTTTGTTCAATACAGACTTCCTTTGATGTAATTCCAGCAGGGTGAGACAGCATGGAATGATTGATCACTTTACAATAATAGCATGAGTTGCAGAAGACTTTTAGTAAAAAGTTTAAATTTTGAGTAATTATTTGAGTGCCATGTTTTGCATGGCCTCAGTAGTTTGATTTTTCAATAAACACCAGTGCCAACATTGTTCTTTTGATCTGGTACCAAAAATTCTCATTGCTTTAAGATTCACAATCTTTATATCCCCATTTTAAATGAACTCCTATTAATTCCATTGAATGGGCCTCATACCTTGAACGTGACTATTTGCTGGATCCGCCCTTTCATCTGATGGCATCTCTGATTTACTGCTGACTCCAATAAGGCCAGTCTTCTCAGGAGACAATCCAAAGTGTCTTCTATAATAACCCTATTACCACTATCATCAGGAAATATTTGAGCAAATAAATTCTTGTTCTTATCCACTTCTTCTGTTATGTCTTTGATTTCTTTGGCAAGAGACTAATTTTGCGGAAAAACAGAAGTGACAATCAGACATTCTGGAAAGCAGGCAAACGTATTGCCAGAACTGTTGTCAATTTTACCATGGTGCAGTGACATTTTTTGCATTGTTAGTATACACAGACTAGATAAAATTATGCATCTACAGTAATCTCTGACAGTAAAAAGACTCCAGACTGCTCCAAGGAAAACAAGTGCTGGAACAAAATAATGTAGAATCATAGAAATGTTTGGGTTGGATTATAGCTCATCTAGTCCAACTCCCTGAAGTTAATAGTGATATCTTCAACTAAATCGCAATTAGAGCCCTGTCCAGTCTGACCTTGAATGTTTCCAGGAATAGGGCATCCACCATCTCACTGGGGAACCTGTTCCAGCATTTCACCACTCTCCTTGTGAAAAATTTCTTCCCTATACCTAGTCTGAATCTTTTCTCTTTTAGTTTAAAACAGTTATTCCCTTGTTCTATTGCCTCTTTCTGTGTTCCCTCACTATTTCACTCTTCCCCCTCCCCCGCCCCCAATTAATGTTGATGAATTTGTACTGTTTCTACATCCCAGAGCACTCCTCCCTCTTTTTTGCTTCGTTTCAATTTCAAAAATGTGGTGTTTGCTAATAGTTAGCAAAGAAGTTAAACAGAAGTAAGAATCTATATTGAACTGTCTTCTAAGCAGGCAAAATTTGGGTCAAGTGCTGTTTTCGGCAACGTTCTCTACATGGTCAATAAAGTTACTTCCATCAGGAGCAGAATACTGCAATTACATAGAGACTGTATCAGAAACATGTCATTTATCCAGGATTCTAATACTTTTTTTCTAAATGCTACATAAAATGCACCCTTGTTGACAATTGAAAGTCCTATCCATGGATTCCTTACCTCTTGCTTGCAGAGGTATGTTTCAGTTTCTTCCTCTGGCAACAGAGCTATAGCAACAAAGACCTGCTCTTCCACACCATCGAGCCACATAGATGCAGCTGTGACACCATCATACAGCCTCTGTTCAAGATGCAGGGTCTCCTCCACCTGTCCAGCCTGGGCAAAAGGGAACAGAGAACTCCAGAACAGAAGTACAAGATGTTCTTTCTAATTTTTAATAACTGGAAAAGGCCTGGATTTTCAGGTGGTATCTAGAGGAGTTTTCATTGTACATGTGCCTTTGCTGAAGGACAGGTGTAAAGACAACTGAAAATTACCTCAGACGAGACATCTTCAAGGGCCTGATTCAATTCAACTAATACTGGTGAAACTAAGGATTTATCTTCATCTTGTCCCTCCTCTTCATACAAAGGCATTCCCGGTATCAGCCTGTTGGGTCTGCTATAAAGCTGCTAAGAGAAAAGTACTAATTAGGATGTTTCTACCATATATAGGGCACAAGATTCTCTACCAACTGAGGTTATCACCAGCTAAGGCTCATGGTCCTCCCACAACTGTTCTGTGTCATGAATATCTTGAATAAAACATTGCTCAACAGGAGGTTCACTAGAAGTGCAGGATAAATACTTATAGCCAGAATTAAAATTACTAGGTTTTTACCAAAAATATAATTAATTACTGTTGAATTAATACAAGATATTTAGAACTTTGTAAGTGGATTAATATAAAGAATAGTGGGGTTGGGTCTATTAAAAATAAAATGGAGGATGCATGTTAATACAGATCTTGGATTGTCCCCAGTTGATTAATCCCTGTTTCTTTCAGTAAAAATTCTGTGGCTGAATTCCCTTACTAAGATCAAGAATTGAATGCAACTAATAAATTCAAACTGAAAATAGCAGTTTTTCTTCTAAGCTGTTGCCAGAGTACTGAACAATTCCAGAGGGATCATTTGTTACAGAATTATCCTGAGTTAGATAAGTAGATAAACATTTTGTCTGAGCTCTTTCTTTCTTTCTAGGTCATTAACCTGAATGGAAGTGCAATTCAAATCACTTTGAACAAGAGCAGTGCTACTACCAAGATTTAAAAGTTTTTAAAGATGTCACAAAAATAAATTCTATATTCTTTGCATTAACTACAGCACTTTAATGCATCCAATATGCACATATTGTACCTTTTGTTGTGACAACTGCTTTCATAGAGAAACTGAAAAGAGAAATTAAAAATAGCTACCAGCTGTTCTTTTTCCAAAGCATTCTGGAGCAGTCTCTGCTTAGTACTGAATTCCTGGTTTAGGGCTTCCCATCTCCTCTTCATCTGTTCTTCAAATGATGGCTTCTCACCTTCTAAGATTAACTCCTCGGAGAGTTTATCAGGCTTTTCACTGAATTGGAAGATGCATAAAGGTTGAACAAATACAAAAGTTATAATAATTTAAGGAGTTTTTCTCTCTCTATTAGCAAATTCTACATTTAAATTAAGAACTACTTTTTAGAGTTTTGACTTTTTTTTTTTTCAGATAATAAGAAAAAGGATCGTTTGAACAGCAAGAACTTCTTGCCTGATGAATAAAATGTACATTCTAAGAAACTGGTTAGAGTTGCAAGTATACATATTAAGTAAAAAGAAAAACCAAACAAAACCCAAATCACACTGAATACATATTGAAATACAACCTATAAACAAGTTTTACTTCAAAGCATGAATTAAATATTTTATCTGATTCCTTCCTCACAGCTTTTCTCAAAATGCCAGACATACCCTGATATTTTCATGCAAGACAAGCATATGACTTCAGCTTTGGCAAACAGTGAATCAAATTCAGTGCTTTAGGATTGATTTTTATTTTGTTTCTGTAGTATACCATAATGTGACAAAAGAAAGCCTCAAACAGAAGGAGACTGATTAAGTACTTTCTATCATTATAATTAAAAACACCCATACTTAAATAATAAAAAAATGCTGAGAAAAAGAAGTTATTGAGTATGGTTTACCTTCCCTGTGAATAAAACATGTTTCTGCTGTTTAATGAACTACCTTCATAATCTAGACTTTGGTATACAGGAGGAGCTACAAAGGTGCTTCTCACTCTTACTGAGACACATGGAGGAATATTTTAACTGAAGGGTTGACTGCTCCTTGATTCTTAAACGGATGATTTTCACCCTGGTCTCCTCTTCCCTTCCCTTCCTTGCCCTTCCTGCTTCCTAAAAGTCTGCACCAGCAGTAGGCAGTAGTTTTCTTCTGCTTTCTCTGGGGCAAAAGTCTCTCCAAGTCAGAGCTGAGGCTTTTATAAATATACACTTCCCCCTCAAATTGGCAAGTGTGTAAGAAGATACAGACCAGAGATGAAATTCAAAATACACAAGGCTTCAAGAAGAAAAATATTTACTAACTGCAGGAAAAATAAAACTAAGCAGTGAGTATCCCATCTGTGAAGATCTGGTTACAGTGGCAGACAGTGTTTTAGCGATAACTGATTTACACACCAGTGCTCATGCTTAAAGTTTTAGTAATTCATCCACTGCTTGTCTAATGAGTCCTACTATGTTTTTTTTTTTCAGTGTCATGCTTGATAATAGGAATAAAAAGCATTTCTAAATGCTGAAGGTGACCTATTAGCACCCTTTATCAGATCCTTGAATTATAAGTCAGGACTCCAGTATCCTAGGTATTGTATAAAAATGATAAAACAAAAATTAGAGGATTATATGCAAAAGGGGGATGTAAACGTTAGGATGTCAAAGCACAGTCACAGAAATGTACATTTCAGAACAATACATGAAAGCACACCTTATACACAGGCCTTCTGTTGCACCTTGCTGTGTTAGGATTTCTCCTCCACGGCATGCTACTGATCGAAGCAGATTCTTCTGCTCTTCTAGCTCTTGTTCCAGCTCCTGGCATAGCAAGTTAGAAAAAACAGAACAAATCTCAAACAAAGTGTTTTTGCCTTGGAAGGATATATCTACATTGCACACCTGTCATACAAAGTTAACTGAGCTATTTTTGATATGGTTTGCTTGAGCACCAAAAGCAGCTCCACTCAAGGACACAGAAAAATTGTGTACATAAATTGGATTATTGAACTAATTAACTAATGCAATGCAGTTTATGAAACCTATCCTAATGAGGATACCTGAATATCATGCAACATAATATACCAGGTAATGTGTGCATCTTTGCTTCTATAAAGACAACATTCTTATTTTTATTACTATCATCTCCCTTCAGAGCAACTTAAAGGGTTGATACAATTTTATTCTATTGATGGACAAAAGAAGTATAGCGTGACTAAATGTATTGACCATGGTGACCCAAGAAGTCTTGTCTGTCTGACTGTTACAGATGTAAGGTAGTGAACTCAGATGCATCATGACAAAAGCACTGAGTAAGAAACAGCATAAAAATAATATTTCAGCAGAAATATGAACAAGAATGGCTCAGCTATAGTATTAAGCACAATCTAAAGAGGGCAGTAAAAGAAATGCAAAACACCAACTTTCTGTTGCTGCAGGGTACTCTGCTGTTGCTGTGAGCGAGTAGTTCTTGCTTGTGCCAGCCATTCTTGAACACTGGGGCTTTGTGAGGAAACGAAATCCAGATCACTCTCCTCCTTTTCTTGCAATGATCCCTGCTTTAAGAAAGAGAAATAAATACTTAAAAAAATCTCATACATTTTTAGAGAGCTGGCAGGTCCAGCTCATCTCCTCAAAACCACCTTCCACCTCTCTAGCTGATAGCTCACACAAATTATGAAGTGAGCAGTGACTTTAGATTTCTGACTTTTACTGGTTTTTAGTTACTAGCAAGAAAAGCATCCCTAAAAATGTAAAAACAAACATGCACCACTGCACTCAGTAGAATCAGAGCAGAGGTCAGAGACCATGGACTGATGTGTTTCTGAAGACTGTCCTGCTTCTAAAAATCAGCCTTACTCTGTAATGGAGGGTTCAGCTTTAACTGGTAAGGCAGGGAATCAATGGTTTGTTTCTGCCAGGTTTTCAATGTAATTAAAGCAAATTTTTTTGTCTACCTGAAAAGGAGAAAATACTGGCTGTCATTCTGGTCTAAATTTATTTATCAAGAAATACAGAACTTTATCCATGGTTGGCAGAAACACACTCAGTTAACAGCAGATTATATGATACAAACAGTAAGAGAGACCAGACCACAAAATGTTAGAATGGCACAGCAAAAGCAACAGTTCCTTCAATTCATACTTCTATTGTTATGTTATTGCACCACTAGTGATTAGATTGGCTTTCTGTGTAAGCAAAGCAAAAAAGAACAAATGCCTTGAGAGCTCCAAGGACTGTTTTATCAACTTCTTGATTTCCAGAATCCATGTTGGCTGTAAGCTGAAATTTTAGTAGTGAATGTATTCAAATGTAGAGACTTCAACATGCTTGGCCTTATGTTAAAGACATACTTGTAGGTCTGGTTACTTATATCTACACAACTCTCTGGATTTATTTAATACTGATTTAATACTACTTGCAGTGAGATGATGACAGCACCGTTATTTTCCACCCCCCCTAGAGCTTCAAGATCTAAAGCGGGGTCTTAATTCCTCTACATCTTGTCTATATATTTCATTTTTGTAGGATTCATATTTTGCCCATTATTCAGCTCTTATTTTGAATAGATTGAGTGGCAAATGGCTCAGACATTACAGCAGGTTCTCCAAAAGATAGACAAATTCTACCTTCCAGTGGGCCTTCCTCTTAAATCAGACAGGGACCAGGAGGGCTGAAGGTGACGGAAGAGACCCCTCTTGCCTCACCTGGTGCTCCTTGTGCTAGCAACTGAGATGGAACTCCGCCACCAGCATCCCTGGCACCAGGTATTAAAACTGCAGAGTTTTGCTAAGTAGTAGAAGTTAGGTGTAAAATTTCAGTTTTGGGGGATGATGGGTGTACTGGATTCGAAAGGACTGACCGGTGTTAGAGGATATAAACTGTAAGAGGAGCAAAACAAGCAAGTAGGTATCTGGAGATACAAAGAACCATTAGCCCTTGCTCTATAAAATGACTGTTTTACTAAGGAGTAGTAAAAGGTCTACGCCTCCGGATAATTACAAGGTTACAAGTACACCTAGAGATATGTGTAAGTCTGAGGTTTTTACATGCATGAAAACCAGTGCTACTAGCTTAAAATGTTTCTCAGGGTTAATAATGGCAGTGGATAGAGTTAGGGCATTTTGGGGCATCTGATGCACTCCATTGCCTGATTGTCTGGAAAATGACATCAGAGGACTTTTCATTTGAAAAAACTGACTCAGTGAAAATTAGAAGATATTATACTTCCTATGTCTATTTTCTTCCATGATCCATAAGCGTGGTCAAAAAAGGCTTGGAATATATTAAGAAACTTGAGTCATGCATGCATGTAGCATCTTAAATTATTCATATTCTACATCTGGAAATTATTTTGTTGTTGTTTTAGACATTAGAAAACCATTCAAACATCTGTTTTAAAAGTTTCAGTAAACTAAATCACAGCATAGCTTTTTAAATTTTTCAAAATATTTTAAAATTTAGCGTAAAAGTCTTTTATCAGAAAACAGTATCCTGTGCCTACACGCTGTGATAACACTTTTCATTTGCTTAATCATAAGGTTTAATATGCAAGAATAACACTAAAGTTACTTCATCTTAGAGGCAATAGGAACAAATACCTGGGGGTTTCCTTTTTTTTTTTCTTTTTTTTTTTAGACATTTCTGAAGCTAAGTTAAATTTTAAAGTTATGCAGTTGCTTTGGACTAAAAATAGTTCGTAGCACATCAAGTGACTTTTCCAGCTAACCTCTCAGTGGACTTTAATCTGCATTACAAGCTAAAAATCTTTGAAGCTTATCATGTTTAATTTGCAGAGCAAAGCCCAGAAGAGAAGTAAAAGAAAAGAGGGGGAGGGAGTCACAGCAGGGCAAGCAAATTCAAAACCAGTCAGTCATATTACATGGTTGGGTTTCTTGTATGTATTGGGTTCTCCACATGCTAGTTTAACCTAAAGAATGACCAAAAGCAACTGTTAAATACAAAGAATTAGTGGCAACAAGCAGACCAATGCTGCTAGAAATAGAAAGCTAGGAGAAGACTGAGGTTAAATTAATCTTTTTTTTCTATAATATTTTGTTTGCTATAATGATGCCACTAAGTATTAGCCATATTTAAAAATATTCCCTTATTTTATGTAATCTGTTCTCTGTGCTGTGCACATTCTACCAAGGAACGCATGCATTTAGGATTGTTCTTTTGTTGGGGCAGTGGTCCGGCCCCAAAGCATACACAATCTAAAGGGATTTTGAACAGGCATTGAGCACTTCCAGACCAAGCTAATCATCTATCTACTATAGTATTATTCTTTCCTCACAGATAGTGAGGTCAGGACAGTTTTACCATAAAGTGTTGCTATTAACTTGAAAACGAGCAACTAAAGTTTTCTAGGCAGTTCTTTATTTTGGAGTATAATTCCATTTACTGACTAAAGATTACTAACTTTAACTAAACCAGTGCAATACTTTTACTCCTTTTTGCAGTTGCATAAAACTGCTGTGAAATGCCCAACCTCCTGCTCAGCATGAAACCAGGTGAAAAGAGCCACTTACCCGAATGTTGATCTGTTTGTCATGGAGCACTCTCTGCAGCTCCAGAAGGCTGCCCTTCAGCGTCCTGAGCTTCAGAGCCAGCTGCTCTGCCTCGTCCTTGGTGTGAGCCTTCCCCTCCATAAGCAAGTTCTCGTTGTGCACAGATAGCTCTGACAAGGCTACCACCTTCTGTTCTATTTCAACCAACATGTTCTGCAGCAGCAAAAACAAAGAACCAAATTCATACATTTTCCAGCACCTTTCACAGTTTCTGGCAAGACGACCTGTGGCCTACCTCACCCGTTGCCAAACTAAGAGCAAGTCAGATTATTGTCATTTTGCTTTCCAGTCCTGTTCAGAATCCTTCAAAATATGCTTGCAAATGTTTGCATTTGCCATTTCAGTTTGTAATCTTTTTCAAAATATGAACTTAAAAAGTTACTTGAAACAAATAATTTGTTGTTGAGGAGATGCTCTGTATTCGCACATTAAAGGTAAGGGTGGCTAAGATGCTAGAGTGACATCCATTAGTGACAAGAAACAAAGCACGCAGCTAGAGTTACTTCTTTCCTCTTCTTTCATTTACATGTAGTCAAGTGCTTCCTACCTCCTCCTATGTGTTGCTCTGGCTGTGTTGATAAGCTTCTCTTCTCACTATTTGCTCTTTCTGATTGGTGCATGATGGACTTAAGGATTTCTGTATAATCCTCTTTAGTCTAAAGAGAGACTTAAAGTGGCAAATCTCTGGCATGTTTATTCTCAAAAGCTACTTTCCTGACATTCCATTAACGTTTCATGTATTAGAGAGGTAGTGCATATTTTGATCTTCCAAACTCAACTCTCATACCAGTCTTGCTCAAAAACCAAGACTGACATCCAATGTTTTTGTTTCCACACCAACTGTCAAGTGTGAACTTATACAAATATTTCTCCTGAAGGAATGTGTGCAGGATAAGATGGGCAGAGTCTCTAAATCTTGGAAAAAATATATAAAATTTACTGTATTATGATTTTAGGAACCAGCAAAAGAACTGAAGTATTAACTTTTCCACAAAGTTAACTGTTCTTTTTGAGCTTCCTATAGATTGTATTAAAAAAAATTACTACTTTAAGTTTGCAGGATTTATCTACATGCAACAAAGAGCTCCAGAGGATGGGTGAATCTTGAAATTGAGCAGACTGAAAATTCCAATAATGTAGCGTTGTTAGTTAAAATTCATCAGACTTATAAGAAACCTAACTCCCATTATCTTAAACTAGTTGAGATCCTCATTCTTTAATACAAAAAAGGATCTTTTGTCCATCTGTCTCTTGCCTGTGTTGTAATTTTAATGATCATACAGTTCTAAACTATCATTTAGAAATTGAAAACTCCCACTGATTTGAGAACCTGGATGTTATGACTGATCCAAGTCTTGTTAATAAAAGTATTTACAATTACTCTTATTGCAGCAACATATTTTTTCTCACTTGTTTTGGTATTTTGAGTTGATTAATATTAAAGCCATAAAAACAGTAACTATTGATGATTATCCTTTACTTTTACATGTGGGTAGAGATTATTCCTGAAGAAAACACATTATGCCAGTCATGACTGCTAGTGTGAGTATGTTCTTCAGCTGGAAGAGGAGGAGTAGGAAAGTACATTGCAGGTGTTTCATACCTATCAAGCAAGCAGCTCAACATCTCCAGTTTGAGGGGAGCAAAAACAGTAACTGAAGCAAATGCAAGGCCTTTAAATTAACCAAAATTACATCTGAAAGATGTAGAACTTCAAATTTTCCTGCAGTCAGACCTTTTGTTTTCCTACTGCTATGTGCACATGTGCTTTCTAAAGCACTGTTTGCAGGATCTAATGAGAAAATAAGACCTGGCTATATTTTACTTCACAAACCTTTGATGAAGCTAACTGAGCATATACAGGGTGCTAAGGAGCTAAAAACTCCTCCACAAATATGCTGGCTCATCCCACTCAATAATGTTCTTAACATTTTACCTGACAGTCTACCAGCTGTGCCTCCATGTCCATAGGTTCCTCAGCAGTAACCAGAGCAGTGTCCAGCGTTGCTCGGGTATTGAGTAGCCAGTGGTCAAGCTCATCGGCCTCACATCGGTACCTTTGAAGAGCCTGCTCTTGCCGCTGTTCTTCCAGCTGCTCATTCAGTTTTTCCTAGAGGTACAAAGTATATTTAACTTTTTAAAAGAGATATACCACAACAGTCACTTCTAAAAAATTTTCCCTCTCTGTTCTGCCACAGTTAGGACCTTTTGTTTACAAAATATTACTGTTTTCAATTGATGGGCATGTTTTTCTGATGACTGAAATTCTGTTTCACATCAGTCACTGTATTTCTACTTTCTTCAGAGTCCAGCAGAACTCTGCTATTAGAGCCTTCTAAAGGTGGGGTTTGTTCTGCCTCCTCTTGCTGCTGTCCTTTGGGTTTTTACCCCACATCAATTCAGTTTGCTCAATTTGCACAGCATTGTTTGCTTAGGGAGAAAGATACATGGGGACACAGACTTGGGAGTGGGCTGCAGGGAAAGGAGAACAGCTTTGTGTTTTTTGGCAGCAGGCTGTTATATAGCCTTAGTGTCTCCCAAGAGAAGCACAAGAGGGGTACTTCAAGGGCTTTTGGTATAGTTACATGGCTACAAAGAAGACTGAAGAGCTGTCTACCTTCTCTGACCGCCTAGTGGATCCCTGTGCCATGGGGTGTGGAAGGATATTAAGCTCCAATGACTGCTGCAGCATCAGCATTGCAGCAACACAGGTGCCCCCGGTCCACCCATCATCCGGTCCATCCATTGGACAGAGGGAATGATCAGCAAGTCTTGCTCACCCCTTATTGTTCCATATGAATTTAAGAACTGGCCAAACAGCTGGGCTCAGAGGATGATCACCAGTGATATAGTCTAGAGAGCAGCCAGTATGGAGCCTCAGCAAGTTTGCTGATGACACAAAACAGGAGCAGTGGCTGATATACAGAGGGTCGTTCTGCCATTTTAGATGGATCCTGAATGGCTACAGAAATGAGCTGACAGAAACAAAGGGAAATGTGAAGTCTTGCATCTGGAGGGGAACAACCCCTGCACCAGTACATGCTGGAGGCTAACCAGACGGAAAACACCTTGGCAGAAAAGGACCTGAGGGTCCAAGTAGACATGAAGTTAAACATGAGCCAGGAATGGATCCCTCTGGGTAAGGAGAGTGGTGTCAGGAGCTGCATTATGAGTGTTCCCACCAGGACGAGGAAGGCGATCCTGCCCCTCTACTTAAAACTGATGAGTCCATGTCTGGACTACTATGTCCAGGTCTGAGCTCCCCAACAGAAGAGAGAAGAGAGATACTGAGCTCTAGAGAGAGTAGAGGGGATCTTGGGAATGAGAAAATAAATAGGATGGGCAGAAGATACTTACATATATCAGATAACGTGAAACTTAAGCATGCTGCAAATGCTATGGAACAAGGGGAAAGATTGTACTGGATCTGGTTGGGATGGTTACCTTCACTGCAGTCTGTACAGTGCTTTGCAGCTGTGCTTAAATCTGTGCTGATAACACAGTAATGTTTTGGCTACTGCTAAAGAACGCTAGCACAGCATTAAAGGATTCTTTCTAACTGTCCCTCACAAAGGCCAGTAGGCTGGGCGTGGGCAAAAACCTGGGAGAGGACATAATCAGGAAAGCAGACCTGAGCTGACCAACAGGATATTCCATACCATTTGAGATCATGTTCAGCAATAAAAGCTCAGGGAAAAACAGGGAGGGAATTTTCAGTTATGGTGTTTGTCTTCCCAAGCAACACAGGCTGAGCTTTCCAGGAAAGTAGCTAAGCATCTGCCTGCTGTTGGGGTACTTGTGAATAAATTCCTCATTTTCCCTTGCTTGCATGCACAGCTTTTCCTTACCCTGTTTAAGCTGTCATTATCTTGATCCACGAGTCTTCTATTTTTAACCCATCTCACAGGAGAGGGGAGTAAGGGTGAGTGTTTGGCTGCTGGCAGAATCAACTTAGGACACTTTATAAGGAAATTCAGACACGAATGCATAAGGCAAATTCCCCACACAAGGAAGTGTTTCCACGGCTTTTTGGAATGCTCAATTTATATAGAAAAATTAAAAATTGCATTTTATAACAATTTAAAGAATAATTACATTTGTTAGGTGTCTCAAATAATCCAGAGTTGAACAGTTCTCAAGCTCTAGTTACTTAAATTAGGTCCACAGGAAGAACAATATTAATGAATCCACATGCACAACCCCTCATCATCAAAATATTTTCATTACCTGTTCTATCTTTATTTCTACATTTACTTTCCTGGGGTGTTCTGGAAGATCTTATTTGTGAAATCAGAGCTATGAAGTAAACAGGTTAAATTACTGAATATTGCCTATATCCAATACAGATTTCCTAGCCAGGATTATTAGGGAATACTTGTGATATTGTATCAAAGTAAGTGTCAGAATCCTAACGACAGTTAACATAATATACTTGACTCAAGCTTTATCTTGAAATTATTAGATAGCATCTCCTCCTAAGTACTATCAAGAAGTTTGTTAGATCCTGTAAGGGGTGCAAGCTATAAAAAGTAAGATACCAAATACTATTTCCAACCCTGTTATTTTTAGTTAAAAGCTATTTTCTTTCTGAGAAGGAAAAACTTGGTGCAATTTTGTTATTTTAAGAATTACAAAGATATTTACTAATGACAGGTTAACTGTCCCGGGTGACTGGATGGAACTAAAGCAGCTGAAGCACACTGAGACTCTCCTGTAATCCAGTGTCTTAGTTTAACCCCAGCTGGCAACTAAGCACCACATCTTAGATCCACAGAGGCAATCCGAATCCATTGATGCTGGAAATTATGAAGGCAATAGTTGCTGTGTTTGTGAATTCCCTGCTGCAGTTCTCTAAAGCTGCCCTGCAGTGTTCAAAGCAGTCAAACTGTAACCAGATTTACAAATGCTTCATTTTCTCACCTGTATAATACAAGCAGCAACATTCCTATATGTAATGGACTTCTTAAAAATCACCTTAGAATTTTTGGTAAAGCTGGTAGGCAAAGAAATTAAGGGGTTCATCTTCCATGAAAAACATTTGCATGCAAATTCCTGGGAAGATGTGTGTAAACAATGGAATTATTTGGAAGAGGTGTTATTTCTTGGCTTAAGCTTTCCCTCTTGTCTTCCAGCTTGGAGAGGTGACTCCTCCAGAGTTTACTGTAGATAACATGACTTTTAATATCTGCACTTCATTATTTAATCTATACATATACATATGTACATATATATGTGTGTGTGTGTGTGTGTGTTTCCGGGTACCTTTGGGTACTTATCACTTAGCATTAAGATGAGGGACACACTAAAAAAGGGTGATAAATTATTAGTGAAAGGAATTCTGAGAAATGAGCAGAATTGAAAATTGCGGTTTTTATCGTGACTAAAAAATTGGTGATGTTTTTTCTTGTACCTCTAATAGCTGTCGTTTTCCAGATGCCTTCATTCGAATTGTGGCCATTCGTTCTGCTAAGACTGTGAGAGTGGACTGCAATGCCATCTGATCAGCAGCTTCTGCATCCAGTGGTTCTGAAACAAGCTCTTGGGCTAATGACGTCTGAAGCTCAGTGATTTCTTCTTGCAACATTAAAATCTCATCCATCAAAGCCTATTTAGAAATGAGAGGAGAGAATGTATCTGCTTCATTTATCAGTGAGAAGAAAGTAATTCAGGAGGCAGAGACTTAATATAAAATTCAAGAGGACAAGGAAGCATGAGGAATACAGGGTAGTGCAATGTATCAATGCTGATTTGGTAGAAACAGAATTCCAAAGGACTGAGTCCTGCTTTTAGAGGCTGCTAGGATATATGTAAATATGGATTCAATTACTTATCTTGCATTTCAAACATATCATGAGAAGGAATTATTCTGGACATATTATGCATATAGATTTGTTCTTCCAAGAAATTATCTGCAGGGTATTCTAGCAGACACAGTAAAGATAACAAACGAGTGTTTTTGAGATAAAAACAGGGTCATGAGTTAGCTTCTAGCCTAAAACTGACTAACTGGACAAAGAACATCCAGTAATATAAGTAAACACTCAGAGATTTACTTCATGGTGTAAAAGACTCCTACTCTCATTCTTATCTTATAAATCAGTTTTCAAGATATCTACCTGCACTACCAATATCTTTGAGCAGGTAGTTTACTTTCGTATCTGACAGTATCTGACACTGGATGCATAGGACACCACACAGGGCTACAAAAGCCAAATGTTATCCTTTTCAAGTCAAGGAATTTCTACTGAAATAAGAACTAAAGTATTCTCTTATTATTCAGAGCATCATTTCTCAAGACTTCCCTTGGGAGGGAATTTTCGTGTGCTTTGGTATGTTTGTTCTGTTTAACAAGGCAAAGATTATATTTGATCCATTACAATGCAACAGTATTGGTTAGGATCTTAGTAAATTTGGAAACATTATAAATATTCTTCAGCACTGATGGTGAAGAATAGTATGTATAGATGTCACTATTTTGCCAATCTTGGGCAAACGATTTTGCTGAAAATTTCAAACAAACTTACGGATCCATTCTACTTCTTTAAAAGGCTCCTTATTAAAAGAACCCTTATTACACCATTACAACAGCAGGAAGCCCAGAAAGGCAAGAAATACATGTAACAGAGAAGGTTCATACAACTAAGGCCTGTCGTTCAAGCATTCAGCCATGAAGAATGTTACTGTCTAAAAAAATGGAAAGAAAGATATGCAGGTAAAGCATGCTCTCCTTCTATTTCTCACATGTAAGTTTTTACCTGGTGTTCAGCCATCTGGCTCTCTGGGCTTTTGGCTGGTTCCAAACTCTCATTTAGTTTGATTTCAGTGGTCTCCATTTTTGTGGATATAGACTGGAGTGTGTCCTGATATTTCTGTTGACGCTCAAGAGCTTCATAGAGAGTGCGCTGCTTTTCACTGATCTGAAGAAGAATTGGAGGTATAAATTCTAGCCTCTGATACAGGATTTACCCTTTAGTTTGCTTCATATATTCTTAAGCTTAAGATACTAAAGCCAAAACCTTGCAACAAGTTTTCAAAAATTATAAAGCAAAGCATCCATATTGAAAGCATTGAAGATATTTATCTGTTTAAATATCATCAAACAAATTCTAGGTTCTGTTGCTGAAAAAAAAGAACTTTAATAAAGCAGGAAAAATCTAGACACGTTTCTGTGCCTTATTTTAGACTTTAAGCACTCAAACATGGATGTGCACTATTTGTTAGACACATAGTTCTTAATACCCCATAACAGCTACTTTGCCTTTGTGAGGAATTAAAATTTATAGCATGTGATCAAAACTACAACCATTTTCATACATCACCGAATGATTATGCTGCACTACTATGCAGAAATGTGTTGACTCAGTATTTGGAGAAACTGGATTTTTGGGCCTTTTCTTCCAGCATGATTGTAAGGTTATGAAATATACTCTGAGAATAGCCAATTTTTCTGATGACAACTATCAGCTTTAATGACTCATTTTTTCTTAATGGAGGCCCATCCTGCACAGGCTTTTGAATAAGGAACAAAAATCATATACTACAAATAACAATTCCAGTTACCATCTAGAAAACAAAAATTGCAGAGAAGATTATCAGCTGAGCCAGTTCTTTGAATTTTATTCCCTACAGGATGGCCAATTGTTTTGAACCCTCCAGATGAAACCTTACCACATTTTTCAGTGTTTCCCAAGAACGCTGCAGATCATCCAATTTGGCACTAGCAGCTGATTCTAAGCCTGGTTCGTAAAACTCCTGGGTGGCTGAGGCATTGGGTTGAATTTTAGCAGCTTCTGTCTGCAACTGTTCAGCAGATAAGGCTTGGTAATAAGCAATGTCCTACAAGCACGAAGTACATTATTGCACTTTCAAAAAGGAAAGATACTACATACTATTCCCCCCATACTGCCCCATTGCATATGTCCATTAAAATAAAGCCCACAAAGCCAAAACCACCAGGAAACCTCTGAATAACAGAGTAAATCAATATTTAATAGCAATACACCGAGAATGGTTTGGAACTTTGCTATAATGAGGATTTTGAATGCATTTTATTCATGTTCATATTAACTAGGTGTTGTAGAAGGCAACTGTGGACAATCACGGAAAGGCTGTGAGGGGAGTGCTACAAATGGGAGTGTTGTTCCAGCATCATCACAACTATACATGAGAAAATCCCATGAGAAAAGACAGTGGGTTATGATACTGTAGGTGGCAAAGAATACCACTCTAATGAACACTCTCACAGAGAAGGCAACAAAAGAATCTAAATGGAATATGCCGAAGGACTAAAAAATTATCTATGAAAAGAGTGTGAAGCACCAATCTATTATAAGCCTCCAAACAAACTGGTAGTTTCAACCAACTTATAAAAGATACTGTGATAAGGGACCAAAAGTGTTAAGGAAATGGTCTGATGTTCAAACCACCACTGAAAATTCATAGTGGAATTGTTTCTTACAAGAACTTCTATACTTAGAAATGCGTACACTATCTATACTTAGGTCAGGAAAGCAGATTTGATGACAAGGATTATTTAAAACTGAAACCATGTATGACAGCACCACTTTATTTGGAAGGTGAAAAATGCTGCCTCAAGGGAGGGTGCAAAGCAGACAGAGCCAGGCTCTTTTCACTAGTGCCCAGTGACAGGACCAGGGGCAGTAGGCACAAACTGAAGCACAGGAGCTTCTCTCTGAACAACAAGAAAGACTTTTTTACTGTTAGGGTGACTAAGAACTGGGACAGGTTGCCAAGGGAAGTTGTGGGGTCTCCATTCTTGGAGACACTCAAAGTCCACCTAAATATAGTCCTGAACAACCTCTGTACGCAGACCAGTTTGAGGAAGGTTGTTGGACCAAATGATCTCTGGTGGTCCCTTCAATCTCAACCATTCTGTGATTCTGAACAGATGTACAAAAATTAGGTACTACACAAGACTAATTCTCAGGTACCGGAATTTAGCATATAATTAGGATCCTAATGTGGAACAGAATGCCAGTATGTTATCTGATACAGTGTGTGAACAAAACCAAACAAGCTCTGGAAGAGCACAGAAACTAGATCACTCTCATCAAACTCTCCAAAAGTGTCAGATGAGGTACTTCTTCAAAGGCAATAATAGGGAAACTTGAAAAATTTAATGATGAAAGTGTTATGAGTCCAGGAAGCAACAGGGAATAGGTAACAGCTTAGCACATCATTCAGTACTGCAATTTCAGGTTTCTTTGACCACAAGTGATCTTTCAAAGTTACGGTAAAAAGTTGCACCAGTCGGGGCAACTTCTCATTTTGCCTTGCCTGCAGCTACTTGCCAGCCCTTAGCTAGTCCTCTCTTAAAGTCAATAGAAAAACTGTTTCTATGACCTCTTAATATGATTTTCAGAATAAAGGGCTTATTTTCACAGAGTGGGAAAAGGAAACCCTTTCCCCATCTTTTCAACTGCTTTCTGCAGTATACAACATGGCAGTTTCCCTTTGGCAGAGCTTTCACATGATGGTAGTAGGAAACCAGATGTTCACACAAATACCAGATTTTGTTGCCCCTATAAAGGCCTAATATCTCATGGCTGTTTTTAGGAAAATTAGCCAAGGAACAGTAGTCAAGCTTTGCTGTTAGGATGGAGGGGCAAAGGGTGTGTTTAGATATCACAGGATATGTAACAAGAGCTGTTGCATTATAGATGAGTTTTCATCTAGGGAAGGAGAAAGAATCATTAAGTATGATGTGTATGAGAGATAGAAAAGCATTTAACAATGACCCAGTGCTTAAGACTTCAATCACAGGATCAGCTGTGGTCTACAGGGCTCTATGCCAACACTTCAGCTTTTTCAATTCAATTGCTCTGCATTGTGTCCGGAAAGCAAGTTTTAAGAAGTATGTCAAACTTTAATCACCTATATCTTTGGGCAAGTGTAAGAAGATTTAACTCCACAGGATTCTTATTCAGCATGCAGCACAGATGAAGTGTCTAATTTTGCTAAACATCAAAACAAACTGCATTTCTGGACTGTTAACTATTGCCAAAACATTCTATACTATGAAATTCTCAGTCTTTCTAAAGTTAACTCCTGTTGTTTTCAGAGGAGTTTCAGTATTTACTAAGCAAGCTGCTCTTAGTTCTTCAAGTCCTTCATGGATTAATAGTGTCATAAGACTTCTGTGCCTTTCTACTGTAAGTAAACTTTACAGGGAAATTTCTGATTATCTAAATTGAGAGAGCTCCAGAAAAATCCTTCTCCTTTATTACACAACTTTTTTAGTATGCCATTGAAGATTTTGTCACCATTGTTCCTATCTTACCTTAGTATTCTTTCTTATGCCTTATAATTTATATTTAGCAACTTCTATAGTACCATATGCATTTCTGAAATTAGAGGAAGGAATCAATGGGCATCTTGCTCAAACTTCTCTAATTCTACTCAGCAATGCAACACAACATCCTCTACCCTTCAAGTCTGCAGTGGTCAATTTTGGAAGCAGTGACAAATTCAAAACCAAACAATAAACCACAAAATCCAAAACAGTGAAGGTGGTGATGGCTTCTAAAGCTCATTTCTAAACTTCTAATGTTTAACATCTTATGTGTGCCTTCATGCGCATGATGCTCAATCTGCTGCCTCAATGGTTACATTTTAATCAATACTGATGTACACTTGTTCCTGTTAGAAATGCAAGGGACCTCAGTTTTGATTTAAAATCTAACTTCAGTTACTTCATTGATTCGCCTCATTAGCACTTTAAAATAGACTGTCATGGAAATGAACAATGTTGGAAAGAACAATACATGAAAAAAAACACATGGAAGTTAATAACTGAAATGGTATTAAGTGGAAGATACCAGGCTGTGTCTCAAAAGCCACAGTGGTACAGTAAGAGAGATGCATATGGACATAATGCAATGTTTCATTATGGGGAGTACAAAAAGGCATTTTTTCTCAGGATGCAATATTCCATTGAGTACTACAGAGAAAATAAAAATTAGGTTAGAAATACAAAATGCTAGTGACATGGAAGAACTTTGCAACTGTCACTTGAAATTTACTTTTAAAAATAATGAATAGCTGTAACACCAGATTTATACAATTTAAACTGAGAAGTCAATATCTGTATCCATTCTGAAACAGAATCTGAAGGTTCAGTTTGGCTAGAGGTTAAGCCTCAGCTGCTTGGGGCTATAGGTAAATATTATCTCAGATGATTAAATAAACCACCTGTGGAATGGAATCGCATACGTCTGAGATGAATGCTGAATGAATGCCAAGAGGGAGGTACCTGGTTGACAGAAGCATCTGTATTAGCCACAGGTGAAGGAGAGCGACAGGCAGGTGGAGAAGAAATCTCACTGTTGGTTCCCTCCTCCCCAGACTCCTCAGTGACAGGGGAGAGCAGCGTGTGACAGCGACCAGCAGTCATCTGCCACAGGAAAAGCAACCCCAGAGCACAGGAAGAAAATCAGTTACCTCAGCTTAGGTTTGGCTTGGACTGAGCTCAAAACAACACATGGCCAGAATAACCACAACATTATTTAGTCATGCTTCCAGCTTCTACATCTACCAGTTTAGAAATCTGGTTGAATAAATACTCATATACTTGTCAAACTTCAGTAGGAACCTGCTCTCCTGTACCCTAACCCTACCTTGAGTAGCAAGCAAGTCAATAATAACAAATTCAGGTTTGCCTAAATGTCTTCTAATACAATCACTGCTGCATACAGAAACACTACAGAGAGCTACAGAATAATGCAGTATTTGCCTCAGTCTCCAGGTCCAGTTAGAACAACAAGGAATGGACTTGAAATATAAAATACACACAATCCAGTAACAACATATCCTTCTTCCTATCCCAGTGCTGTTATACAGTGATAAATCCTGAAATCTGCACTCTATTTTCACTCAGACAAAAATTTCAGTAGCATCAGCAGTATGTTTGTATTCCCCCTTGGAAACAAACAAATGCAAAGCCAATCAAACTCTGCCTATGGCAGTACTTAGCTTTCATTTCCAACACACTCATCTGAGAATATAGCAGTATCCTGTCAATTATCACATCAACATTTTATAACAAGATGGTTTTTCACACCATATTTTTAAAACAAGAGTTTTAAAAATATGGTGTGAAAAACCTATACACTGCAACATCTTATTTATTTATTCTGGCTTTATCTTATTCCTTCAACTCAATAATTCCTTAGCATTTGTTCTTGCATATTGACAGATATGGAAAGTAAAATATTTGCATATTATTACAGACAACTTTCACATATGTGTCTGTTAAGTAACTTCAACAGACCCTTTATCAACAAGTCTTGAAAACCCATATAAAGCAAAATACAGTAAAGGGAAGCTGCAACTTCCCTTGTTTTGCCACACTCCAGCCATTTCAAAAGCAAAACGTAGATGTGAGCTGTAGCAATTTGCTACACAGGCATGTTGTAAGGATGCAAAAGCATGCAGCTCAGATAAACAGCACGGAGACCAGACCAATGCATTGCTTACCATAACCACCGACGGATGACCGGGGTGTGCTGGGAGCAGGTCTGAATCCAGCTCCTCCATTCCCTCGGACAGCCCCTCCACTTCTGTCACTGTCAGCAGCATGGTGGCATGTTTTGCTTTCATCGTCAGCATCTTGCACTTTGAATTCAAAGAAGCAATTTGCTCCTGGTATCCTTTGATCTTCTGAGCCAGCTCCTGAGGAAACATTTTTTTTTTAAATTTTTTTTTTCCCCCCTATTGCAGAGGCAGCCTGCAAAGGCCCCAGGACACGTAGCGTTTCAGCTTTGGTGGTGAAGTCAGGCTCTCCCCTCCAAGCCCAGCCAATAACATCATAGCGCTGCCGCTCAGAAACCCCGCATAAGCCGCCGCACTCGCTGACAGGCAGGATGTTGATAGCAGAGGGAAGAAGCCGAGCTGCGTCTGGCTGCACAGCTAAACCGCAGAGCCAACAGCTTTGGAGCGAAACCGGAACAGCTCTGCCAGAGGCTCCGTGTGCACGATAACCGCACAGGGCACAGAAGGACGGACGCCTGACGTTCGCATCCAGCCTGAACCTCAGACGACGTCTATAAGCTTCAGACTGCAGCAAAGGAAAACATCTCTCCCTCTTCCTGCCCTATTTTGTTCCTCTGTTCTACTTCCATTTATCTGAGAAAAATGAAGCTCCCCCGCATAGTGCATGCCATGGAAATGAGGTCATGTGGTAACCACAACTATAAAAAATGCCCCATTCAGCTCTCATCAGAAAGAATTAATTGTTCAAACAATAACTCACAGGGTCTAACAGCATCAAATGTGATAGGAACAATCAGCCACATAATAAGATTAAATGCAGATTGGATAGCTTTTTGCCACTGTTTACATAAACTGTATTTTAATCTTGTTTTGGTTCTGCGGAAGTTTTCAGAGTTAAAAGCTGAGCAGCACACAGGACTAACCTTTCTTTAAAAAAACCTGGAGAATCAGGCTTAAAGCAGTGTATTTTAAAATACTGGGGGGGGGGGGGAAGGTTATGGTTATGAAATAGTCTATTTGAGTGGCCAAAGACCATATAAGCTTAAGTTTTGTCAGAGAAGAAAGACGAAAATGAACAGCCTTATGACTATTCATAAGTGTCTTGTCTTCTCTTCTACCATTCCTATGTTGCCTCATTCAGTATCCAGTTTCAAAGCTTTCAATTATTATACCTAAAAAATGGTGGAAGAGTTTCACATTTCTGCTGGAGCTATTGCTCCTGTCTCCCTAGGGGCTCAGTAACAAGTTAGAGTTTTGATCTCTAAAGTGAAAATACTTGTATAAGCTTGCCTGCTAAATCAGTGATTATTTGTGCATATATACATTTCTGCTTTACTTTTATATCTGCTTTTATTTCTTCAACAAACAAGAGTTTTCAAGAAAAATAGCACCAGAAGTTGCAAGATCTAGTAGTATAGTAATATATTATTACAATATCTTTTCAAAAGTAAATAAGGCTACTGCTTCAGGCTGGTCAAATTAAAAGATTATCTTGGTTGTATAACATTTCCAGCAAGCAACTTCCTCAAAATTACAATGCAAAACACTCATAGCAAGAAATACAGTGTTAGAAATTAAAACAGCACAAAGACTGAGGATGACACTTTACTGCTTGGGTTTCAATAGCATCTTGTCACTATCTGTCATGTTAGGTGCAAAAGGACCTCCCTTTTCATGCTCCAAGGCTTATCTTGGAGACTGAGCAAAGTCTTGATTATAAAACATTAACTAGAACAATCAAAATCAAAGCTATGATCAAATCAAGCCACAAATTTAATGTCTAGCAGCTCAAATAGTTATCTGTTCTATTTGGTAAATAGCAGTCATTCACTAATGCTCAATCAATGACATATCTGAGGCTTAGTAGAAAATTATTGTCAATCAGTATAGTCAACTCCATCAACATTTCTGAGGTGAAATGGCATTTATGGTATTAATGTCCAATGCACTAAGTATCTACAACACCTCTTTCAACTGAAAATAAGCAAAAGTACACAAAAATGTGACTGAAAAAAAAAAGGCAACTTATAAAAGCAATGTCCTATGAGGTAATGTATTATCCGTTAAAATAATTCACAAGCATGGAGATACTTGCCCACGTTCTTTTCTGAAATTCTAGAGAAACATGGGTCAGTAAGTATAGTAGCTAGTTAGATACATGAACAGTAATACAAACTTCCTAAACATCAGGATGTACTTTCCTTCCACTTTCTTCCTCTTATTTTAATCTAAATATAGCAACTATAGATGTTCCTTGAAGTTCTCTTTCATGCAGGCTTCAACAAGGAATCTGGTAAATTACATTTTCTTACATTAATAAAACACTTAACAAGCAACTTGACAGACTTGCCTTTTAAAGTAATACAATAATATATGGTTCAGAATATCCACTTGATGTTATGCTTTTCCACAGGTATTTAGCAACAAAACATGAGCCAAAAATATGCACATCTCAGTCTTTCAAAACTCCTTACCCATAAACGTGGAAGGCTTGCAAGTATCAAACCTGTCTGTTCCGGCTGATCCCAACACGTGTATTAGAATAAAGCTGCTGTCTTCCTGCAGATGTCTGGAATAACTCCTATCTACTAAACTTAAATTCCTTCCTGCCTGTAGCATCATTCCTTCCTCCAGCAATATTACCCTGTATCACTGAAGTCACTCTCCTGCATTTGCTATTCCTGAATATATGAATAGAAAATAGTAGCGTTATCAATTCAGTACTAAAACCCCAGGAATGTTTGTTTATGCAAGCTGCTCTTGAATTTATACTAAGTAACTTCTGTAACAACTGGATAGGAAATGAGAAACATATATAACATTAGGTTATATTACACAACCGGACAGCTTTAATTCAAAGGTAAAGAAACGGTGCCATCTAGTGCCATAAGTGACACACGGAGATCAGTGTGCATTTTCTATCACAAGAAATACACAACAGACAGGAGAAGGGGAAAGGGGCTCAGAAGCTCTCAAACCAGCACAGCAAGAAGGCTGCACAGAGATTATCCTGACTCATTTAGGGCTGTTGATCAATGAGTTTGTGGGCAGGACCCACAATTCCACAGTACAAAACTCTTTCCAACAAAGACTTTAAAGAAACGTTGGACTGAATTTTGCAGTTTTCCTTCAAATCTAATGTGGTTTTCTTGTGATTCAAGTTCCTTAGTGTTCTTTTACAGAATGTTACTGGGAGGAAAATGAGCAAGTACTTTAGGACACGCATACATATGTACATGTGGATCACCAAACTAGTAGTGGTTACTTCACTAACTGCTCAATATTGACTTCTGGGACACTCCTCAGTCAAGTCCCAATGTTAACTGTCCCTTAATTGTGCAACACTTTTGTTTATCACAGTGTTGCCAGAAGATTACAACACAGCTAACTGAATAAACAAATGAATTCTCCATGTTGTACCAATAGCAGGAGTTTCCTATCTGGTATTAAGTCTCTCTGATCAACTAGCTTTGAGGAAGTCTGAAAAACTACCCAGCTAACTTATGACCATTGCTCATGAAAAGTTGTTTGGGTCAATGAGCTGCCACTGAGCCCATGTTGAAGCATTTTGGCTCTCATACCTCATTACGTGAAATCTGGACCTGGAGTTCCTGGATGTTGCTGGTTGCTATTGGCTTGCCTTGGATCTCACGATGGGCGCTCTCTATCATTTGCTGCAAGTGTTTCATTTCTTGCTCATACTGCTCATACTGAACCACTGCTTCCTAGACATGGAAAAAAATATTGAGTGTCTTTATGAAAATAAATTTTTACTTAGTCCAAGCATGACTGATTTGCCCCCTGAAGTGGAGCAAATTTACATCTGTCTGGCACTCACATCTTAGTAAGCAAAGCAGGAGTATACCCATGCAAAGGTCTGTTCCTAAATATTGTGAACTTCAATGATTTTAATGGTTTCATTTATTTAACTATCCCCCAAGAAAACAGTTCACCTAACAGATTGTTTCAGATTTCTGATATAAGGTGCTATGACGTCTGATTCCAACAAGTACCTGAACCAAGCATACCCATGAAAATATAGCATTACTTAGTCTAATGATTTTGCTATAAATCATTTTCATCTGCTTTTTCACTTAGAACATTCATTTATGAAGTGGAAAGACTATAAGAAAAGCTTAGATTTTACAGAAAATACAACTGGGAAAGGATTATAAAGAGGGATTCAGACCATTATCCTACCAGTGTAGTATCAGTTCTTTCTAAGATTCACCAGCAGTTTGCCTAAGCCCTTTTTTAAACTTTCAGTGTGACATTGTATCCTTCTTTGTCTTTAAGTATCATTAATTACCCTTAATCATTAAAAATCTCTTCTAACTTGAAATTTTCTAGTTGTACCTGAGATCACTATGTATTTTCCTATCACTAAATATCAGGGAAAAAAAGCTTATCTTCTTTTCCAAGATTAATTATGAATCCAAACAATAAAAAAACCAAAACAGTTTACTTATATCGAGAAAAAATTGAAACAGCACATCCAACAGATATTGAATGATTCCAAAAGCTGAAAAAAAAGTGTATGAATTTAAATAAAGATAATAAAAATCATGATTTTTATACTGGAAAGCTATTTAATTAACTCAATAGTTTTATGCAATCTCTAGAAGCAGCTGATGTCATAATGTATTAATTTTATTAACTTATTATATATATATTATAAAATTAACCTGAATATAATCATATATTAGCTATTTGTCTAGTTAATCCTAATAACATTACAAAAAAACATAGCAATATCAGGGAGAGCGCCGAGGTGAGAGTCTGACAAATCAATCACCAATTAACATGATCATGAATGTGAAAATCAGGAATGAATAAAACTTACTGGGAAATTCTTAATGGTACTATGGAAAAGGGATAGAAAATTCTGTGTTTCCATCACAATTTGTATGTGACTGTTCAAGTTACTCTGAGTAATTTATGGGATGGAGTTACACTTGCCTGCATGATGTTGCACTGCTGAATGGCAGTGTGCTGCAGGCGGCTGGCCTCCTCCTGGAGCCGCAGGGCACTATGGCACATTGGCAGGCTGGTGACCACCTCTTCAGGAATCCTCAAGGCACTCTGGCAGGCTTGTACTGCCTGAACTTTTGGCTTCAGTGACTCCATTTCAGACAACAGATGCTAGAAACAAAGTCAGGGCCACAGTAAGCCAATTTTGCAGAAGTCTCAGAGCATTCCATACAGGCAGAGACAAAAAATGGTCAGTTCAAGAAATACAAGAAAAATTTGATTATCTATTTTCTAAATTTAATATAATCAGAATGCACTTTCTCCAGAGTTGCTCATTGTAAAATGAGCAATCTTTTAATATTAGTTAAGAAACCCCCACATATACTAGATAAAATTATTAATTAAAAACATAGTAGTACCTATTTCTAACTGTCTAAAACATAGTAATACCTATTTCTGTCTAAGTACAAAATGTTTCTAGTAACAGATTTGAAAAAACTAGATTTAGAAAATCCACATATTGAAGCAGCACAGGCATCATTTATGTATACATATGTTTTAATGTTAAAATCTGAGTGAAACTCCCTGCTGAGACACAGAAACCAGCAAATCAAGCCCATTGTGTTCACAGCCTTCCTGTGAAAATACACACCATGACTGAAAATGTTGCTTAAAATTCAAAACGTAATCAGCCAGAAAGGAACACAGCTATACAGAAACCTTTTTCTTTGAATAATCACAAGCTGGATGCCTTTGTGAATAGTGTCTATACAATGTCCATTCAAGCTGTCTGTTCATATGCATGAGAAGGGTATAAGTTCAATGACTGGAGAACAGATTTGATCATTATTCTTTTAATCTTCATTGGTGAGTTTAATGTATTCACAGATATGAAAAGAAAAACAATTTTAAAAAAAGGACAAGGTTCATGAAAATGAGCCTTACCACATTAGAAAAAGATTTAAAATTCCATAGTTATAAATCAGCTAGACAATGTATGAGGCAAACAGGGATAATCAGACTCGTTATCTCCCTTCCCCTATACCACATGTAGAAAGATAGCTATGTGGGTCTGAAGTGCATACTGATGAGAGGATTGTGGTTTGTTTTTTATTTCTGTGGTTTCATGACATATGGTGGATAATCTAACCAGAGATTTAGTATAATGATCTATTCCTCAGACATCACTCGTGAGGCCTCTCCTCTGTCGGGCCCCAAACTCCTGGCAAAGGGTGCCTTTATTGTGCAATCAGCAACCCAGAGGAGCCCTGGGGGCTGCATGCCAGCCATACACTCTTCAAGACATCCTCTCTGGTCTGGTGAAACAGGTGGGAAGAGGCCACATCCCACTTCTGTATAAAAGAAACTCATACTGTGTCCACTAGTCAGGACAGAGAATACACATAAAAACTAGTGTAAACTCCATATTCCTTCATTCTTATGGTGGGTGATGTGATGTGTTTTATTTACACTCTTCAGGGCCACATTCTGAAATCTGGATGAAAGTTTCCAGGATAAAAACTGTATATTTTAATGAAAAGGAAAAGCTGTCCAAATTTGCCTTTTCATATGTTTTTCTTTAGATTTTAATCCTACAGTGAACCTGCTGACATTCAGTTTTCACTGGAGACTGAGACAGTTAAATCTCCATATTAGCTTGCAGAAAAAAACATTTCTTAAGAAACTCAGAAAGCTGTAACTTGCCTTAGTTTTCTTGTCCCACAAACTGTCATATCTGCACAGTAGATCAAGTGCAATACAGAAAGACAGTATTTTTTAGAGGTAACTAAACTAAAGATACAAAAATGCAACTGGTCTTAAGAAAACCTGAATTTTCTCTTAACTCTCCAGATTACTATGAGGGGAGATAGCAACACATTAAATCGTTGCATCTCTACCTATAAAATGTGGATAAAAATCTAGACTTCCTTTTGAAGTACCTTAAGAACCTGTTGACCAAAACCATTAGATGAGAATTGGGCTTTATTACTACTATTAACATGGATTAAATGGATTGGATCCACACTTCTCAGAACTGCATCAACCTAAGAACAGACTCATAAGGGATTATACTTCAGCCATTCCTTTGAGGGAACGGTTCTTCCTGTTCCATCCTTTATTTCCTTAGCAGTGATTTGAATCTACAGTCTGAGTGACCCACTGAAGAAACACATCAATTAGTCTCACCAACACTCATTATTCTTTGTGTAAGCTCACACTACTCAAATGCTAACTCTGAGATCCCAGTCTTTTACCTGTCTGTGAGAAAGTTGCTCTTTCAAGCTCAAATGTCCAAGCTCTGGAGAGGTCAATGTGGCTTGGGCTTGCTCCAGAGCAGCCTGCAGGGCTCTCAGTTCAACTTCAAATTTCTTCATATCCTGTAACACAACACATTTCAATAAGAGATCAATAAGAAGAAAGAAAGAAAGCACTACTATCTGTCTAGATTTTGTAGCTACATCCCCCTTATACACAGTGACAAAACGAATCCATTAACATAATTAACAGTTAATTTAAAATGGTTAAAATATTGAATAAAAATACAAGTTATATGGCAGTCTAGAAAAAGAGATTGCAAAGGCAGAGTTATTAAGTATTTTTTCAATCTCAAATACAGTATATCCTTTATAAAACTAATTTCGTAAAGTTCAAGGCCTAGAAAGGAAATGAAGACGTCCCCTAGTCAACTTCCTGTAATAAGACAGGACATGACTGTCTCATCTTTACAGACTGTTTTTAAAGACTACTAGCAGTGGAGCTCCCAATTATCTCTACAGGCAACATATTCCACTATTTCAGTACCCTTTTTCTGTAAAAAGTTTTTTTTCTGATGATCATGAAGTTACCCTTTGATACGGTTTCAATATTTTACTCACTATCCAATTAGCAAGAGAGATAAAGAACAAATGATTTTTATTCTCTCTGAATACGTATGTTAGGATAATCCTTTTTCATGCACGTTTTCTACAAATTTATGTACATAATACAGTCATCACTATTCTCAGCTCTTTATCCCATCGGTCCACATCTTTCTGTAAGTGCAAAATTTGATACTGTTGAAACCTTGCTAGCAGCCAGCAGGTAGAACAAAAGGACTACTTCACACACCTTACAATTATATACTTTTTTTCTGCGTGGTGCTTGGATTTTTTACAACAATGTTACACCATTCACTCATTTTTTCCATGAAACCCATTATTAAACTTACAGCCTTTCAACAGAGTGAGCCAAGCCAGTAGTCCCTCACTCAGAAGCAGAACACATGCCTGGTTCTTCCTGGCTAAACAACAATTTACCACCATCTCTGTTGAACAGTAGTCTAATTTTTTTCAGGTAGTCCCTGTACATATGGTGTTGCCTAAGCATCCCAAAAGCCATGATCTCTAAACCAGTATCCAATTCATTAATGAAAAACATTGAATAGAATCAGGTTCAAAGAAGAAAGCTACAAAACGCAGTGTATCGCACTTTTTGGGCTGCAAATCATTGATAATTACACAGCAGGTGAGTTTTCTAGCCAGCCTTATACGTACTTATTGTATTATAAGTAGATAACTGTCATTAATAATATAATGTAAAACATCATTAAAGACATTTGACATACTGTGTAATTATACACAGTATTGATGTATTACTTTCGTGTAAAATTGGACAGTTTTGATATGTTTTTCTTTCTTCATAAATCTATGTTGGCTTCTATTCATCTCCATGCTTTCTTGTAAGAATTTACAAATAGTTTATTAAATTTTTCCAGTATTTCTCTGAGAACTGTGGCTAGTAAGTTTCACTTCTACTATGCTTACTTGTATGTAAATATCTGTTTCACAAAAAATGATTAAGAAACACAAACAAATCCTTCAGCACATAAACTGTAGTTTACTGATTTATGTTTTTGTAACAGAATGAAGTATTTTTCAAAATTTCTCTGTTACACTGCTATGGCTGCTTTCTGCTATGTCCTATAAATGTTGTGAAATAAGAGTCAAATGTGGAGAAGGACCATTTTTAACCTTAGCCGTACTTGTCCTAACAACAGATAGTTAATTCTCTTAGTTGCCTTTAGGTATTTTCCTATATAGCACTGTGTAACTGTAGCAGGTGACAGTAGAAGAATCCTTATAATTATATAAATTATACCATTAAAATATTATTTTTTCCCTGAGTTGTATCAATTAAAAAAAAAAAAAAGGAAAATTTATTGCTCTGAAGTCAAGAGCAAGTAGAACAGGCTTCCATTTTTTTCCTTGTGCCTTGCAGCAGTTTACCGTGCCTTCAGGCATAACTGCATAGGCATAACACACATTTGCATTAATAGCAAAAACATACAGAAGAGCTGCACAGAAATGTCAGGGACACGAAAAAGCACGTTCAATCTTTTCACTGCACTCTCTTGTAGAGGTAGGTCTTACATTATGGAATCCTGGTCTGATCCAGTATCGTTCTGAATTAATACATATCAAGCTTTAGATATCATTTAAGCATAAAATAAATGAAATAGCAGAACATAAGTGTCAATAAAGATGCTTTTCAAGTATCTAAACATGGGTGTTCAGTGCTATTTGAGATACACCATGATCCCAAATACATCTATCCAGAATGGGCACTTATAAAAGGACCTGCAGAAATCTTGTGCCTGTCTGAAAAATCACATGAAGGCAGTATCTCAAACCGTGCAAGAAACTTGACTTTAGACAACACAATCACGCTCTCTATAGACCATGGATAGTCTTCACGGCTAATAATCTCAGTAATATGATGCATACACCAACCTAGATGCCAGCTACCATTAGAAAAACTGCTTTCATTTACCTTGGCAGCATCTTGGAGATTTGGTAGCCGTACTTTGATAACTTGCTGTAATTCCTCTGTCCGACGCCCTAGTTCCAGCACTTGCTGTGACATTCCTTCAGTACAGTATACACTTGCCAGATAGTCAATCCTCTCGCTCATGGCCTCAAGATCACCATGAATCTCTCCAGACTCATCAAGCATGGTCTAAATGGAGATATGAGCAAAGTGAATGCCAGATTCTAGCTTCAATTACACATATCTTTTAAGTATATTCCTGTTTTGCAAAGTCCTCAATCTGTAAGCATATAATTAAGTTCTACTGATTTCTTGTAAGGCTTAGGCAATATGCTTAATTCTGAGTGTATGCTGAAGTGCTTCAGCTTATGGAGACTGGAAAACAAAAGATTAAATCATGAAGCTTCAGCAGCTATACCTACCAACTCACTTATTTTAGTGTTTTGCTATACACACTCAAGTGTAACAATATAATACCCACAATGTATGAATAAGATTTGTTCTGGAAGCCTGATGTACCTAATAGAAAGTAGCAGAAAGCACTTGCATGTAGTATTATAGCAGGGCAGGAGCCTTACTGCTGCTTAACAAAATCACTGCCAAGTATTCTGTGGGATGGTATTGGTTAGCCTGTATCTTCATCAGATTTTGCAGAAAGGAAAAAGCCATAGCAAAAAAAAGACAACACAGAAATTCTACGTCCAGCTATCCCTAGGATAAATTGCCTGAAGGTTCCTATTCAGAATATGAAAGTGTGACATAGTGCATTGCGCCAATGTAAGAGAATGCAGCTGAAAATTAAATGTATATATAAAAACCATAATGCTGTCTTATTTTCATATTAGTGAGACATGAGTATCTTATAATTCTGTGACTTTTTTCACATGGTCATGTAACAGTAGGGAACATGAACCTTATCAACATGCTCCACTGATCCCAAACTTATACTCCATGTGCAGACACACACCAACCATATTGCACCATCACAGGGAGATCAAGTCACTCTGATGTGAGATGTTCAGGAAGCAACTGAAAGAAACTCTTCTATTAGGTAGCAGTTTGCGAATATTTCATAGGAAACTCATTAGGTGAGAGCAAAGGCTATTCCAATTTAATGCAAAGGAGAAAATAAAATAAAAAAACCAAAAAAACCTCCAAACTGAAAATCATGTTTGATGAGCTAAAGTTTTAGAGTATTAGGTGCAATAAGGTACTTGGTGTGTTAGAATCACAGTGCATGGATACACTATTGAACCAAAAGCTACTAGAAAGCCAATGTATTTGAGCAAACATGGAAATCAACTTTGAATCACACAGTTTTATTCCACAATATATCTTAATTTCAGTGTTCAAAACGATGGTCCAAAACCACTTAATCATTTTTAAGGCTCGGGGGAACAGTAAAAGAAACCTGGCACTTGAGATTTTTTTTTTTCCCCTCAAGGAGACAAAAAAAAGAGGTAGAGGAAGTACAACTCCATTTTTTCAAAAATAACTTTTTATATACACTTTTTCATTTCATAGGTCATATAATCACCTGGTAGGCTTTAAATTGATCACGAAGCTGAGAGGAAGAATTCCACGTTATACTACCATGCACTAGGATATTTGCCTTCTCAATCCATTTCAATATGAACTCTAGCATCTCATTGTATTCTTCCAAGTGTGAAGCGGCCTGGATATAAAAGAAAAATTCTCTTAAGCCTAAGATGTATTTTTGTACAGTTCTTAAACAATGATACAACTAATTTTATTTCATTTACTGTTTTAACTTGGGGATCACTTTAACAACTTTTCCATACTGTTTAATTTAATTACTTAGGTATTTATGAAGTTAAAATAGGTCTGCTTCCAATAGTAACTATATCTGTTTTGGGGAAAAAAGGCACTATAAGAATGTAGGTCACACTGGGAGAGTCCATTGATGCTCAAATATATCCCTAGAGGGTACACTCCCTTCACATATTTCAGCCTCACATGTAAGTTCCAAAATACCTCCTTGTTCAGTTTGTGGCTCACTGCAAGCTATCTTTATGTAATTTGTTATTTAAATTTGTATCTTTTTGTCACGTCCTCCAAATTACCTTCTTTTTTTTTTTACAATCTGTTTTGTCCACTCAGTCTGTCATATTTCAAAAAACTGAAATGTTGCACTATTTCAACATATAGGAAAAAAGCTCTGTTTTCTGATTCATCCAATTTCTAGTTAGAAAAGTAACCCTAAGTTCCCATTTTCTTCTCAGCAGGAATAATCTCATTGCTTTTCATGCATTCATTCTCTATAAATGATTGATCAAATCCTAGGTGACCAAATTGTATTTGCAAGCAGTTTGCCATACCTATAATTTTTATGATAAGTGGCTTTCTTGGTGCAGAACAAAAATAACCTAATGGTTAAATCCCTTCACAAAATACCCTTGACTGAACTTCTACTTTGACAGCAATTTTCTCTCTCTTCTTAAAAAAAGTTTTTCAGAAGAAACTGAAAAGAATATAATGAATTTATATTTTTCAAGGCTTAGAGAAGTGTTTTTATTGATGACAGAATGGCAGAAAATCCATTTATTTGCTTTTACCTAGACTTTTTTTGGGATAACAACAATTAGGGGAAAAAAAAAGGAGAAAGAGTTTCAGGAACTTTGAACCATAGAGGATGCCCTTTCATGAATGCCAGAATGTTGCATAAGTATTATGGATTATCAGGGCCATTGTAGGCATGCTTTCTTATTGAATTTACAAATTATATTCCCCCTCTGTGTTGAGACTAGAGCAAAACAATTTATTTTGTTTTTAATGTTGCAAATATAGATAAAAGTCATAAAACAGAGGCCCTGAGAAGCACAGTAAGAAAATATTTCCTGGCATGGTACTGTCTGATACCTTTTTAGGGCACCAGAAGAACTAAACAGCAGATGATTCACGTACAAAGGTGTACAAAGGTGCATCAGAATTATTCCACCCTCCTGATCTGACCTGTCTGTGCCTCTTTGAGATGTGATGGAAGCCCTGACTAATAATAAGTACATGTGCCAAGGAATGTCCCTTCTTGCATAACTACATGAAAGTAAATGAGAAGTTTTCATGGTCCTTCTGCTTCTGAAAGTAAACAGCAGTTGAGATCATACCTGACTGAGCTTGGCTGCTCTGTACTCAGCCTGCCGTATAGTCTGTTGGTGCAATGCAGTGAGCTTCCCTATCCTGTTAGACAGCTGCTTAGCCAGTGGCATGTTCTGCTCTGCAAAGTCCTGGACTGATGCATCTAATTCCAACAGCTTTATGTTGCAGCTGTCCAACTCTTCACCGAGGATCTAGACAGAAAAACAATAAAGTCAGTGATTCAGGAAGTCTTCGCTTTTTGGTTGATTATTTTTATATCCTGTCCAAAGTCTCACTAGTTTGTTCCACTTTTAAGCAGGAAGGCAGAATAGCAGGATATTTGATCATCTCTTAAATATGTGCTGTTACTCCTTCTTCTCTGACTTTCTGGCTGAAATGGATAACTGTTTTCCCTACCACTGCAAAAGACTGAGTCACTTCAGTGTGACATTAACTGTTCTCAGGCATCTTTACATGTTTGTTTCTGAAATGAATAGTGAGCACACACTGCCATAACAAGGACTTTTATTTCTTGGAAAAGGGGTCTGCTTTGTAGATGTCTTAAATATAACTTTACAAACTCAGAAAAATGTAATTACTAATTAAAACATTATGAAAAGTTCCATTTTCATTTGAAACTTGCATTTTCATAACCTGACCTTGATGCAGAAGCAAGTAAATCACAAGTAAAGGTATACTGTAAAGAATGATCTTTTCAGTACAGAGTGGGACAAGGAGTAGTTTGCGGGCCCCATAGGCTTTCCCAGATTGTAGTCAGTCATTATTTAAAAGGAACAGTGAAACTTTGTCCACCTGACTTTTATGCTCAGCTACTTCCTCAAATTTCTCTTACTCACTCAAGTCCCTGTATGCACTAGCTTGCAAATAATTTCAAAAATCTTATCAGTCAACTGTTCTTACTTCTGTCCATTCTTCTGTTGAATAACATTAAAAAAATGTGTTCTGCAAGTCTTCAAAAACATAACTTTTGCATGAAGGGAGTGTCCCAGTTTGGAAAAATTTATGGTGCAACCACATAAGGAAAGTCTTGTCTTACCTTTTGTTCAAGTTTAGCTTGTGCTATATCATTTGTTTTCTTTTTCAGTTTGGAAAGAATAGTGTTTAGTTCATTTGCTATCCCCTGGATTTTTTGATCAAACTCTTGATTCAATGTTTTGATTTGCTGAGTTTCTCTTTCTTTGGTTTGAATCTGTCAACAATAAGAATTAAATTCAGTAACCAGAAATCTCTCCTCTTTAAAGGAAATTAAGTTTCATTTAACTTACTGTAATTCAAAGGATGAAGATAATAAAACTATTCTATGTTGTCATAGTTTGGCCATAGCTGAATACCAAATTATAAAGCCTAGAGAAGGGCTGTAGATCTGTTACGTACTTATCTACTGTGCTTTACCTGATCCTGTACAGTTACAAGGGCCAGTCCAACTTCTGCTAAATGAAGAGAGAGTTCAGAAGGCAAAATGGTATAAAGCCCCAGGTACTTATTCTGCTGTTGCTCAGCCATTTTTTCAACAGCCTGACGATGAGTAGTAACTTCACCAAGGAGAGACTAATGACAGAAAAAAACAGTGTTGTTAAGAACAGTGGGAAAAACACTTCTCTGTAAACTTAGCAAGTACAGACATTACAAGCTAACTGTTTTCAAATTCTTAACTAGTTCAGGAAAAGAATTTTGTCTTGGGATTCTCTGGATTTCCAGTTATGACAGTCTGTTCAGTTCTCTGTTTCTGCGTCACCACACGTATATCATATATAGAAAATGTCAAGAGAAATCAATTTACTCTGCTGCTCTCTCCCAAACCTAAACTGCTGAGATAGAAATGTCACATTCTGTAGTTCCCCCACATTTTAGAGGAGAGGAGAAACATTACTAACCAATACGCTACTACATAAAATTGAATAAATGCAAACATTTTTTTCTTAAATATCTTTAAAATAAAATATTACAGTCCATCATCTACTTCATACGTTATGAATTTGTTTATCAGGTTAGTCAAAAAGTCATGAATATCATCTAATATGAATTTGTGGTGCTTTTGAAATGATTAACATTCACTAGCAGATTACAATGAAGACAAATATTGCAATTTAGAAATTGACAAACTTGATATACCTGCAATTCCTGAAGTTGAGTGTCCACTTCTACATCAGGGCTTAACAAATATTCTTTTGTTTCCTGAATCCAGGACTTCACAACATTAATCTCTGCTTCAACTTCCTCACGCTCCTTCAGCTCCTGTTTTGCCATCTTCACACCTTTTTTAACTTTCTGTTGCATGCTTCAGAAACAAAGAAACAATAACTATTTGTGAAGAATTAAGCAATATCTGAAAATATTGCTTTGTCAAAAAAGTCTGGATAATAAAGATGGTGATTGATAGCCTCACTTCTGGAGAAATAAATTTAAATAATTAATACGCTTTTCATTTTCATTCTTTGGTTTTATGTATTTGGACATCAAGCATGTAATTCTTTTGAAGAAATGCAAATGTTACCATAGAAATCCTTACACTCGAGCTCATCACCATGGACTGCCTTTATTGTCAGTGGAGGAAACATGCAATTGTAGGACATGAATTAGGATTACTCACTATCATTCTAAATGACACTTGTAAAACAGGCCAGAAAAACTTCATTTTAGACTTGCCTATTTCTCTCTACTAATTAGAGAGTGAGACTTAACCAGTTCTGATGTTGATATCTATTAGGTAAAATAATGTGTGATAAATTTCACTTCTATTGATGTGATTTGCATTGGCAGAATACTTAGGGTAAGGTATGGATTAAACATCTGAACACCATTTTTGATTCAGGGACCTATCTCCACACTTTCACTAAGACAGAATTTCTGCCCTTTCCTCAAGAACTTGGATGTACTGCAAAAAATGACACCTCTCTGAAAGACCAACTGAACTACCTGTAGCTCTTAATGTATGCAACATGAATGTTACTTTGATATTGCCATATTTGACTTATGTTTGCACAATCTTTCATAGCGGAACCCTACGAGCATGGAGATCATCACAGACCCTGTATCTCAGAAACCAATTCTAAGTGAATGGAATTACAGAAGTGTTTACATCCACACATTTTCCACAGGGATTGCTATTCTGTTGTAATCATTTATGCATTCACACAATGAATTTTGCACAGGCTTGCTGCTGCAGGGTTTACAGTTTTTTTATTCTCTATCTCTTCCTCTTCCCACTGTGGAGATCCAGTTAATGGCATGTTAGTGTAGTTATGAGGTAAATATGTGTTGTGAAACTTAGCATAAAACGTCATGTTTTCTACATGACAGGCAGATATTTTAGATTTGGATAAACACATAACCACAATGTGAAATGTTAAGATATGCTTTGTTTGCTTCTGCATTAAATTCCCCTGTAAATTTCATACAATACCTACTTTTTGCTACCTAAGTGCTTCAAACAGCATAAACAAAGCAATAAAGTAATCAAAACTTAGGATACAGGAAGATAAATGGTCACTGTTAATGGTGAGAGGCAATGAAAATGTTTAAACTCGGTTATAACTTTAATGCAGTTTATGTACTTTTTACATAAGTTATGCAAGGCAAGAAGTAGCTATTCTAAAGTGCATACTCCTGCTGATAAAAATAAAAAATAATGGCAAAAATATATTTGAAAATTAATTAAAAATAATGTTAAATTAAACTGATGCTTATTGAAGCTATACTAAGCATCATAATTGTTAATTATATAAAAATGATACATAAACTCGGATTAATAAATTGTAAGATACTAATTGTTCTAGTGAATCTTTCTAAATATTGCCTTACTTGTGGCATCGATCTTGCATTGCTTTGATTTCTTGCATAACTGGTAGTTCCTCCTGAGATGGAGGCTTTATTTCCACATCCTGAAGCATGCTGACAGCATGCTGTTTGAGCAGGCCCAAAGATGAGAGCTGGTGGTCCACCTCTAGAAGGAAACTGCTGTGGTAATCGAGGAGTTCCAGGAGCTCTGTCTTGGATGCCTTTTCTACTGAGCTCTCTGGTAAGCGACCTTGTAGCTGATCTATTGCTGTGGTGGCTTTCTGAATCTATGGAAAGAGATACAGTCTTGTCAATAATGAAATTAACAAAAAAGCCAGTATAACTGACACCAAAAGATGGTAAATCCAGTGCTGTACATTTGGATTCTGTAAAACTTGCAGTACAGGGCTTTTACAGTAGTCTCTATGGCAGATAAAGATTTATGTTCTACTGTGCTAGATCCAGCTAGCTAGCCCTAGCTCTTCACAGTGGATTAGGACTTGCTAAGGCACTTTTGTTTTGTCCAGTGATGGGTGGCACTTTGTATTTTTTATCATTTATGATATTTATTGCCATAGGACCTAGACCTCTACCCCAGAGCACACCCAATTTGGCACAAGTCATACTTTACCAAAAGATCATCCCCATTCCTAGAGAATCTGCCATCTGGGCATAGATAATGGACCACAACAGACAGACTCAGGTAGACTATAAGGAAAGATGATGAGTGGTGACAGACAATACCATCACTGCTTATGCTTAGAAAAAGCAACTTCACACTCTTTAGGGAAAAAGAAAAAGGAAGAAAAAAGAAAGAAAAAAGAGAAGAAAGAGAGAAGAAGAAAGAGGAGAAGAAATAGGAGAGAGAGAAGGAATAAGAAAAAAAGAGGTTGATATAATCTAGAATAGAACATCTGGGGAAGGGAAACACAGAGGAGAAGATTCTGAAGATCTACCAGAAACCAAAAAAACTCTATATTTACTATACATGGATGCATACAGAAGAACAGTACAAACTTTGGAGGCAGTGATTCTAAACCTAGATCTTCCCTTGCTGTGTTTTTCTGATCTGAGACAAATCACTGTTATTCCTGCTATCAGTTGTCTCTACTACAAGTTGATTAATAAGACAGTATAATGAGTGAAAACCTGTGTATAAAGGGGGATTTACCAAGACTAGAATTTACCTTATCATTAAAGCCCTTCCACTCCTGCACTGCATCTTCCAAAATTTTTTCTTGTTCCTGGGCTACATTCCGGAGCCGTGTCCAGCGTTGCCAAACTGTTGTCATGGATCTACTTATAGATGCTTTACTGGCATCACTGCTAACTTTTTCCAGCTGTGAAGCTTTTTCTTCTAGAGCTGTGATGCTCTCATGGAAAGAATTCACTACAGACACAAGAGTCTGAAAAAGCAAAAATAAGCACTGTTTTCCTTTTCCACAACACAATTCATTACTACTCAACAAGTAGCTGAATGAGGTGCCTAGGTCTCACTTTATTTTTAATATGCAATATATTAGCTACAGCTACTTGTCCAAAATGCAAGACTCTGGAAGCAGCAAAATCTGGTGTAATCAGATTTTCTCTTCCTTTCTAGCCCCTCGGGGGGATGAAAATGAGCACTCAGGGTCCTTCTCATAGTAAAGACTGACCTCTACTAGTCTCCAAAATGAAAGAAGCAATTCAAGTGTTTAAGTGTACATTTATCTCATGTTCATCTTTGATAACATTGTAAGATGTCCAATGGTATGAAGTTACTGTCATGAAGCTGGCAGACATGACATTACCCTTAGGGGAGATTCATGATTTTACAGAGCCACAGCTGGAGACCTGGCAGTATATCTGAGGTGTCACTAACTGCTTGTATTAAGGCAATTGATTAGTACCCTACATACAAGAAGAGAAAATAATTATTTTAAGTTATATTTCTCTTGGTTTTAGACTAAATTAGAGTTAATATTAAACCCAAACTCTTCCTGTCCTAGTAAAACTGTTCCATGTGATCCAAGGGAGATGGATCCTTCTATTGATCAGAATTCTTGTAGGGTATATAATCTGGGGGTTTACACAGCCAAGGCTTTTATGAACCTCCTGACTCTTTGCAGTTCTCTACAGTTATAGGCACAGAGACGAACAAGATGAAAAGTGTTTAAAACTATCTGTCTTGGTCACTCCACAAACAACATGTGTGTTTTACACTATACTAAAAATCTCTTGGTGTGTTATGACACAGATAAGTGTAACAGGAAAAGACGTAAAAACTCAGATTCATGTTATCACCGCTAGGAATCTACATAACATACATTTATTTGAAAGAAAAAAAAATCATGCTTTTACCACTACCTTACCTTATGTGTTAGCAATTTCTCTTCTGCTTCCTGAGAAGAAGCAGCTTTAGCTACTGAAAACTCAGATAATTTTTTCTCAGCCTCATTCATCACTTCAATGACCTTCTGCCTTGCTTTCTGGTACTCCTGCCACTCAGAAGCACACCTTAAACAAATACAGTTCCAGAAAGAACAAATTAATGCAATATAAAACCATTTTAAAATAATGAATATTGCTGTAACTGCTTATTTTTGTTGTTACACAGTCTTTTTCCAAGCAAAAGAAAGATTATTGGGAAAGAGCATACATAGAAGTATATGCTTCTGATTTTCAGCTATGCCTTACAGAAACCACAGCTAGGCATTTAATAGCCTTTTTTGACTTTTCCTCAGTGACTGCCTAGGTTGTGCTTTAAACCTACCCAATCGTGTGAAATCCAGAACATTCAGGAATAATAACTAACATAGTTATGCTGGTTGGAAAGGTACTTCCTTTTTGTTCAAAATGTCTGTTTCAATTGCATTTGTTTCTGCATAGGTCTTGTGTCAGGGACAATTCCCTACTCTTCTTTTCAGTGCTGTTCCAACCTTAATATAATTATATCATAGCTTCCTCAAAATCACACAACTAGTCAGGGGCAGAGGAGAAAACCGAATCCAAGAGCTCTGAATTCCAATATCCACTTCTCTCATAAGTAGCACAAATATTTACAAAATTCCAATCAATGCTGTGATCTCTTTCTTCCATCACCAATAAAGTGGTCTTAAAATGAAAGACTATACCTTTGTAACTGCTCTTGCTGGGTTTTGGCTTCTTGCTTTGTCCCTTTGGCCTTTTCCTCCAATGCAGCTACATTCTGTACCAACTGTTCTCTTGCTGTGGCTTGTATAAAGGGTTCTATCTCAGACACAAGGCCCTGTAATTCCTTCAAATTATTATTGAGCTGATTTTCTGTGCTGAAAAATTCGATGTGGCTCCTTAGATTCTCCTCAGAATTCTCAACATCTAGACCATTTCTTGCTAAATGTAAAAATTCCTGAGCATCTTCAAGCCAGTCATTTGCTATCTGCATCACTTGGTAGTACCTTTGGCAGAGGCTGTATACTTTATTCAAGGTAGCCTGAAATAAAAGGGAAAATTATAAAATCACAGCAGCCCGTGTCATTTAAAAAAACAAAACAACAAGATTATTAAAATCAATCTTTTCATGATGATTGCAAACATCAAGCAACAGAGCCACCTTTTTCAGCTTCATGACTGAGAAACTAATGACAGGGTGCACTAACCTGTCTCACATGTATAGCTTCTTGAACTTCACCATCTAGTTCTGTCAGCTCAGCAAGAGTGTTTTCCAGGTCAGCAGGTATCAGCTCCTTTGCTTTCATATATCTCTCTTTCTCTTTATTGCTCAGTGCATTCATTATTCTTAGGCTTGACTGTACTTCCTCCTGATGTATCTGAACCTTTCGGATTTCTTCTTGGATGCTTTGCAGTTTGAGGTCCAAATTTAATGTTCCATTAAGTTCTGTTTTCACCCACCTCAACCAGTCAAGTGAGCGGCAGATTTCTGTCTTGAAGTCTATGCTTTGCACAAGTCTGTTCTCGCACTCCATCACGGTGTCAACAATGGCAGCATGCAAAGACTTCAGTTTCTCTTGCCAAGCCTGCACTTGGTGATTTGTTGTCTCATATGCAGATGAGTCGAGCTGAGGAGAGAGGGCTTCTAGATGTTCAGTTATTCTCTTCAGAAGACTTCCTGAGTCTTGCAGGCTGCCCACCAGAGAATGGTATATTTTCAACTTTTCTTCTATTGGGAGTGTTTCTTCATTTACCTTAATCTGCTCCTTTTTTACTGCCTCTAGCTGTGCCTCAAACTGCATACACATTTTCTCATGCTCCTGGCATGCTTCTATTGTGTCTTCCAACAGGTTGATTTTCTGTTCTATTTGCCTCTTCAACTTGTGATATAGTGTGGCAAGTTTTAACATCTCATCTGGTTGCCATGGCTGGCCAGTGCTCCGAAAGGCTTCCTTCTTCTGGTTCAGTTCCTCCACTGCTGCACCAAGGCTCACCACTTCACCTAAGAGATCTTTGTAGGCCTGCTGGAGTGACACAGCTTCTTTAGTTAAAACAGCACCCGGAGCTTTGTCCATGTTAATAAACTGATCTTCTAGCTCAGTCAGAGCTTTACTTGTCAACTCAATCAAAGAGGCATACTCTTTTCTAGCATAGATTGCTTCCTGAACCTTATATAATTTTTCTTTTGCCAGAGCAGTGACAATATTGAATTGCTGAGGGAGACTGTTAAGTTTTTCATCCAGGTAGGAACGATCCACTTCATTAAGTGATGGTAGGACTTCCTGGCCATCTCTTTGCAGCGCGAGTAGCAGATTTTCATATTCTGGAGACTGCTCAAGAATCTGTTGATATTTTGCTAACTGGCTGTATAGTTCAGTGTCAGAATTCATCACATTGACTTCTGGGAATGTGACAATATCAGCCTGTTTTAGCCAATGGCAAGCTTTATCCAAGTCTTCTTTGAAATATTTTCTGGAAACAATATTTTTCTCCAGTTCTAACAATCTCTGGTTACACTTTTGTAAAACAGTGTCATACACATTCTGTAGTTCTTGCAGTTTACCTAACACTTCACTCTTTTCTTGATTTGTTGCTTCTTTCATTAAATCCCTTCCTTGAGCCCACAATCCTGTGACCTCATTTTGGTAGGCCTTCAGGTTAGCCTGGGTATTCTTACAAGTCCTGATCTGTTTATTCACATCTTCTGGCAACAGACAAATGTGTTCTGGAAACATTACCTTCTTCTCATGCTGGTGAATTTGGTTTGTAGCCTGGAAGACTGCCATGAGAAACTGTGTCTTTTCAGACAGTGCTTTATTCAGGTGTTTTCTCCTCTGGCCAACCAGATCACTGAGACAAGCAACATGGTGCTGTGCATCAGAAACTGTTTTCTGCAGCTCTTGCCTTTCATTGAGCCCTAGGTTGGTCATCACCCTGTCAGCATCCTTCACAAGCATCTTCAGAACAAGCTGTTTGGCTTCAAGCTCACTGCAAATGGTAAGATGATCCATGAGAAGACTCTGAGCCAAATCTGGAGGAGGGCTCTGTCTAAGAGCCTCTGAGACACTGGGTTGCTGCTCCTCTGCCCATTCCATTAGTTCCTGAAATTTGGAATGCACCAAATTGAGCTCTTCTAAAGTCGAAACAGAAACTTGAATTTTCCTTTTGACAAGGTCCTCCAGCTGAGTCCAGCGTTGCTCAAAATGACTGAATTGCTCCTTTACTAATTCTTTGTCATCAAGATTCAGATATTCTATCATCTTCTGTTTCTGATCTTTCAAATCTTCCAGAGCAAATCTCCTTTCCTGTAGCGCCATTGCCAATTTTTGCAAAGCTTCAAGGTGCACATTTGTACTTTCAGCATCAGATCTGTTACCAAAACAGACAGGAAACAAATCAATTACTAGATCCTATTTTAGGACAGACAGCAGGATTAATTTGAGCCCATTAAATACAGAAATAAATATGATATAAAGACCTACAGTTTTCAGAATCACTTGAAGCTGCAAGTCTTAGATATTAATTATAAAGTTTAATAAATTTATTTTTTTCCCTTTCATCTGCAATATGGTCATCAGGTTGACCATAGAAATTTATATGAATACTACAGAGCATACTGGTTATATTGCACATATGAAAAACAAGGAGTATTGAGGTTGAAGTGAATCTCATTCTATGACAGTGATAGCAGCAGCAACAGACTCACAATTTTACGCACAGCTGGTGTGTTCATGCTGTACAAAGCATCTACAAAGATTTAGGAGGAGTAACTAAGCTTTAATATAGTAGTCTAATAGATATAACACGATATCACAATGAAAAGCACTCATGAAACACAGTAAACACAAATGAAAGGGTTCAAACGAAATAGTGAACAGTCTTGAAATACCAGGAAATACTATACACCCTCGGATGGGATCTTCCTTTAAAGACAAACTGCCTTCTCAAACTCTCTTTATTTCAAGAGAAGTAATTGCCTTCTAATTAATAAGGGAGGTGTGTTTTTAATTAAGCATGCAAAAAAGTATTTTCAGTGGCTCCAACTCAGAGACGCTCTGTAAACAGCTCTTCCACCATATATGCATATTTGCTTTGTGCATGCTATTCCTTTTTTACCTAGCCAGGTTGTCCCACTCTTTTGTGAGCTTTTCCAAGAAAACTTCAACAACATTCATGCGATCATGGTAATCCCTTGTCCTCTCCAAGTCCTCCTCTCTCTGCATGAGCAAACTGTGTGCCTGAAGGCAGAGGTCCAGCCACTGGTTGCTCAGTTCTTCTATTTCCTTGTGTTCAGGTGATTCCTGTCCTTGGGTGAGTTTGTTCATTTTCTCAGTCACAGAGGTAAGAGCTGACTGCTTAGACTGCAACTTCTGACTGAATTCCTGAAATAGACACAAGTGAAAACCAATACAGTGACGTGCACTCAAAACTGAATTTAAATAAAAACTCTGAAATAAATAAATTGTGTAAGGACTAATCTGCCCAGGCAAATGTAAATTGAAACAAGTGTCTTCTTGGCTCTTCTAACCCTCCTCCCCATCTTCTCAGGTGAAGACAAGTTCGTTATAGATGTGAAAGCAAATCAGAGGAACTTCCAAGTGCCAGTGATAAACAGAGATCAATCAGACCAAGTCACATCTTCTTGTCTAGGCTTCGGGACTAGCATAGCTCCCACCATACACTAAAATGTGCAAGATAGTCTGAGTCTCATGAAAATAATTCATATTACCAGTATGGTTTCTAGCTGTTTTTTTTTCCTTTTCCTTTTTCATTAGAGACTAAAAATAAGAAAATTCCATGAATCAATGAGCTTCCACATCTGTACTTTGCATTGCTCTTATGTAACTGTCATTATTGAAACAAAATCAGTGGTTATATCAGTGGTTACCAAATAAGAAGTCAGAGATCCCAAAAAGCAGAATACACAATATACTGATACATAAAACTAACCAAATATTTTTCAGCTTTTACATGCTAAGGTAAATATAATGTTTTCCCAAATTCTAGTTCTATTAACTGTAACTAAACAAGAATTCTCAAGTCCAGCACTTTGCTGGGAAGACATGTTTTCACCAAAGGCTGGCAGGAATTCTGAAGCAGAGATGTTACTGCCCACTTCCGCCTCATTCCTCTTCATGACTCCTTAAAATGGATTTAGGCGTTTTTCTTTACCAGGAAAAATTATAGGGAAAAATATATATTGTGTCACATCTGACAGTACAGTAGGTGTCTCCCTTTCATTGGAATTCAAAATTCCTTACTGAAACAGTAAGGAAATACCTATCCCTTCCTCTTCCAGATTGTGCTGAGGCATCTTCAAAGGCTATGACTTTGCTCAAACATGTGAGTAGAACAGCCATGAAGAGAAAGTGCCATTTACTTTTCACCTAATTCCTGGCATATCAGAAAAAGAATAGAAATGAAGTCTAGACCAAAAATGCAAAATCCAGGTATTTAATAATTTAATTACCTGTTTTCATTACTTTACTGATGTCTGTGATGCATACAGAATGGTTATAAAAATTCCCTCTTCTGGAATGAATGAGTGAAGATCAGAAAGCATTTGTCTCATTATTTAAACTGTCATGCCTATTCTCAGAGATGAGCAACATCAAATAGCTTCCAGGAACAATTTTGAAATACTTCTAAACTATTTAAAAATATAAAAATCAAAGAACTTAGCAAGCTCAATTTGCAGGTCTTATCTTCAGATCCACTGTGATCAGCATTTAGTACTCTAAAAGCGAAGGCAAATCAGAACAGTATGCTGAGGATTGTCTTGTTAAAAAATAAACAAAGCCAGAAAAACACTACAGTCTTCTGCTTTATGAATCACCCTATAACATCAGTAAGGAAACACTCTTTCCTCTGTTCTCTCTGCTCTTACTTAGAGCATATTAGAAATTGTGTGCAATATGTGCATATAATATGAATCATAAAATAATACCAACTACAGGAAGAACTTCTTCCTTACCTTCTATACTTAACCCAGTCTTCTTACCTTAACCTGGAATACCATATTCTGGGCAATGTTTAGCTCCAACTCTGCCCGCCTCCTTCTTAAATTCTGTAGTTGATGATCTGCATCCTGGAAATATATCCAGAGCTCAGCCTTCAATTGTTTGATCTCTTCCCAACCTTGAGACAAATACTGTGAGTGCATTATCTGTTGCTCAATCTAGAAGAAAAGAAATGAAAAGGAGTGGGAATGCTTTAATGCATCTATTTTCTGAAAATGGGAGGATGAATACCATTCTTCCTCTGAGCACAATACTGTATTAAAGCAATTTCTACACTAGATTCCGAAGGGGTTAACATTATCCACAAAAAGAGTCTTAACCTTCAAAAGTCACCAAAATTGTACCTATCAAAGGAAAGCTGTGGGGTAGCAAAAAAATAAAAAATTAATTATCATTCAACCTCAAGAGAAGCAAGTATATTTATGACTGTGTATATTTCAGAGTTCTCAGTCTTTCGGTATGCCAAGAATATTGCTAGTCTGTACCCTACATGCATTCACATTGACCAAGTTAAAGCTTAAACTAAACACTTCCACTTAATTTGCTTAACCCACTTATTTTGCTTGTATGTCTTTTCTAAAATACCAAGAGGAATGCTTACCAGATCTGAGCCTATCAATTCTCTTACACCAATAGTGACACAGCTTCTTTTGCTCCAAATACAGCAGTTGGGTGCCTTTAAGGTTTAGACACTCAACTCAGCACTTTACAATCTGTGACTTCTTAAAAATGTTTCACTGTTTTATATATCAATGAAGAATCTTATTCTGATGTTTGGGATGCTTTTCAGCCGTTCAATACTTGGGCTACCATACTTTTATGGGTTACCTGGATTTGTACAATTGCTTGTCTTGTATGGAATACTGTTGCTGTATGTATTAGATTTTTAGTCTTGGCAGGGATAGTTCCAAAATTTTAATTCTGTGTATGTGTAAGTGAAACTAATTTTTTCATGTTTCCAACAACAGGAACACTCATAATGTTTCTTTCCCAATAACTTTTAGTATTTTATAGCCAAGCATTAAGCCACTTTAAAATTTGTAGCTGACGTACATGTCTACAAATTAGTTACACTGAAATAGATGCACTTTGATTAATGAATTGAACCATTATACATTTTTAATGATGATTATAATTAATATATTCATAATACATTAGTATACCCTAATATGAACATCAGTCTATTGTTGAATAAATAATAACAATAAAATATGTCTCAGCTTTAACAAAATACGGAGAAGACCAGATTAAATTGTGTTTTATGAAAACAGATAGTTTGGATCAGGTTTAACAGTTACCCAGTATGACCTTTTTAAAAGGGAGCAGATCAGGGCAGTTAAAGCTCTAAATAGGATTAAAAGTGGGTGGTTGTGGTTATCTTGTACCGTTTGTTTTGTTTGTTGAATATCTGCTGCTGTACTCTTCACTGTGGCATCTGACAGATCACACATGGAGCACAGAAGATCCAAGTACGTATTGGCCTGCTCCTGTAGAGCCCGGAAATGTTTAACCTGAGGGAAGACAATCCTCAAATAAACTCCGACACTGTGGAAATAATACCTTATTTTATTACAATCATGCATTTTAGGATTTTTGCTTTAGCTTATAATTTCCATAAAATTAAAGGTAGGATGCTATATTATAATTATGGAAAGGTGTAGCCCTTAAAAACTTAATTATGATCTTAGAGACATGCATTAGCTAACTTATTTCTTCATAAATAAAGCTCTGGATAGAAACATAGAGTTTCAACAAGGTGACTGACTTTCACAATGTGAAAGGGAAGCAGGACTTTATGGGATTATCAGTGTGTCCTACTCTTATAACTGTAAAATTCTCCAGTGTCTGACAGATCACGAGGAATTCAGAGCAGTGGCACAACACACTTTCTCACACCTTTTGAAAACCTTCCAACATCCCCAGTACCTGTGATTGGCAAGATCAGACAACATGACAATGTTGAGGGGTCTTTCTCTTTACATTGCCTGTAGGAGCTTACTTCTCCCTATAAAGACTGTTCTTATGCCACGCCCCCCAAATTATTATATGAGTGCTAACAAACAGGGGAATAATATAAGAGTCTCAGGGAGGAGGCATGACTGATCACCTAATGCAGAAGGCCTGTACTGGGTCCTTGGGGAAGTTGAAAAAACAGCAATGTACCCTTGTGGCAAATGACTGTATTAGCAAGAATGCAGAGCACAAGCTGTGGGAAGTGATTATTCTCCTGTACTTACACTTGTCCAGCTGTCCCTGATTTATTCAGCCCAGTTTCCCTCTTCCCCCATAAAAGAGATATTGGCAAACTGACACAAGTCCAGCAAAGGGATGTGGGGTTATGGGGCTGTAGAATGTGGCACTTTGGCAGGTCTGAAGGAATTCTTCCTAAATGAGGGAAACTATTTTTCACACTAAGAACAGTAAAACACAGGACGAGGTCCCTAATCCTCAAGGATGATCAGGGCCCCCAGTGCACCGAAGGACTCTGCAGCCATTATCCCCCTTCTCTGCAACTTCTATTTCCTTCTCCTCAGGGTTTGGCTCTTCTGCTTAGGGCCAGCCCTGACTCAGCCCAGCTGGGACACAATCACTGGAAAAGCATACAGAATCCAGAGACCTACATGTAAGCTCAGTCCCTCAACACCTATGGAACTCACCGGAACTACACTATAGGTGCATCTGTGCCTGGCTGATCCTCCTGGCCTTGCCCTGCTGACCTAACTTGTTACCTTCACCTGGGATTGGCCTTATCCCTACAGACTTGCTTGATTCACCAGCTGGTGAATGACATCAAAAGGACTCTGCTCACCCAACCTTTGAGCAGCAGTTCTGCATCTCATTGGGAAGGTCCTGCCTTGCTGGTCCCACTGTCACCCACTGCTTCCCCTGTGCTTGTGGGTCAGCTAACTCTAGTTCAAGATCTCTATTAAGCCAGAGATTGGATGAGGCAGCTCTGAATTCCAGCATTTTTAGTACCACACCAGTTTAATTTAAAAACAAGATAAAAATCCAATGTAAAACGCATCATTACTAAAAATAATCAAGAAGCAACGAAAGCATGCTTCATGGTTAATACAGGCTAGAGGCAGTTCTATGCTCTTAGGCTGAACAAGTGTTTTAATTGCCTGATAATTGACTCTGTGTCCATGGTACTGTGAAACCAGCTCTCATATAAGAACATAGTAGACAGATGGACAATGGGACAAGCAAGACAGCCCCTCTGCTCAACACATCTGTGGAATATCTAAGGTTTCTCTAATTAGCCAACATTTTTCAGGTAATGTAGTTCTAAGCATTAAGCCGAGCTGAAAAAGCCCTGTTTGGCTTTTTACTTACAGTTATTTTATATTCCAGGTATTAATTTTGGAGCTGGGAATGAATGATGATGCTACACAGCCTTCTGAGAAGGCTAGAGAATATCAAATTTCTAGTAATTTAAATCTCACATCTAAACTCACTTTATTAATGATAACTTTACATTTTTCAAATGCTGAACTTTTACCTGTTTAACCGCATCTGCCAGGCTGAAAGGTGTCCAGGTAGTTGGCTTCAGCTCTGACTGCACTGTAGACAGCCAAGTCTGGCACTGTTGTAGGGTATCCTGATGATTAACATGTTTCTGGAGTTCGTGTTCCAAAGTCTGGTACACCTAAACCAAACATTTTTAAGGTTTATAACAGTTTCAAATACCACCATTGTTTCTCCCACCTTGAAAATGACAGATAAAACAGACTGTGGTTATTTTAGCCCTTGTACAAAGTATCAAAGACTGAAAGCTCCTTAAGCTCTCATTGCATCTTGCTAATATGTGAAGAAGATGGACACACCTTCTGGAACACAAAAAAACAAGGATGTAAATGAAAACCATGATCTCTTATTTCTGTATTCTTGTTTAACATTTTGCCATTGATTTTTTTGAGGTTTTGTTTTGTTTTTAGTTTATTTTTGTTTGTTTAGTTTTTGCTTCTTTGGTTGTCTCCCTTTGATTTTGGGTTTGTGTATTTTTTGTCTGATTGGTTGGTTGGTTGAGGGTTTTTTGTTGTTTTTTTTTGGTTTTGTACTTTGACTGCTGGCTTGATCTCCTAATTGCTTTAACAGAATTAGCCAGCTAGCCCTTCTTAACTGTATGTTCTTTTAATAAAAGACAGTTTTTCCTTGCACATACTTGAGACCTGTTATGTATGCATCCAAACTATCAATACTAATAGTGCAATTTGTTTCCTAGTTTATAAAGAAGGAATAGTTCTAATTTCTTTGCTGCAGCTGCTCAGAAGCTGGTGTAACATGAAGGTAGTGAGGGTGTGGGGAAATTAAGGTAACAACTGATAGGCAACTCGTTTTGCTGGCTGCAAGGCAACATATGGATCACTGGGAATTCAACCCTAGTACAGTAATGAAGTGCTACATTAGTAACTTGTTGGCTCAATTTAAAAGATAAAAGTAGAGTTTTACAGCATTTAAATAAAGAAGTACTCAGAACTAATGATGCATTTTATTCTTAATTGGCATAAAAGAATAAATTGGAAACAAAACTTACTCTTTGGGCTGTGCTACATATGGCAGAATAACTGTCCCTTGTCCCCTGAAGGTGGCTTTGTATGTTTTGCTTAAACTTTGCTTGAAGATGTTCTGAGCATTGATCGATCAAATAATCACCTTTACTTTTAAGGCTGTTCAAACGATCTTCAAATCCTGCAATTTCTTCCATGATAGCCTAAGAAACAGATAAAATATATTTAAGAAATATGTTCTGATGTAGAACTTTTTTTCCTCCCCTAGACACTCTTCAGATATGGAAGAAGTGTTTGCAGACAACATGTACTGTTATAGTCAAACTATTAGGGTGTATGCTCATTGTAAAGTCATTGTCAAAAGTCTTTGCACAGATAGCCCACAGAAACATCAGGAGCACTGTCATCATGTATAAACACTATATGTCCAGGCCCCAAGACTACCCCTACTCTTCCTTTGTTGCATGCTCTCCAGGGTTCCTCCACCTTCTTCTGAGTCTAGTAGTAAGAATTAAATCTCATGCACAATCATGTCTTACTCCATAAGGTCTTTCACTGTGGACAGTTCTTTCCATTGACTTTGGTGGAGCCAAATTTTTATCTAAGGAGATTATTTACAGAATAACACACTCATCACATGGGATTAAAGGATTTCAATATTTGCCCTTGGATTTTCAGTTTCAGGCAGTGGTGGGGAGGGTTAGATTTTGCTTTCTTTTATCTTCTAGAAAGCATTGTCTATAGATGTATTGAATGATTATCACTAAGAGCAACCATAAAAATACTTTAAAAAAAGCAATGGAGGAAATGCTACAATGTAACCTAACAGATAAAAAAAATTGATTTTTTTTTTTAACAGAGAGAAAAACTACATTAAGAGTAAAATGAGCCCAAACTGATTTTTGGGGGGTTATTTCCTGGGAAGTCTCCACAAAAATCTGACACAGTATTCAGATCAGAGTGCAAAGAAGCTCTCATATAGATGCAGTCTCATCCAAGAAACTATGGTAACAAGTTGGATTTGTTAACTGTGTTAATGACACTGGCAATTATTTATAGTTAGTAGTAAGAGGAATAAAACAAGTGAATGACAAATAAAGTGGAGGCAGAGAAGTAAAGAAAAAGATTCTATTTTACTGGACAAAGGAAAATTACCAACAGCAAACCCACCTTATGGTTAGCTAGTTGCTGAGTGATTATTTCAAGATTGTTGCTTTCCACGAGGTCAGGGCTGACCAATCTGCTGGACATATGTAATAACCATTTCTCCCCTTCTTGCAAATCACTATTGTAGTCCTCATGTTCTTTTACTCTCACCTCTAAGGTTTCAACATATGCCTGCAGGCCCACAATAATCAAAATTAAATTAAATAGTCAGGTAATTACAAGAATTTAAAAACAAACAAAAAACCACCAAGAGCTTGAAAGCATAATAATAGTTATCATCTACACTGATATTCCTGTGACAGATTCTCACATGAATAGACAGTAAAGGAAGACATCAAAAGGGATTACTTCTGTGAATGAACTCTTGTGGTACAGAGCAGTATTTTCACTCCAGAAGCAATACCATACTTTGAGGACTGCATATCTCCTTACTTTGAAAAAATGAATACTCTCAACTTGACATTAAGTTCACTCAAAGTTATTACACACTCTTTGAGAGACTGCACTTGACCTACCAAATATTACGTCTGGGTTCCTAAAACTTCCAGCCTTTGTACATGCATATTGCCTGTGACTGTGGCAGGCAAATTAAGAATGTACATATTGAGTTTAAGGAAGAGTTTTCATAAACTTCTCTAAATTCAAGCCACCAACTAATGCAACAGGTATCACTTTTGTGGTACAGATCAGAAGCATGTCTTTAAACTAAAAATCAACTTTGAAAAAAATAAAATCATCTCCTATTAGCAGGTAGATTGGCAATTAAAGGTGCCTAGGTCAAACATATGTACTAACATGGTTTGCAGAGCTTATCCTTGTTAGGAGTATTACCAATTAAAAGCTTTAGGAATAATCATACTTTAGGACGTATTTAGAAGCATTAGGCCTTTCAAACTACTGCATGTATGGACTAATGAATCAATGTTAATTAATAATACCCTTGTCAAATTAAATTATATCCATCTTGAAGTTTAGTTTCTCCAGTGACTTTTATTCAACAACTAAACTAGATTAAACAGGGTTTGCAAAAGATCAAGCAGAAACAAGAGACAAAATGGTGTAATTTTAGGGTATCTGTCCTTTCAAGAGTAATGTATTTAGAAATCTTTTAAAAGCAATTAAAATAGTAACAATAGTACAGACTAGTCACTGATACCTTTCCCCTTAGTCCTACAAAGACTTCACCTGCCACACTCAAAATTCATTTCAGCTACTCTTGTTAGACATATTTAGGTAGTTTTATCCATATTCAAGAAATGCCTGTTTGCTCCTGTCTGCACTCCCCCAAAACAAAGCAAACCAAAACCAAAAACCACCAAAAAACAGCATAAAAACCCAAACCCCAAAAAACCAAAACAAAAAACCCTAACAAAACACCAGAAGTAATTAAAGGTAGATGGCTCTGTGGACAGATGTGACAGCATGAAATAGCTACCTAACTTCATAAAGAGGGGTAAAAATATAGCAAATTGGAAGAACCCTGAGTTTTCTTCCTGTTTTTTTTACCTTTGTTTTGCTGCAGAGTTCCTGGTAACTGCTCTGAAGGTCTTGAATGTTGCTCTTTAGAGTCACATCATTCACCAGGTCAAAAAGTGCCTCTCCCTTTTCAACCACTGATTTTATTGAAGGCTCATGGGACAGAACAGTCTGTTGTATGGACTACAATGCAAGCAAGAATTAAAATGTACCTACTGATCACTGAGGATGTATTTCACTAACTTCCCTTTGATCTGAGGCACAGCCCTCTATCATGGTACATATCATCCTTTACAAAAAAGAAGAGCTTTGCTTACCAACATGGGGCTATGTTTCTTAGCCATGCCCTGAGACAAGTTTGTATGCATCTAAAAACCATTGCTCCTTTTGTGAGTGGCTTAGCAGCATGGTTGACAGTCTGGAGCTGGTGAAGCAAAGGGATTTAACATGTGTGAAGGGGCAAATGGTAGGGATAAAATTTGATCAGAGGAACAAGTTCTGAAAATAGGCAGGAAACTACAACCAAAGCCATCCCTTTAATGAGACGGTGCGCAGATGAGTGCCTAAAAGCTGTACTCTCAAGAGTATGCAACCTGACCTGTTATGTCATCGTATCACTGACTCAGACAGCATCTGCCAAATGACAAACGAGTCATGACAATGACAATGCCAAATGAGTGAGACACCAACTCCTCAAACACGTAGGAAGCAAGCACACAGCTATGGCATATGACTTTGAGTGGGGAAGCCAGCAATGGGTAGTGGGCAGCTTCACAGACAAAGCCTTGACACTGTGTAAGTACTGCTCAGCAATAACCAAAACATCAGTCTGTTTACAACATTCTTTTTAGCCATAAATGTAAAGCACAGCACTCTGTGGACTGCTGTGAGGAGAGTTACCTCCACCTCAGCCAGACCCAGCACACATTTTGTGAAACATCTTTAATCCTGGAGTATTTTACAAAAACATCATTAGGAGAAGAAATGGGGTTTGTTGGCAAATTTTCTACTCAATTTTATGACTGGAAAACCCTGAAAACAATTCATTTAAATCCTAACTAAAAACATAGGAGGTCTGACTGAACTGACTAAGATATCAGTTCAGCTGGGACATCCAGCTTTAACCAGAAAGCTGATTAAGTCAGTGTAAACAGAAACAATGTCTGCAGTGAAGAAAGACCAGCTGATTTCTGTCTTCACTGAAACAGCAATTGACCCTGTTGAGATAACGCAGTTACTCATATGTGTATTCATAAAATAATTTTGCTCCCTAACAAGAAATTTTTAGATGTGGAAGCCTATTTAGAATGTTCACATTTCAAATGCAGGGACTCAGTCTGTTTGGTGGACGCAGGTATTATGCATGTTTTTACTTTGATGCTGATTGGGACATCCAGATCAGAGACATCACACACATCTATTAAAGAAACTAGGAAACCTGATCAGAGGATTTATTGAGAAACACTAGGTTAAAATCAATTCAATAGTACAATGAGATAACCCTTTCTTTACCTTGTATTTGGACAATTGGGCCTTCTTCTCATAGAGTTCACTCTTTGGCTCCACTGGAGCATGTAAGATGGCTTGGTACTCTGTGACCCACTGAGTCTGTGCCTTGTACTTGTCTGAGAACTCCTTTATCAGCTGTAGACACTTCTCTGAAGTCATGTGCTCTTTCCTGATGGAACCAGCCAGCTCTTCAAGCTGTTCCACATGATCACCAATTTCTTTTCTCAGCTGAACAACTTCATTTTCTTCCATGTATTTTATAGCTCTCTCCCCCTTCTCACGGGCTGATTTCAATAAACTGTGGCCTATGTCCATATCACTCAATAGCAGCTATGAAGAAAGGATTGGTTAACAGAAAATGGATGGAAACTCTGGCCTTTTTTTTTTGTTGTTGTTGGTTTTTTAAATTAATTGTAGTTCAATTACCTAGAGGCTAACAGTATTTTTCTTAATTTTACTAAGGACACAAAAGGAATTGCTAGGGAAACTGAGTGGACTTTTCATTACAAAATTGCCTGGAGTTAAGGTGTAGTAAGCTAGAAGGAAGCAGATGAAGCAAATACTTCTGTTCTGCACTGGGCTTGTGAAGATAAACAGGGAAACTGAGGGCTCTTAGGAGAGGATTCATACTCCAAATTCAGGAATAGATGAAAGCTCTCCCTTAGTATATTATGTTTAAGCAGCTTAAGCTGCAGGTTATACAAAAAGATCATCTACAACTTTGAGATACAATGTGAGTTTCACTACTGTTTCAATGAGGAGAAATGGGAAGCACTTCTTGTCAGAGTGCAAATTGTTAGAGAAATGTACTTGCAACAGGAATTTATTTTAAGTTTTAACCTAACACAAAACATGTACAAACATGCCTTATGGAAGGATAGGATTATATTATTTAGAAATATTTATAACCTCCACAGCCAAACTTCAACATGTATATGACACGAGAACAGAAAGTTTTATGCTTTGCGGTCTTTATCCCATTAGCTTCTCTGCACAAATCAGAATTTTGAGTGACTGTTAAGATATGTGTTAAAATATAGCCTCTTTTTGGTGAACAGAAACGAAAATTGCATTTAAGAAAGCTGTACCTCTAGTTTCTGCACTTTTTTCTCCATTGCAGTTTTATCAACCACATCAAATTTGGTGATCACATTTCTGAAATTCTTGTTAGTAGCTCCATACCAATTTGTGTAAGCACTAAAAGACAATTCTGACTCTTCCATGCAGCGTATTTCTTCTTCCAGAAACTTTATTTGCTCCTGCAAACAAATATGGTAGGTAGGGGGAAGAAACAAGGACCACCCAGATTTTTATAATTACTATTGGCTAAAGACAGCAATAAATTGTATTAATAACTGCATTAATAAAACCTGTTATATAAAGATTAAACATGTAGGGTTTGAGTTTTTTCATGAACAGTGGATAATTCTTCCAGGGGTGTTGTCAGGGTGTACATATGGCCATCATTAATGTTAAAAGTGAGTTAATTCTGAACACTGAAAATGCACTGACATTTTGAACTTTGAATTGTGACTTTGTAATATGTGACTTGTAATATGCCTCAGTAATATCAGGCAATCACTACTTAGAGTGACCTGAACATTGTACCTTACCAATTCAAATTTTTCCCACACCTGGGTGCATCAGTGAGAACCTCAAAATATTTCAGCTAGCATTCAAACATACTTTATTCTGAATTTCTCTACTGAAATTGTCAAAAAAGATAGTAACACGGCATTATACTGCAATAACCTGATTATGTATCTGTAATACATTTAATCCAATTAAATCTATGTGTGTGTATATATGAGTATATATGTGAATATTACATTATTCAGTCTACAGTGATGTATAAACTCTGAGAAATTCTAATTGCAAAAGTCTGTTTATATTTGTTTCTTAAGTGATAATGTTGTTTGTTACAACTAATTTATTTCTGTTGCTTACCAAGACATGAAGAAGAAGAGTTTGGTAGCGAGATGTAAGCTGCGTAGCCTGACTTCCCATTCTACTTGTAGTGAGACTTTCCTCTAGTATTTGCTGAGCCAAAACCCCAACTTCCTCTACATCATCTTTGTAGACTGTAATGTCTTCATGCCACTTCTATGACAAAGAAATTATCAAATTTATATGACTGATTTAAACATCTTAAACATATCAGGAATTCATTTGTAACCAGGTCAGGAAGTCATTGAAAAGGAAAAACATACATGGTTGTAAACATGCATTTACAACTAGAAAGTAAAACAGAATCTGATGAAGATTTATGTAACAAATATGCTGGAAGTTTTTTCATACTATATGGACTGTATTTCATTACAGCAGATTCAATATATTTTTCTTTTTGTTTTTCCCCTCCAAAAATGCAACCCGGACTTGCTATAGAGTTCACCTGACGTTTTAAAGGTTGCTGTAAAGCGCAACCTTGAACTTCTTCAAATCTGCTTCCTGTGTTTACTCAGAATCGTATCTTCTCTTTTCAGTAACTAAAGGAAAATTATTATATTGACACAGTGGAGACTTCATGGCATAGTTGGTTATATTTTACTCTTGTTACCATATTCATTTTATTCCACTCCAGTGCCAATCTTTGTACTCAGCTACATCTTCACAGAGCATATGAGTGCCAGATCTCCCTGAAAGATTTCAACATTGCTATAGCCATACCTCTACCAGTAAAATGGGAGGAATCTGGATCTAGAAGGCACAAAACTCTCTTGTATCCATCACTTTAGGCACCACCTAAATTGCAAATAATTTGCAAAGCTTGCTCTCATTTTCACAATGCAATTAGGAAATTACATGGGAATCTCACAGATTATTTTGTTTAAAGAACTCCTTAACTCTATTTTTTACCTTCATTTGTTGAAGCTGCATCTCCTTTGTTGCTCTACAAGACTGCCTCCCAGTCCTGATCATAGCTTTCTCTTCCAGCTTTGTTAACCAGTCATTAACCTTCTGAAATTTTTTCTCCATTAACCTCAATCTGCTCACAGTGGCATTTAATTGGCTTCTTGCTTCAGAAAGCCTGTGCTGATAAACTTGCCAATCCTGCCGTAGAGATTCCAGGGCTCTGTCTTCTATCTGGGGAATGCCCCAGGGAATCACTTCCTCTCTGGCATGGACAGCAGCATTCAGTAATGCTTGTCCCTCTGCACAGTGGACCTGCAGCTCCTGTAAAGGCAGAATTACAGTTACATACTCTACATTATCAGCTCTCATTCACACATGGCAAAATCCCCCCTTGGTTCTATTTAAGACAGCTAGGCATTCCCTTCAGTTATCTATGGTTAAACATATATTAGAGATACTCTTATTTCTAAGAACACCAGTGACAGCATATTCACTTACAAAGCAAACCAAATATTCCTATTTTTGACAAGTGAACTGCAGAAAGTTATTGACAAAGCATGCATTAAACTCTTTCCTGTCCTTAGTTTATCAATTCTGAAACGTTAGCTTCCTGAGCCAGCATAGGATGCATACAATCCATTCATCACAGCCTTAAATTCAAAACCTTCCACATGTGACAAGCAGATATAAGATTTTAAAACCAAATCTGTTTAAAAACTGCCTTCAATCCTTTAAAATAAATAAACATATTTATGTTTATTTATGTTTGAGACAACACTCCAAAATAATTTTTGATACCCTCTTCTGGCATTTTAATGCTTATGAGAACTTAATTAAAAGTAGGGATTCAATCTGATTAGAAAATATAACAAGGGAATTATGTTCATAAAAACCAGTTCTGTTTTGTCTTAGTTTGCATTTGAGATATATATCCAGATTTTCAAAATTAATTTTGTAAAGTAAGCTATAATAAGAAGAAATATATGTAGAGTCCCTTATCATACAAAGACCTTCTCAGTAGCCAGAATAAAGTAAGAAACATTTCATATTTCAAGTACAGACTTCAGCAACAGGTATTACAGTATTTTAAGTCAGCTTAGGATAATAACGGGAATTACTGAAGTACTATAGGTTCAACTTTCAGTGTCACTTAAGGGATTCAGTAATAGTCTTCCCACCTCACCATGGGAGCTAGTCTACATGACTGTAACTGCCTGAAAGTAGGTGCATCTGCACTGTAAGCAATAAAAGATGAAAAGCCAATAAAAACATCTCTGATATTTCATGAAACACAGGGAAAAGAAGAGGTAGACCAACAGGCAACACAAGAAAGCATTAGTATGCTTAAAGATTTCATTCAAGGCCTGACACTTCTTTCTGGAGATGGGCAACAATATTTCCACTAACCTTACTGGAACCAGTTAGAGCAACAAAGGGCTCATATACAATTGATTGCAAGTTGTTCTCAATACAGTTTTTGTCTGGCAATTCATACTGTTCTGTTATTTTACAAGTAGGATTTTTCTTTTCTTTGTTTTACTTAGCGTGTCACACATTACATACCTGTAAATTTCGGAGTGTTGCCTCCCGTTCCTGGGCATCACCATCAAGATGTGATAAACAGTCAAGTTTTTCTTGTTCCTTCTCCAGCCATAATTCAAAAGCCTTCAAATTTTTTTGGTACTCTTGATGTAATGTAAGCAGTCCTTCAGCTTTTGTTACTGCCTCCTGTTTTTGAAATATTTACACTTAAGTATACATATCTTAGTGTATCATCAAACCAAGAAAACATAAAACCCAGACATCCATCAAGGGGAAAAGTTTGTATCTGGTGCTGAGCTTTCCTAGAGTTCAAGAGTACTTTGATTCTGAAGATGGTTTAATCAATTACAGGGAAAGAGGGGGCACAAGTAGGGGTACAGATACTTATTCTAAAACATTCTTCACATAAGAAGTTTGTGACTTCTGAGATTTAGAGTTTTGATCTGGGATTAATTTTAAATAATACCTTAGTTTCTAATAGTAACTTTTATTGATTTTTTTATCAACTTGAATTAATTTTGCTGAAGTGAGGGCAAGAGGAGGGGCAGACTCTGATCTCTTCTCTGTGGTGACCAGTGAGAGGACCCGAGGGAATGGCCCAAAGTTGTGTCAGGGGAGTTTAGGTTGTATATTAGAGAAAGGTTCTTCATCCAGGGGGTTACTGGGCACTGTAACAGGCTCCCCAGGGCAGTGGTCACAGCACCAAGGCTGACAGAGTTCAAGAAGCATTTGGATGATACTTTCAGGCACACGGTGTGACTGTTGGGGGTGGTCCTGTGTGGGATTGGACTGGATGATCCTTTTGAGTCTCTTTCAACTCAGTATATTCTGTGATTCTTGCATGGCATTCTTTGCAGTTGTGGAAGAGGACCACAAAACAGTGAATCATTTCTGTGTTTGAAAAATTGAATTTTGGCTCATGATAGGCATCATTGAGACAACAAAATTCAATTTTACTACACTGCTGATCTGAAGAAAAGTTGGCTGTCTGAGGATACATTACTCATTGTTTAATTATCACAGAAGAGTTTACGTTAACTGGAGATAATCACCTAGCTTTAAATCTATCACCAGATCTTTTGACATTTCTTCTTTATCTTATATCTTACAGTAAAACCCACTCTGATCTTTATCTGTCTGTGCTTGAATCTTTAACAGATATACAATATCAACATTTACCAGTAAATGTAGTACTTATCAGGTTTGTGTCATTATAGTCAGTTTACTTGCTATTAAGATTTGTATTCAATAATAAGCCTCCGTAGCTGTCAACCATTTGTGAATCATATGACTGACTGGTAACATTTATTGTAAGCATACACTTATAAAAATCACAGGTTCAGATTGTTTTCAACTTTTCAGTCACAATGAGTGAAGTTATATCTGTGCTGAAGGCAATTAAACTTCTGACATGGACTGCCTCAGACTATTCTCCTTGATGGTTTTTTTCAGATTTTCGGAACCTTTCTGAAAAGTTCTGAAGCTCACTGGTACCCCAAGGCAGATTTATTAACTGCCCTAATAGCTTTCTGTTACATTAAGTTACAGCTGTCCCCAAACTTTCAATCCTCATTTAATTGTAAAATAAATGATCAGTAAAAGACTTTTTCCACACTGGCAACTAAACAAGGAGTGCTATCAAGAAAAACTGTACCCTTGTTCTTTCTTTGAGGAACTTATACCGCTCCTGAAGGTCCTGGAGTTCAACCTGAGCAATGTAATGCTCAGCCATCCCACTTCCTTTCACTTCAATCGTCTCCAACAGGCTGCTGTGACTCAACACCTCTTCACTGAGTAGCTGCAAAATAGAAAGAGAACGCATAAAGGGCAGCATTAAAACGAGACCACAGATTAATCTTGAAGTTACACGGGGTTTTGCTGCCTATAAGGTGATATGGACTTGTTGCTGGTTTGTTGTAAGTCAAACAAACCTTTGCTTTGCTGAGGGCAGCTGTTTTTTCCCTCAGTTCAGCATATTGCCTTTCAGAAGCATTCATACTTGCTTCTACTTTATCCATCCATCTGGAAAACTGCTGAACATCTTCCTGGTAACTTGTCCATTTGGATAGAGCTCCTTCCAGTTGACTGTAATTTAAAAATACACATTTATTTTGATAGTGGAGATTCCCATGCTATTTAAGCAGTGAGATATAGCCATATACAGATATTCTAGACTATATTTATGAGCAAAATATTATGAGAAGCTAAGCAGTCTGTTAAACTCCTACAGGTTGTAACTAGGAGCACTGTTTGGCTAATAAAGAGAAATGAAGTTTTCTAAACCTGGAATATTAAGGAGGTCTGTAAGTTAGCTGACATGTTTTAGGTTTAGTAAATTAATCGCAACTGAAAGCATAAGATGTAATCAGAAATGTTCTGTCTCTTGTCATACATTCAGAAGTTGCCACATTCTAATGTTTAATTACCTTTGGCTTTTTAACTTGAAATATTTGGAACTATTGATGCTCCATCAAAGAAGGCCACATTTTCCCCCCTACATTTCTTTATTCTCACTAGGAGCAACACTATTGGACACTGTAATAACAGTACATTCTGTGAAATGTCAGCACGTGGAAAACCAGCCAGGATCTTGACAGAGTAACCATTAATGTCCATGACAAGATCTTCTAAGAGGATTTCAAGGCATCAAGTGCAATATTAAGTAAAATATACAACAAGATTATGAACATGGAATCCATTTTTAAGAGTACATTGATAATAAGTATTAACAAAGCTTAGATTCCTCCCCTTTCTGTATGTCAAATGAATATGTCACTCACAGCCTCTAGACCTGTGCTGTTCAGCACATGCAGTCATTTAACATGAATTTGACTCTTGTAATAACAAAATTCTGGGAATTCCTTTTCCAAAGTTTTGGCAGTGCTTTGTTGCTAAGCATCATTCCGCACCTCATGCCCTTTTTACCTCTTGCACTGGATACAAGCAGACAGAAGAGAAGCCCAGCTATCCTTCAGGTTTTGCAACTCCCCTTCAATCACTGGTACTCCCTCCAGAGAAGTATTTTGCAAGACAGACTCTCCTCTTGTCAGAATGATTTTCATTTGAACTTCTTTTTCTTGTTTCACAGATAGCAGGCTCTAAAAAGTGAGCGGATATTATTTAATTTTTATCATTAACTGGGCATGAATATTCTAACTGGCTTTAATGAATGTGAGCTGATCATATATAGCACCTCGTACAGTTAATTGGAAGTGGGACAGTGGGATTCACAGCTGGGCTTCACAAAGCAAAAGTGACTTTCAAAGGGTAGGTTCAGGCTATCAAAAAAAAAAATCTTAATTGACAAGGAAGTTTTCCTGGAATCTGTGCAGGTACTTACAGTGTATCAGAGAAGGTACAGTTAGGTGGAAAAGCTGACATTCCAAAGGAAATGTAATTCAGATGGAAAACAGGAGGATTTGTTCATAGAGAAAACAAGATGTAATGACAAAGCTCTTCTTCAGGGCTGAAATACAGTTCTAGCAATCTAGGATCTATTTGCAACATAGAGGTATCAACAAATAAATTAAGTAGCCCAGTGGCAATATCGGCCTAGAGACTTCAGTTCCTGGAGCTGTGCAGCTGCAAACTAACAGTTTCTAACACCATGCAAAGTCATGAAAAGCCTGAAAGCATGAACCCAAAAGACTCAACAAACAAAAGACAAAACGTAATTCTAGTATTATGCTACAATCTCTTGATTTTTGATTTATCCTTAGAATTTTGAGGATTTTTCGCTCAAAACCTGAGTCATCAATAATATACAAAGTATTGTTTTCTAACTACTGCTCTTCAACATTATTGAACACTAGAATCAATAGATGCTATTTCTTAACTGTAGACAACATTTAAAAAGCAATTATAGGAAAAGGTGTTCTGAATCAACTTTATCACCTGTAAGATCTAGAAATATAAATTAAAATACATTAATATATATAAAATATATAAATATTAAAATAACAGAAGTGAATATTCTACTTCAACAGCCATACATCTTTTGAGTACTTTTAAGAATTTTCATATATGCAGTTCTCTATGTCATAAAGGTCGCTACATCCTTCTTACAGAGAAGTTCTAATAACAAGTTCTTTCTGCTACAAAAAGTTATTTTTGAGTAAATTGAAAATCAATTTACTGTCTGAAATAACAGTTATTAGACTAATATGTAACAACTAAGTATTCTATATTTGTATTCCTCCTATAGCTCTAAAAAAAAAGCAAGTTTTGGACTCATTTCCATACCTCTAGTTTTAACATCCGGCTGTCCAGGACACTCTTGTCTGCAGTGGGATGACAGTAGGAATTCAGCATGTGAACTGCATCAGCAACCCAGTCCTGGAGGTCCTTGACACTTTGTGAGAACTGCTGGTGCTCTGCTACAATCCTGTCCATCCTGGAAACTTTTTCCTGCAATTCATACAGCAATTAGCACCAATTTAAAGGATTGCTTATTCCTCATACCTACTTATGGACTTTGGAATGAGGCTCATAAACTGTACTCAGAAATTTGCTTCATACACTGATAGTTACAAGTACACTTGAGTATGGAAGGAATTTTGCATACAATGCAAAACTTGCAAATGAGTTATCCAAACATAAAATAAAAATGAAAAATTGAGAAATGTCCTTTTTTTTTTTGTTTTTAAATGTAAAGCTTCAGTTTTCTGGTTTTGCTGTTTCTTAAACATCTGGTAAATTACATCTAAACTCCATGTCAATATTGTAATGGAAGATAACTTGAGAAATCCGTCAACGCACAAGAGAGAGTTAAGCCTGTGAAGCTATGCCACTGCACTGTCATTACCTTTTCGTATTTGGAAAGACACACCTGTTTCCTCAATGACTCCGAGTGATATAACCATTCTTCTGAAAAATCACTGACTGACACTCATTTAAATCAAAACCAAATGTTCAAGTTACATTGCTAATGAACTTGAGGTGAACAGGAACACAGAGCAGGGTGTATTTCACACTGTGACAGAACTAAAGTCAAGTCAGTGAAACAGGCTTAAGAAGACTTCTATCAAGCTTCCACGGCTATTGAAAGAATTTCAGGATTTCTCTCATAGGCGGGATCATGTGTCCTATGTCTTAGACTCCTCCTTCTCATCCTGACATCTCCTACACATTCTGTTAACATAAGCCTGTGTTAGTAGCTTATGCATCTTTCACTTTCTCATTTTGCAGACATGAAAATTTGTTATGGCCATGCATACAATCACCTTCATTAAGTCACAGATATGCTTTATAATTGTTATTTCCACAGCAAATGTAGAAATTGATAAAGTAGCAATGTCCCAAATACAAATACTTTCTGAATCAAATTGTTATTCCAGTCCTATGAACTTAATCATTCTCGTTATTGTAGCAAGTGTATTGTTACTTAATTACATATAAAGCCTCCTTTATTACATGAACTTTGCAAAAAGTAACCATCCTAATATGAACGTTCCCTTATCTCTCTACACAACAGAGAAGGTAGAAGTGGTGAAGTGAGCCAAGCAACACTCAAAAAAAGAGTTAGGTTAAACTCCTAGTTCTTAGCCTAATGCTTTAGAATTTGGCCTATGCTTGCCTTGAACCTTTAAAAGCAGCCTAAGAGGTAATTGTTTTTTAGAAGACCAGTCTATTACTTTTAGATGAAGATACTTACAATGCATATAATCATCATTACAGAATGAGATGAAATAATAACTTTTCTGCATTCCGTATTTTCTAAAAAAACCCCACCCTCCCCTCATTTTGAAAAATACCTCTATCAGGTACCCCTTATTACAAAACTAAAATTTCTTCAATGCTTAAAATAATCCAAATCAAATCTGATTACTGTATATCAAGTGGGGTTTACTTCTTAATCAATACACTTTTAAATAAAAATAAAAATCACAGTTACATTTTGTTGACAGTCCTTACTTTCCTCTCCTAAAAGTCAATGTGAAAGACAGAATAGATCAGACATATCACAGAGTAGGCAAGCAAGACAACTGCAGTGTTTCACACTTCAGTCTTTATTTTTCCCCACATACATCAAAGGAATTGCTTAAAAGCACATACACTGGGTGCATTACCTTTGTCAGATTGCTTAGAGTAAGATACTGAGAAGACAACTGAGACACTCTGCGCATAAAGCTTTTGCTGACAGCTTGCTCTTCCCACAGCTGCTGAGCTTTCTCTTTTAGCCTGTTGAGCTGATGCTCGTGGCAGCTTATTTCCTCAAGGACAGACTGTAAAGCAGAAGCACAGTAATATTAAGAGTGGGTGCAAGTAAGCAGGAAATAGAGAAGCATGAAGGCGCCATGAAAAATAGAAGTGACATATGGCAAGCTCGCTGAGAAAGGCACACCATACGGTTACACCAATGAAGCAGCATGTCAGAGAAATGTGGAGATGCAAAACTTGATGGAACAGGATCATCAACAGAAAACCTTGAAACCAGTTTTCATCTTATTTAGAGGTCAGGATGTCAGAATGATCAAGCTTGTATAAGGAATCAATGAGGCCAGGAGGATGGGACAGGAAAGTCTGGTTGTGTTAAAAACACCTATAAGTCACCTGCAACCTTTGATGTTCTCTCCTCTTGGAAGGAAGATCGTGGAGCCGACTGCTACTTCCTTGTACTATCTTCTCAGTTGTGGTCAGCCACTCCTGCAGAGGCTCAGCAGCTGCTTCAAAGTCCTTCATCTGGATCTTTAAGTTCTGGGAAGACACACAAAATTTTATCAGCAGTCCCAATGCGCTGGACATAACCAATGCACAAGACACAGATCAAGTACACGAAAAGGATATTTAATTGCAGACAAATTATACACAACTCTTCAAACAAATTACATCAGCTCTGCCTCATCCTATCCCACAAACATTGAACTGAAAGTGTCAGAGGGCACACTTTTAAAAGCAAAATAGAGGGAACAATGTACTACTCCTTTAAGGGGAGACTGAAACAAATTTCCTCTGAATGGAAAGGTTTACAGAGCTTGTGAGATTTGGCTCAATCTAAGCATAACTCACACAACTAAGGCAGTCTGAAAAAAGGCTAATCTGGGACGTGAGTTATGTGACAGCTTTCACACTGACCCCTCCTTAAATGGGCTGCCGCTATTTCTAGTTGATGTCTGACTAAGTTCAACTCAATCCTGGTGTACACTTCTGGTTATATTCTTTTTAGTGTTACGATTTTGGTTGTAAAAATGCATACCACATTAAAGGCTTATGTAACCATTCTTTCTATGCCTGCATATTTTTCCTGTAGGCCTATTCTGCATCAGTTAAAAAAAAGAGCTTCAGAAATAATTCATATGGAATAGAAACCTGAACAGCATAGCTCCTATGCCCTAGTTATTTTATCCCCCTCCCCCACCGACATATTTAGTTTTCTTTTTAGCTATATCATTGTCACTAAAACATCAGAATGAAAAACTAAGCCTATGAGACTGGGAAATGCTTGACTCAAAAAGACTAACCTCTAAAAACATTCACTTTCCATGGCAACCCTGATATGAAGAAAGGTAAGTCCTTGCTACCTGAGAATTTTCTTTGAAACACTTTCTTACATAATGCATTAAATGTATTTAAACTTTTGCTCAGCTGTCTAGGCAACATTGGTTTGGAACAAGCATGCCTAGGAACTATAATTCTCCTATCCTATGCAGGGAATTCAGATAAGATCTTTTGCATTTAAAACCAATGACCTTAAAAAAGATTATGATCTTGAGATATTCATCATCTGCTGGTTGAATTGTGAGTTCTGAACAGAGAAAGGCACTGGCATTTATTTAAAAAGTTGCTCAAATAAATAAGTACATTTCACCTATTTGCAGTAAGAGACAACATTTACACACTGTACTGGGATTATTCAGCAACAATGTCAGCAACCTGTGCTAAAACAGCTCTTCAAAAACAAAATGTGTTTTAGCAGCCTAGTACATTTGATGAGGTTCTAATGAATTTGAGCAATTGCCATCTTTGATTCTGAACAACACCCTTCTGCATGAAACACTCCATTTAAATTGAAGTGGAATCAGATCTAAAAGACTAAAATGTAAGCAGAAGAATAAGATTTCTTGAAAGCAGCTATTTATTAGTTCTGTACTGCTATATACAAAATCTAAACTGGGCTGTTTGAAACAGAATCAAAGAGAAAATTTAGATCCTGTCTGTCCCCACTGGTTCAATACCTCCAATGCAGATTTCTTCTGGTGGAGGGTGGTGATAAAATTTTTCCAATCTTCTTTAGCAGTAGCAGATTTGTCCTGGATAACTTTAGCCTTTTCCTTTGGCAAAACAGAGCACAGCAGTTCTCCTTTGGATGCTACCAGGTTTAGCTTTTGTTGCCCATTCTCACTTTCTGATAAGAATTCCTAAAAACCGTAATAAAAGAAGCTAATTGGTGAATCTTAGGTCCAATAAAGGCAAGCTCACAGAAAAGTTAGGAGGGATAAGAGTTTACTGTTTCTGCTTGTTAACATTCTAACGCATCTTTTGGTACGTTCCATTTCAGTATTGTTTGTATTGATGGGACCTACAGATAACAGCTACTTAATCCGGAAATACCATATGTCTAAACAGTGTATCTATAAGACTCTAGGATTACCTGTAAGTTCTATATTTCATGAGACAATTGCTGGTCATTTAGCTGGGTAATACACTTCTTTAAATATCCACGTTACAGAAAGTGATAAAAGTTTCATTTCAGGGAACAAGTATCCTTGCAGAGGTAACACAGGGGGCCACTCAGAGGCCACAGAGGACTGAAGGCTTGCCTATGGGCAAGCTCCAGCTATGCTGGCCTGCCCATATGCATGTGGAGGTGTGGGCTGATGCTTAGATCCTGAACAATGTCCAATCTGTGTGACTTATGCCTCTGCATCCTTAATTTACCTTCCCTGTTTGAAAGAAGTCTTTTTTCACAGAAATCTTGCACTATGCTCATGCAATAATGACACGGAAATGTAAGGAAACAAACATATTTAAATTCCAGTTTACTGGAACAATGTTTTTATAACTTGCAATTATTAAAAAACTGTGAGTAATTAAGACTTAAAGGAATTCACCAGTCTTAAATAGCAATATTTTAAACTGTTACTATTATGATTATGTAATACACAAATAGTTTTATATGCATAAATCATAAGGTTACATCCATGCTCAGGAGTAACAGGCTTGACACCAAAACTACTAGGTCAGGTTCACATTGTGTGTTACACTAAAGGTCTGTTAGCTTTCAAATACTTGGATGCAGTTCTGGCTATATTAAAAGCAAACATTCACTTGCCTTGGGACTTAATGGTGTCAAATGTGCTAACAGACAGAACATTAACTTCCAAGAAAAAAACCCCATTGTTTATATGAGTTACCAAGACATCTCCGTAAGTCCTAAAGCAGTCAAAAAAAAGTTTATTTCATCTAAATCACCTTTCAGGAGGGAGAACAAGGTAAGGTCTTACCCTATGAGGGGGTTGCAGTGATTCAAAAAAAAAATTACCACTGTTGAAAAAAACCCAACACACTTGATAAAACATTTATATTTAAAGTAAAAAATTATCATGACTTTCCCCCTGATATTTCCTCTAAAGATATTCTCATTATGGGGCAGTCAAATATTTGATATATTAATACAGTATTATTTGCTCTTTAGCACTTTAGCAAGGGAAAGTAAATTCATCAAAAGGAGGAGGAAGTGCTTTGGCTTTGGGTTTTTTTTTCTGAGAAACAGATATGAATTTCTTCTGTTACACAGTCTAACTAAAGTTGTAACAGTCACATCACAGAATTCTTATTTTGCCTTTTCAGTTAAAATTGTAGTTATATTCTATTAATAAAAGTATTTCTTTAACTTGATTTATTAAAATAAAATTTCTACAGAAGTCTTTGGGTTTATCTTAATTTTATGTGAAAAATATACTTTCTAAGTGCCTGCTTCTACTGCATAGAATTTAACTCTGGTCTTGTACCACAAGGTCTTCACTTTCATGCATGAGGAAAAATATTCATATTACTATGAAATAATTCCAGGTACTAAAACCTGATTCTGATATGGTTCTGATTTTATAGCATTCTCCCACTTAAAACACATACACATATTTTTTTCCCATTGTAAAGAAGAAACAGACACTAAAAACTACTACGTCATGATTACTCACAAACTGTAGCCCAACAATTAAACTAAACAAATTAGATTAGCAAAGAAAAAAATCATAAGTGCTAACTTCCTTGCAATTTTTCAGCTTTAGTGTTAACAATAACAACATCAACAGAAAAAAGTAATAAATCAAACAATCCAATCTGAAATGTATATGAAATTGACTGGAACTCCCTTGGATTAGTATTTTACTGTTATAGAGTTACCTCTATTTTCTGTAGACTTGCTGAAGCTTCACTGACATTTTGAGGCACGTCAAAGCATTTGGAAGTGGTGACTTTTGCACTGACCAGCCACTGCTGAAAATCCCTGAAAGCTGTCCGAAATCTCTGCTGCAAGATCTGCTCTTTGCTCTGACATCCTTTTGAAGCTTGCAGGCAGAGGCTGGTTTTATCACATCAGGGAAGAAGAAGAGAGAAAGGGAGGGAGGGAGAGAGGGAGGAAAGGCAAGACTGTTAGGTAACAATGCTATTATTTAGTTCTCTGAAATACAACGGTATGGTTAGGTTAACCTAGATTCCTCCTACCAAATTTATGCACTTAGCTGAAGCACCAGGAAATCCATTAGAAGCTTTCAGTTCTTAAAAGTGAAGCATGTAAATTGGGACATAACTGTCACAGATATGACAGGTATAAATGTTTCCAGGGAGTGACTCAGTGCACCTAAGCATGAACAGATTCTGCAAGGCCCTTTCTCTCTCTAGGGAGAGGGTGCAGAACTACAGTGATTCAAATTCTACCTTCTGTGGCTCAGTTAAGTCCTCAATGTTATAAGGGGTCAATCTGGGTCATCACACCCTTCTTCTGCAGCTACAGGAGCCAGAAGCTAGAACCTGGTGTCTGAAATGCAGGTGTCACACTCCAAAGTAAATCAGAGAGAGTGACTTGAGAGAAAGCAAGAAAGCAAGCAAAACTTCCCTAGCTAGTTCCTGTTTCAAGGAACCAATTAATCAAGAAAGAGTAAATTGAAGGACAAACTGAAGAAAAATGTCTTAACTAGCTGGCATATCTTGTTCCACCTTCAGACATGAGATATACTGCTACCTCACAGTTTTCCACAAGAACTCCTTCTGTCATAGGTCGGGTATGGATATACATTTAGCTTCAGCTGAGTTTAGTGGCATAGCCTGGCTTTTTATAACTTCCATTGACACCAAAATCAAAACAATTATTCTAATTACTGCATACCACTAATTCTAAAATTCTAATTAAAGGTTACAGATCACACCCCGCCACACACACACACGGGATTAAATATAAACAAGAAGAATGTGTACCTGTTATACTCCTTAATCAATCCTGAAACTTTTGAAGAATGAGTACTCAAATCCTTGGAAAATCTACAAAGATCATTTAACTGAGTTTTGATCTCATCTGTCATGTGTTCAGACTTTACTAGGGCATCCAATGTTTCCTGTTAAAACAAAATAAATGAAAAACATTGGTAAGTAAATATTAACAAATATATATCTTTTGAATAAAAATTTATAACAATTTAAATTCAAATTAATTTATGATCTATGCATGTTTACTTTCCAGAATACTTTAGCATTCAAACCTGCAGAAGCTTATTTCAAATTATGGGTTTCTAGAGACCAAACTTCTGGATGCCTCAACTTCCTTAGCTCAAAATGTTCTCAAAGCACATTTTAAAATATACATTTCATTTTAATAAATAAGCTATAGTATGGTCAATTAGCTGTATATGTACAAAAGTACATGTAATTAGGGAATAATAGCAAATGATATATGTAAATATAATTAGCCTGTTGACTTCAGTTTAGCATATTCAATAGAAACTGTTTCGAGCTGTATCCAGAAAGTTAATTTATGCCCAAATCTTTATACCAGCTTCAACTCTTTCACAAATGATTTCATAACGTAAAAGTACAGCTGCTCACAATCCTGTGAGAGTAACTGGGTTACTGCCTGTCATTGCTGCACTGGAAAGACTCTTGCTTTGGTGACAGCTAAGCCAAGAACAACAAAAAAGCGCTTTTGTTGGCTCCACTTGCGTCACTGGGAGAGGTGTAATAAGTACTCCAACAAAAACAGTGCTTGTTGATGTCCACAGCATCTCCACTGAAGAATCCTGCCAACTACTCCAGCATAATGAGCCGTGCAGACTTGGCTCCTTGCCGCACTAGGAACTAAATTGTTCAGACATTCCTCTAAGACTGACAGCAGAGGTTCTGCAGCGCAGGCCAGAGCTTTTGGCATGTACAGATTAGTTTGGCTAAAGTGACAGTCTGGAAGAAAGGTACAATATAAACTTAAGAAACAGATCATATTGAAAGTGAAGACAGATTTCAATAGGGACCTAATTCAGCATAATACTGAATGATCTGGAAAAGTAAAAATGATATGCATGAAAATATATGTAGAAACTTTACAAAATATCACAATCCACTTCACAAAGCAGATTTTTCACTTCAAAGTATTAACTCTGCAATAGATACCCCTTTATGCAAAACAAAAGTAAGTAGAAATATTAGCAAGAGTCTAGGAAGCTGATCAACAGACTTAGTAAGAACAGCAAAAGGGCAAACACTGGGGATTTAGCTCATGAGTCTGCTGCTCACAAGCTGCTACTTTGTGCTTGCTTCATACCCCTTCTCCTGAAAAAGTCTGCAGAATTGTGAAATTAATTTTTTAAGAATCTATCTCATGCATTTTTGAGCCAGTAAAAAGAGATAAAAGATGTATTGCCTCTTTGTAGTACCTAAGCTGCCAGGAAGAAAACGCACAACTACTCATCTTGAAAAAAATGAAGCTACAAGCATGTGTTGGCTATTAATAACAGAGTTTTAGACCATAATAACACTTTGGTTATATTAAAATTACTGAAATCTGTTTGCAATTATAGATCCCAGGGAAGTCCTGCAAAATTACATCTAGAGATGTTTCAGATGTATTAGGTATACAAACTTGTATGTCTTACTGTGAGTCTGAAAAAATATTTTGCTACAGCAGATTTTCAGGACTCCTCTGACTAACATTATTCATCCTTATATTATGGACTTTATCTTCTCTGAGCCACTCATACGCCAGAAATCTGTTCAATCATGATGAAAAAACACTTGAAATAGTCACACTGCCAGTTTGTTTCAATGCCATATAAAGTAGCATTTGAATTAAGTAATTATGTAATAGCAATGATGCTCAGAAAAAAACTTAAACAAAGTACTTTTTGCTTATGTTAGTTTATGTTAAACTTCTTAAAGGATTTTTTTTGAAAGCATTAGCAATAACAACACGATGACATTACTAAAATACAGGATGCCACAATTTGCCTAAGAAAGGAATCACCATAATGAAATGCAAACATGAAAGCATGTCTTAAGACTAGCACAGGTTTAGAAATGCCTGTTTTCAATACAATTTTTCAGTTTCAAATAACCTACCTCAATAACTACTAAAAGGTTATTCTGATGACATACAGCCTTAGGTATAACCTATTAACAAACAGCAACAATAGCTTGCAAAATAGGGTAAATTTTACTATGGCATTTTTCCATACCGAAACACTGATATCACTGTTGCAGCCACCACGATTTAATTTTGAATCTGACAATTACCAAAACAATTTGCTGAATTCCAAGTGCAAAATCTGTTGCTTTTATGTAGCACATACCAAAGGGAACAGAACCTGAACACAAGAGAGTAACAGAATGAGCCTGCTAATTCTGAGAATTAGGAAATGCATTTTTAATTTGTGGCCTTGGCTTACATGGCAACAGAATCACTGTGAGACAATGGGAACAGAAAGCTGCAGTGCTATTTTATGTTCACAATAGGGCCTATCCCTGGGGTTCAGAAATGGAAGGATTACTGTCACATTTCCTCTAACTATAAATAAAATTACATAGTAGAGCTAGTAGTAGCTAGATGTAGTAGTAGCTACATCTTAAGATGCCACTGCATATTCCTCATTAACCAAAGTTTACAACTATCTAATCTAAATAAAGTGTTATTACACAGAGCTACAGGACATACATATTATATATACTACTAATAAAAGCAATGTCCTTTGAATCAGTACTTCTCAACTTATGAAATAAAACATGCCTGATGTGTTGATGAGTATTCCATGTCTTCCTTTCCTTTTTAAAAAACATATACACATGGAAGACTTGGCATATTTATATCACTATTTGCTTCAACTTAATGACAGCTCTGTTACTCCTACAGATGCATACAGGAATTCAAGCAAGCAGGTTCCATAAATCTGTGCAAGTAATTCTGTGAAACAGGAAGACACAGAAATAATTCAGCATGGACATTGGAGAAGGAGATCAATAATCTCAGTTCAAAGCGAAGGTGTTCTGAGTTCTTCTGGAATATGACTTCAGTCAAGAGGTCAGAAAGCAGGCATCACACAGCACTCTCCCTTTCCTGAAACTTCTTCATTGAAACACTACCCTGAAAATACTTTGTATCTTTCAGCAACAGCTCTGATTCATTGTAGTTGAGATATATACAAACATTTATCTTAAATGTTGCAAATATATGTATATATTTATACAGTGTGTGTGTGATACCTACACGGGGAATTTTTTTGCTAGAAGACAGTTCTAGCATTTCTAGCATTGTAGCATTTCTGAATTCTTCAATTCAGAAAGAACTTCTATTTCTCTAAATTCCACTGCATTCCAAAACAAAGCAATGAGCAATTATCCACTTCTCCAGAATAACTTCTTTAGATATTGAACAAGATTTCAAAGCGCCAAGTATAAGGGAAATTCCAAGAAAAGGATGGTATAAGTCTTGACAAATTTCAAGTCAGAAATGGTTCCAGTTGCTTGCTTGGCTTTTAGGAAATGCTTCACATTTCCTCCACCAAGTGCTACTCTAGCTTGAAACACCGAGCAGCTTGGAAGCGCCGCTCAGAGTCCGAGTGCCAGCTCCTTGGCTTTCTCACAGGGGCGAGCCCTGGGTTTAACACCTCAAATCCAGGCAGCGTTTTTGCTAAGCCTTGTACGGCAGAGGCTAAGGGTGGAGTGAACGTCTTCTGCAAACGCTGTGATCACAGTTATAAAAAGATAGTTGGATAGTTGGGGTTGCACGAGTACCATCTTACTACTTTCCTGCTTGATAGCCCCGCTTGGCGGGACGTTCCTGCCCGCAGCGACCATACATTTACACCCGCGAAGCCGCTAGGAAAAGAGACGCGCCCTTACTTTCTCCTTGCGCCAGCTCTCCACGACCTCGGCGTCGGTGTGCCGGCTGTCTGCGGGGGCCAGTCCCCGGGACCAGGCGGCCAGCTGCCCGCCCAGCCGCCGCACAGCCTCCTCCAGCCGCCCGGCCTGCGCCGCGAACTCCCGCTCCGACAGGGCCATCTGGCTGAGCGTGTCCCGCAGGCCGCCCTGGCTGCGGCGGGCGCTCTCCTCCCACTGCCGCCACTCCGCCTGCAGCGCCTGCATCTCGGCCGCCAGCAGCTGGCACCCTCCGGCCGTGGTGCCGCGCCGGGCGCCGGCAGCCAGCGACTCCACTCGGCACAGCCGGCCCTCGCCCGCCTGCCGGGACTCCACCAGCTCCTGCAGGGACACATTGCCATGGTAACTCGGGGGGCCGCCATCCCCACGGCCGCGAACGGGGGGCCCGCCCGGGGGATGCGTCCCGTCCCGTCCCATCCAGTCCCGTCCCGTCTCGTCCCATCCCGTCCCGTAGCGAGCCCCGGCTGTGGGAACGCAGCCGCGGGCCCGGGAGAATCAAACCCAGCCAGCGGTGAGCGGGCCTTGCAGGGATTAAGCGGTTCTGAAACTGCCGTAAGCATTGGAGAGAAAGAAAGAACGCATTTTAGATAGCGAAAGTACCGGCTTAGGCCGAGATGCGGAACAGAACGACTTTGTTGTGATCTTTGCATAGGAAAGGCTGGTGTGTAGCTGCTCACAGCAGTCTTTAAAACATTAACTCTGGTTTACAGCCTGCCAGTGACCTGTGACGTGCCAGAATTGGTTGCACATGGGAGGTTTTTTGAGTTAGGCTTTTGGTTTTTGTTTTTTTTTCCCCGAGCTGATTTTTTTCTACAGTGTCCTATTTCAATCTCACACATTTCATTCAAAGGATTTTGGGAGCTTTCAGCTTAAGAAAGTGGAGAATATAAATACCATCCCAAACACTGCCTGCCAGAGTGATGTTACTTCTCTTGTTAGTCTTACAAGCTAGACACTGCAATCTCCTCCCTTTCCCGTTTTATATATCAGAAGTTTGAGCACAAAGGAGAGTGAAAACTATCCAAGAGTGTATAAAAAAAACTGTAATTCGATCTCGGCGATCCTGAATCTTCAAATAACATCCAAGCTCACTGGGCCCCTCTCTCATGAGCCGAGTAATATGTTGCTAGTATAAGTATCTGAAAGTAAACACTAGGCACGAGCAAAACGTGCGGTCTGCTTTAAAGTTGCATTCCGGAATATGCAAATTGCTTAGGCCCTCAAATGCCTAGGAATAGATGCCAGGCTAAGGATAGTACACACAGAGAGGCAACCCATACATTTCTACTGTACTTGGGGAGAACAATCCTACTGTTTCACATGTCTCCATTTCATGCAAAGCAGGAAAGGTTGTTTCTGACTTTGATTCAGGCAATTCTGCTCATGGAGAAAGCATATTTGGGAATGAGAACAGAAGAGTATTCATTAATCAGCTTAGCCACATTCTTCTGTGATGCCACTGGGCTTCCGCTCTGGCAAATTGTTTCCATGTGTGCTGTGACTAACTTAAGTCTGATTATACTTTTACTCCATCTGTTAATATGGAAAGGGAGTCGAAAACAAAGCATAGCTTGGAAAGTTTGCTTTCAGATCTCTAAGATCCCGAAACTGTTTGACTCTGGCTTATTTCAGAGCATAGGGTCTGAATCACAGAAGAAAGCTAACTTATCTTACATTGATTTTGGCCAGCTTTTTCTGTATAGTTGGTGTATCTCCAGATGCATCTGACCAGCGATGAAGCTCTTCCTTTGCAGAATGTAGCCAGTCTGTTAATTCATGCACAGCATCAAGGTAGAGCAAATGATCCTTCACAATATCTTCCACTTTCCTCATTTTCTCCTATCATTCAGATGAAGGAAAAAAAAAAGATACCATTAAAGTACTTAAATACTATACTGGCTTTAAGCATGCAGTGTTGGTTTGACTCTGTAGCATGCATTATGGATAGAGTACAGCTCGTAGCAGCAGAACACTGTGCTACACTGCACAAGGTTTAGTTCAGGCTGGTCTGGGCAAGCATTTTCTGCTGGAGCATAAGCCTTCCAAAAATGTACAGAAAAATATACTTTAACAGAGTCTAGTGTGTTTAATAGATATCAACGCTGCAAGTGTGCAACTCTGGCATGCTTTTCCCAATACACTCTGTAGAGAGTCCTGCAGATAACCCAGGGAGCAGCACTGCTACCAGAAACACAGTTTTATTTAGAAGCACCAAATTTCAACAAATGTTGAGCAGAGATGCCCCACAGGAAGAATACAAAGGAGTTCAGCTGTTCAGAAGTGCAAAAGGTTCTTATGGTGATGTGTCCCATTTTGACCATCAGATCAGGAGTGGTGGCTGTCCTCAGCCACCTGCCCTGCAGTCCTGGAGGATGCTTTCCTTGACACAGACATACAACTGTTTCCTGGCTCCATTTTTGCTTTTTAATGTAAGCTTAAAGTCGGTCAGTTTACCTTACTATAATATGGTGACAGACTATAGTGGTCTAGATTTGTCTTTGGCCTGACAAAGTAGATTTGTTGTTATATTCTTGTGAGATAACCTTAATGAATGCATATCAAAATTAACCAAAAGTGAAGAATCAAATAGCTTTTTACTACTGTGTGGATACTCCAATCTAGATTGAGGAGTCTTGAAACCAGTTTCAGACTAATCCACCTACAAATTGAACTAATTTATCACTTTGGCTAACTCAACATTCAACAAATGCTTAAAAAAAAAAGTTAGATCAATTAGTCCTACTGTTGCCTCTGAAAATAATATCTCAGAATGTGTCAAACCACCTAGACAATGGATGGTCACCAGCTAAACAAAGATGACCTAAAGTATATCATCAAACCTTTTACATCTTAATGCATTTTATGGAACAAGAAAATGTCCAGATGCACCAGCCTGCAACCAAAATAGCCTTTCTAGGAAAGCAAAAGAACCCCAGGAAAGGAAACCACTCATCCCTATTCACACTGCTCACACCGAAATATAGTACCAGTAGAAGGGGGGAGTGGAGGCAACGTGTTTCACTCTCCAGATCTGGTTGGCAAAAGGTCTCAGTGTGCTCATATGGCTTTCCTTAGAAATTAAACAGAATATCTGTATAACATGTGCAGTGCTTAGTAGCTTGAAACACCACAAAATACAGGCACATATCTTTTTGACAACAGGATTTCTCTTTCTGACAATATGTCTTCTGCACAGGGAGGCATTATATTCTTCCCCTTCTATGTAAAAAAAAAAAAAAGAAAGAAAAAAAGTGCTAGGAATGAATGAAAAAGAATTAGAAGAAAATAGATCTGTAAGAATATCAGAAGTACTGGTGTAAATATTAAACTAGGAATAAAATAAAAGCCTTCACTTTTCAAAAATCATAACCTTGCAAATTTATATTCCCAATACAGTTTTTGCATTCCACTGAATTTTATCAAACTATATCCAGTTTTTTAATTAGATTCAACAATAACAGAGGCAAGATGATTCAAACACAGTCAATCCTTGAGTTACTAAAAAATTACACAAATCAAAATTTTAGCTATACATACAAATGTCTAAACATGTTATTTACTTGAAATAGAGATCTTTATCCTACCTTGGCTACAGTTGAGATGTCATTAAACTGTGTTTTTAGCTCTTCTTGAGCTGCATCTCCAAAAGAATCATCCCCTGTTTTTTCATATAGTTCCACAGCTTTGTCTATGAGTTGCTGTAAGTCACCAGAGTGATCTTCTATCTCAGAAACAATAGCCTGGAAGTGATCCAGCTGAGCAAACTTCTCCTTCAGACCAATCTGTGGTTCTAAAGGCTGTTCCACTTTGTGATCCAGTTTCTCTAACCACTGTTCCAGCTGGGTTTTCCTTTCCAAATAGTCATTCCACTGGCTAATGACAGAATCTAGGCAGCTTAAAAAAACATACAAAGTGCAGATGAGAACTTTTGAACAGTTTTGAAAAAAAAAAAGAACCTGCTTATACCCTAATTGTTACACCATCTGTAGCCATGCATAATATGTTTAGAATGCTTTTTTTTACAATCAAGGTTTAGTTTTCTATATTAATTTACATCCAAGTTATTCTAGAATTCCTGTAGGTTTGGGGCTACTATGTACAACGTAATATACTGGTTTCCCTATTATAGATTACATGAGCAGTCTGTCTCGGACTAATTAAAAGCACATTTCAGTGTCTGTTCAGCAAAGTAAAATACTGACCATTACCGGAGTTCTTTATGATCAGATTAATAAACTATGCAGCAGCCTGTGAAATTATTGTCAATTAGGAGATATTCAGCCAAGTTTTGAAAGAACAAATCAATTATCTATGGTGTCATTTACAATTTATAAGAAATATTCTCTTCTGTTATATACTGCTCCTCTTTGTAGATCACCATATTTCTCTGGGATTCATGTTAAGGAATGTAATTCTCATTCCACTGGGTTTAATAACAGACAAGAGAGTGGTAAGGATTTCACTCAAAATGCAATGGTCTAACCTAATCTAAATAGTATTTTATGATAAAAATTGGCTGAAATTCAATGACATATTGAAGACAGTCCATTGTAATTTTCTACCTGCAACTCTGTTACAGTTATGAAGTAACTAGGAAAGTGGCGCCACTTTCAATTGCAAACACCCAATTTATGCATATCATGGCTCCCACCACTGATATTTAGGACTTACACATCCTAGCACTCAGGTTACCTAAAATACACTTTCATGACCTTTTTGATTTCTTAGGTTTCATTAGAGAACTAAGAAAGCAGGATCATGCAGAAGCTCACCAAGGGCCCCTTTCTATCCAGCAATGCCTGGGATAATAGAATAGAGGGTGCTTGTAAAACCTACATATGTCAGAGTGAGGAAGCAGCTGCAGCTACTTTGGATGACAGGATTTAAATGTCAGGTGTTCTTAAAAGAAATTTTAAAAAGATGGACTTTTAATTTTAAAGCATTGATAATGTTTTACTTAGGAAAGAGAAATCAGATAGATCTACAAATACAAAACTGAGTATAACTGCCTAGGCTTAGTACTGTAGAAAAGGATTTTGAGATAGAAGAGGATAAAGAAGTAAAAAAAAAATCATCAAAATTATACTATTGAGAAGAAAGCAAAATCTCATTCTGGAGTGGGTTAAGAAGAGTGTTACATGAAGGGAATGGAAAGCACTGATACACGATGCAGAATTAATAAGGTCTCAAATACAGTAAGAGGTCAGTCCACTTTCAGTTATTATATTTTAAGAAAAATGTAGACAAACTAGTGATAGTCTTCAATCTACTGAATGAGAAACAAGGGTGAAAAAGGTTCAGAAAGTACTAGTACAGAGAAACAGAGAAAAAATCCCTCTATCTAGATATATCTATCTTCAGATATATAAAGTAGTCTCACACAATAAGAAAAACTTCCCATTTCCATTGAGGTTAAGACAAGATGAAATGAGCTTAATATGCAAGAAAGATTATTTGGAGTTGGATTATTAAGATTTTTTTTTAATCAAAAAACACAATGAAAAATAGAGTTGAGTAACCTTCCTGGAGTTTTGTATGGAAGAGGTAGGTAAATATCTGTCACCTGTTCTTGGTCCTGCCCAAGTACACACTCAATAACTTAGAAAGCCCTTTCCAGATTTTTGTCTGTATGAATTTGTATGATTTCTATTAATTTTTAAATTACAGTAAAGTACCATCTCATATGAAATTTGATTAATCTGAGTCAACTCAGCCTTTTTTAATAGAAGGATGCATTTTTTTCAGGCAATTTTGATTCTCTCTGATGATGCAAATTTCCCCTCACAAACCAATAATGAATGAATGAACGTACTTCTAGGCGCAGTAAGGTACTACTCTCTGTAAGCAGAGATGGAACCAGTCTGACCAGTGTTTTCCAGGGAGTCTTACCTCTGCCAGGTCACGGAGGTACTGATGATGTCATTCCATACATCCTTCAGGGTCTGTAGCTCTGATTGTATCACTTTTTGTCCTTCCTCATTGCTGCTCCTAATTGCTTGTTCTCCTTTGCCAATGGCCATGTTCAGTTTAACTTCACCATCACCTTTGCGTAAGAGGATCTCCTGTGAAGCAAAAAGAGTCAAACTATGTCTTCTCGGAGCTCATTTACCCTTGACAGTCATACCCAGTATGAATTCCTAGGCACCTCTTCTTGTAAGTGCCTGTACCTTACTACATGCAAGTGATCTATTAGTTTTTTCCACAGCTATACAGGTATTTTTACTGCATTGGTTATCCTAAAATATTGTTCACATTGCAGTAGATAATGAGGAAGTCAAACACAACACAATACGACAGAACCGCATGTCTAAAAGAAATGTCAAGAAAGACCACGGCAGGATTCTACACTAACGAACTTTCCTAATAGATACTTATCTAACCTTTTCCTGAAGGCCTCCTGTGCTAAGACACACTACAGCCTCTCTCTGTCAATTATTCCAAGGTTTCCCCTCTACTAGAAAGCTTTTTGGGACCTGAATTTACATTTTCATGGTTTGTTATTCCTTATAAAATGTAATACCTGGCACCATTAAACTCCATTAAACTTCATCCAGTTTTTCATACTTCCTATCCCAATTTGTCAAGATCACCTTAAATTCTGATCCCCTTCTTCATAACCACATAAAGAATAAAATATCAAAATATACCTTTTCCACTGATGTGTCTCACACCCAATATTAATGTTGATGTGTAACCTCTAGTTGGGTCCTTCTTTACCTGAATTTGTGTCAGTCGTCTCTCCAGTGTGGCTTTGCTACCAAGAGTGCTCTGTGATAATGCCAGTTTATCTTGAACCTCTTTCACCCATGACCACATACTCTCTGATGCCTCCTCCAAAGCGAGATGCTCTTGGAGTGCAAGCTGACACATTCGCAGCTTCTCCTTGATACTTTTGACAATGTTTTGATAATTGGTGAGATGCTGAGAAGCCAGACGCACTTCCCTGCCTGCACCATGGCCTTCTTCATTTAAAGTCTGTGCCATTTGAGACAGCTGATCAAAAGATTCCCTGGAAGAAATAATGACAGTTGAAATCAGTTTCAGAAAGCATAAATTATTACAGCAACTCTCAGAAATTATGAAGGTTGATGTCACAGTCACCTACTCCACCAGTGACAGAGTTCATAGTTAACAGAAAAAATTATCTAGGAGCAACTGAAAGCAAATATAAGCAGTGTATATTGATTAGTATCTGGTTTTTGTGTGCAGCACCATTTCTTGCAGATTTTGGTACTCAGAGTGATTGCACTGAAATTTTTGTGTTGCACATTTAAATTAAATGCTAACTTGATTTTCTTTTCAGCTGTCAAACTTTCCAGTTCTATATGAACTGCTACCTTTTGTACTTGTCAAAGCTTCTAAGAATTTCAGTCTTTTACAAGCAGGAAAGCATGATGGAAAGATCAGGCCATTGGTCCAGGATTAGACACTGACTTGGGGGTTCAGTACAAGGGTCAGTAAAAGGGATTAAAACTGGGTTTATACAGGCTCAGTTAACCTCAATCTACTTGATCACCCTTTCCGATATCCGGTGATTACAGGGAATTTACATCAGACCAAAATGTCTTGCATCAGTCTCAAGGGGACAGAGAGTGACTGGGTGTTTGTTTTTAGCATGCTCTGAGGCTTCAACAACTGACTACTGTTTCTGTTCTACCTTCACCAACCCAGTAATAAAAAAAGAATTTGAAAAAAACACTGTGTACTAAAAGCAGCAATTACTTTATCATCTATTGGCTAAGTCCAAATTTTACAAAGATTTCACAGCCAGTGTGGATGTTTTTTGAGCTCTTTTATAAAGCCAGGTGTATGGGAAAGGGATTCTGCTAACCTGGTTGGATCTGAGTGCTGAAGGACAGAGAGAAAGAAAATTTTTAAATGGATATAATGATAAAAGTAATTTTCACTATTGCTTGTAAAAGCAATATTTTTAAAATTTATTTTTAAAATTATATTATTTCAGTTTCCATTTATTAATGAAGTATGATAAGCTCTTCTTAGTAAGAAATGTATCAACACCAAATATTGGAGTTGGTTGAAATTCCTTAAAACTGGAAGTATCTGAATTCAGCCTCTATTCACAGACTATTTTCCAACAATTTTCTCTATCTTTCACAAATACACTTTATCCCAACAGTTTAGTTTTACTGTTGCTTTAGCAGAGGAAAAAGTGAGAGTATTTTAGAAAATGTATTTTCAAGATACCTTGAATTCAGCAGCTCTTCCAGGAACTTTTCCACTTTTTGCACCTCCTTTTTCTTCTCAGAAATAAGCTGTTTGCTCTCTCCTAATGCTTCTGTGCTTATCCTTTCTTCCATGTCATGCATCCAGAGGCCAAGTTTCTTGTACTGATCTTCAAAGCTATAGAATAGAAACATATTCCCTTAAAAATACTTCTCAGAAGAAGTAAAGTTCGTAAGAATTTAATATCCACAAGACCGGGTATCAATTTCATGCTTTGAGAAAAAGAGCTGCACACAAAACATAGTTCCACAGTGCCTACTAATCTAAAAATATTCAGCAACTCTCTAAAAATGTTCAGCAAAATCATGAGAGAATAGAAGCCTCTGAAATTTAAAGGGACAGTGCTTTTATTTATTACTAGTTTCAGTAAAAGCAGACCAAAAGAAAGGTTACCCCAAATCCTTATAATGATTCAGTCTAAGAATGAAAAATGGGTAAAAGTGGGCTTTTGGTCAGCATTGACACATCTGAAGCATTGTGTTTTCAATTTCTCCAACAGTTAAGAACTGGAATCTTGAGTGCTCAAAAGTCAGCAAAGCAATGTCTGGCCCTAAGTTTGGAAACATTTTCCTTACATAAAGGCACACCATCTCATCTTGTTGTTTTACCCATGACTGCCACACTAGTTTTGTTTTCAATTAGCAACAGTTTTGAATCTAGTTACATCTGAAAATGTTTAAACTCCCACAATTCCAGCCCTAAGCAGTAATTTAAGAGTGTTTTCTTATTAGCTCCTCAGTAAAAATGTCCTCTGGAACAGGATAGAAGAGTCACACGTTGCGTAAAAGGCATACTATCTTCAAACCCCAAGGCAGAACTTTAACATTCATCACACCTTTTCCTTCTGGGAATAGGCTTTTAAGTTACTGAAATCCCAACAGCTGATCTAGGGTTGCATAAACTACACAAAACTTCTGCATAAATGATCCTGCCCTTCCATTCTTTAACCAAATCAATACCCTTGAAGCAAGACCCGTTGCTTCACTTTTATCACAGAACTTGAATTTCTCTTCAATATTTACAAGGAAAAAAGCTAAGACTAGACCAACTGGAAGTCATTTCATATCTGGCCCTGCAGTTCTGCAGCCAGACAATTTCATGCAGTCCATTTGTGACTACTGGTATGACTCACCTTCCCAGGTGTGAGGCACAAGCTTCCAGGGCCCTCTTGTCATTCAGACACTGGTTGAGGAATTCCTTTAAGTTCTCCTTAGACTTTGCTATTTGCTCTTGAATATGGCTCACAACTGGTGTGGGTAAACAACCATACAAACTTTCTCCTTCCTTGCAGGCAGCATCTAATTTTTTCTGTCCTTCACTAATAGAATCCAGCACACCCTGTGTAATGAAAACAATTAGATTAAACATGCAAGATTTGATATCTAAAGATAAGCAATATTTCCATGAGAAGTGGTCAGATTTCCCTAACAAGATGAGAACCATGACTAGCCTTGGAAAAAATTCTAAGTAGAGAGTTCAAACAAAATTTTATTAAGAGGTGCTACAATTCACATTACTCAATTTTCTTATTTGATCCCAAGGTAGTCATGGTTTTCTCTGGACAGTTTAATCATGTCCATTTAAGAAATTAGGGCTGTTTACAATAGGTGTCTGCCATTTATGTTCTGTCTCATCAAAAGTGTATACATATAAGCTTTGACATATCAGTATTAATCTGAAATATTAAGTAGTAGTGTAAGGAAAAATAGGAAAAGAAAAAGAAGAAAAGGAAGGCAAAAAAGGAAAAAGTATTAAAAATCAGAAAGAATAGTTTAGTTACACATAAACCTTCCAAAAATTAAATTCTGATCCCTCAGAAGAGTGAACACTGTATTCCCTCTACAGTACATATTACTGTCTTGAACCATTCTTACAATAACTTATTAAAAAGAAACCAAATAAATATGTTACTATCTACAAATTATTTTAGAAATATAATTGGTTAGTAAGTTGCTAATTACTGTTTTGTTTCCCTTTTTTTTTTCTTTTTTAATTTGTTCACTATACCTGCAAGTCATGTAGCTTTGCCTCTATGGCTTTGCTGTCCCCAGACCTGTCAGATGATTCTTTTACTGCAGCCTTCACACCAGAAAACCATTCCTGGAATTCTTGCATAGAATCTTATTTAATAAAAATACAGATAAGAGAATATTTTTTTTTAAAACACAGCATTATTCACAATACTATATAGCTGTTTTAAGCAACTCATCCTTCAGGAATAGTGTGTAAAAGCTAACAAGATAAGTCTCATTGTCTTCAATGACTGTGGGGAATGAGATTAATTTCACAAAAAATTAGATGTTTCCACTGTAAATATCCAAATTTGAACAGTCACACTAGGTTGCCCTTTGCAGTCAATAGGAAAAGATGGGCTTTTTCAGTCCATGAGATGTGCCATTTTTATGCTAGGTAAAATCTAGATTAATATCTTAATAAATAAGATTAAAAATTACTTATTTTTCTCCACTGACTATCCAACAAGCCCAGAAAGTACTTCAGGTGGGTACTTTTACACTATATACACTTCCATTTGGTTATATCTCTTTGTCGCAAGTACACCAAGTGAAGACTAAGAGTGATGAAAGGTGCCTTTTCATGCGTATTACATGGTTCCATTGTTACATGCATATGACATTGCACATGCAATGGCTACAGTTGCATTCTCTTTATGTAAAATGCTTTGCTTTATAGCAGTTATCAAATGAACATTTGCTAAGAGGACTTTTTGAAAGGCTCCATACAAAAACAAAGTTTAAATTACAAGTGAAATCACTGGAGACTCTGGCAAACTGGAGAATGATTCATGGCCGTGGGCTAACAGCTCGTATTAACAAGCCTGAAGACTCACAGAGAAAACGTTTTTCCAAGGACTCTTGCAGTGTGGCCTGTGTTCTGGAACAGAGCAGATTCACAGCTTCATACTTCTTTATCAATGAGGTGACAGTGCCACCAAGAGTTTCCAACTCTACAGAATGGTATTTGCGACACAGGCTGTTGAGGTTCTCACGGGCTGAGTCAATGCTGCTTTGCCGAAGCTGAAGGTCTTTTTGTGTTTCCTGAAAATAAAGTGAAAACATAAATATGATATTTGTAAGGAAACATAAGAACCTTCTTTTTCTCAAGCATTCCTCCCATATGTTCTTTCCTCTAAGTCCCAGACATAATGATGGGAAGAGGTACTGGATTATGCTTCCTGAATTTTCCAAGTGAGATGAATCCTTGAAATTTAAGAGCCATCATAGAAAAGTGAAAAATACTGTTTCCCATTATTTATTACTCTATTAGAAAAAAATAAATTTCAAAGCATAATGAATAGCAATAGCTATTTTGAGCAGTCTGAAAGTAAATGTGAGATGCAATAGGACGCTGGTATTTGGTGATAATTCTGAAGGAGAGGGACTTTACATCTGACTTGAGAGGAACAATTTTCTGAAAATTAAATGTGAAATGGCTAGTATATCAACATTAACATGTTCTCACTCTGAAAAATCTCCATGTGGTTTTCTATGTTATGATGTGCATAATTTGTATGCAATCGAGAGGATTAGGGCGTAGACAAAAAAATTTTGCTATATATGAAGACTGAGGAGGACTTCTGCAGTAGAAATCTGTTTTAAAATTGAGTTATAACTTCAAAACTTATATCGCAAGGCAGTCAACGAACTTGCAAACATCATGGAGTAATGACTGAGGAGTTCAATGTAACAAAACCAGTTCTTGACACAACAAAGACCATATTATTCATTACAATTTTCTTAAAGATTTGTATGAGGTTGATAAATCAGAACTTTTGTTCATTGGTTGAACTACCCCAAACCCATCACTGTATTATTTGTTAATATTCCAGCAGCTGTGCAGGAGATACGTATTTTTTATTAAATGAAAATTAAGGATAATGCTTATCAAAAACTCTGATCAAAAAACTCAAAGATCACTGTGTAAGACAAAACATAAATTTTCTTCAGCACCGACCTTTACTTTATTTAGAGCTTCAGGATCCAGTTTACAAGCACAGTTTAATAGCATCTCTTCCACTTGTGTTAACCAGTCTGTCATCTGACCAATCATCTTCTGTAACTCCATCTTCTGAGTACTGAAATCTTTCAGTGTCTCTTTTGCTGTCTCTGACATTTCTTTGGCATGTTCCAACTTCTGCCTCAAATCTGATTCTATACACTAAAACCAAAATGTTACATATTAAGGCATTTAAATAAAACATTTATTATAGTAGATGCTTATTGGCGAGATGGAAGGTAGGAAAGTAGCACACAATGATAATTTCTTTCTCTTTACAGCTGTCACTAGAGATACTTAAATAAATAAAAAATGTCAACCAATTCAGTCTTAAGATATACAGTAATCTGTAAGAAGGGATACTGACATATAAAAAAACAAACTGCAAACTGTTGAAGTTATTAACCATTTCTGAAAAATTAAACAGTTGATCTTTTTCCGTTACTAATTTGCCATATATACAGAACAAGACATAAATTCAATTAGCTCTATAAAAAAAAACCCCATCAATTGGTGAACCTTAAAAGCACAGAGGCTTAAAGTAAATCAGTGTAAGGCAGGTGAAAACTGAAGATTACAAAAATAAGTTATACTATTGCCCATTAACCTTCTCAAAAACAGCAATATGTGAAATTACAGTAGATGTTAGCTGTGCACATATTACCAATAGAAGTAAATCAAACCAGCCATAAAAAGATACTATACATAAATCAGAATCACAGAATCATTAAGGGGTGGAAGGGACCTCTGGAGATCACCTAGTCCAAACCCCCAGACAAAGCAGGGTCACCTGCAACAGGTTACACAAGGACTTCTTCAGGTGGGTTTTGAATGTCTGCACAGAGAGGGACTCCATGACCTTCCTGGGCAGCTTGTTCCAGTTCTCTGCCACCCTTAGTGTAAGGAAGTTCTCCCTCATGTTGAGGTGGAACTTTTGCTTTTGTTTACAGCCATTGCTCTTTGTCCTGTCGCTGGACACCACTGAAAAGAGTCTGGCACCATCCCATTGGCACCTGCTTTTGAGATATTTATATGCATTGATGAGATCCCCTCTCAGTTCTCTTCTTTACACTAAAAAGATCCCACAGTTTCTCCTAAGAGAGATGCTCCAGGCACCAAATCATCTGTGTTGCCCTCTACTGGACCCTCTCCAGTAGCTCTTTTTGTCTTTTTTGTCTTTTGTGTACTGAGGAGCCCAGAACTGGACAGAGAACTCTAGGAGTGGCCTTAGTAGGCCAAGTGAAGGGGAGGGACCACCTCTGTAGACCTGCTGGCCACACTGTTCCCAATGAAGGGATACCACTGGCCCTCCTAGATGCAAGGGCACACTGCCAGCTCACAGTCAATTTGTCATCCACCAGGATTCCCAAGTCTCTAAATGAGCAATTAGTGGATATTATGTTAAAGGACTGTTTATGTTCTTAGTATATGAGCTGATCATACTGTAGTTTACTTACTTAGCTTCTGAATGTTGGCAAATAGTTTGGGTATTTGTGTTTATTTAGGGGATATTTATTTAATTTATGGATTTGAGGCTTTATTTTCAAATTTGCATTTATAGATCAACCACAAATATTTTATTGTAGGTATGATTTTTTTTGATTTATCACATTTAGCAGTTGGAAGTAGGTGTGTGTTGGTTAACATGAGTATTCTGCAAAATAATTTGCTCTCAGTTTTACTTTCTAAGTGGACAGATATTTATTATGCAACATATGACTAAACCTGAACTTCTCATGTAAAGGAAACAACCTGGGAGATGATAAGCACTTCCACAGAACATGCATATCTTTATACTATAGGGTTCTTGACCGTATCTAATTGGTAATTTAGGCTTATGTGTATGGTCACAGCAAAATGTGGACAAGTGAGTGTTGTATTATGTTCCATTAAAATCTGATATGTATCAAGATATTTCCCGGCCCATGGAAATGGCAGAAGTCAGTTTATCTTTTAAAACTTCTGACATTAAAAGTGAAATACTTCGAATACCAGTTTCTATTGGAAATCAAACATACTTTGGTTTTGTAACTTCCCTAGAATATAAAAAGTACCCAACCAAAAGTTCAACAGCTCATTTTCATGTTTGTTACATTTTACCCTGCTCTTGTAAGAGCTAGTTCAGGGCACTAACTCCAGTCCACTAAAGAGTACCTTTGGGTTAAGAAAGCAAATGAACATATTTTACTGCATTACAATTCCTTCACGCAGACAAACTGTGTATGCACTCACATATAATGTGGCTTAGTGTTGTGTGTGCAGTGTAGAGAATATCATCTGTCTCCTATGTATATATTTATATACATTATAAACTATTCCTTCTATTTCAAATTGTTAAAAAATACTTCTAAAACTCTAATGTTCAATTACTCTGACATATTTTATACAAAACCCCCTGAAATTACCTAAAGAAATATGAACAAAGAATAGTTATGCTACATATAAAGAATGTTGTATTTGTCACCTTGAAAGAAAAAGGCAGTGTAGGAGAGACAGAAATTTCAGAAGGAATGTCACCTTAGTTATTTGAGCACCATCTGTAATTACCAATATCTTTATTTTACCTGGAGATCTGCAGGAGGATCTTCACTATGGGTGAGTTCTCTGAGTTCTGAAATGTTGGAAATAAGTTGCTCCAACTTCAGTTCTTTATCCTTTACTTCAGACTGTAAAAGAGACATGGTCAAAGTTTCACATCAAAATACAAGAAGATTTTAGGCTTTCAGAAGGATGTTCCATCAATTTCAAAACCAAACACATAAACAAAGTTTAGCAACCAGGAGGGAAACACTGTTTTTCTATTAGTTTTCTGCTGTAAAAATCTGCCATCTCCTTTCCTTTAGTAGACTCAGTTCAGAGAAATTTTTCCCTCCTTCAAAGGAACCACACACATTATTAGCATTTCAAATTCCCTAACAGATTTAATTTGTTAAAACTGGTAAAATAAAGATGGGAATGTCATTGTTTATTTGAGTGGAAAAATCTTCAGGGTTGCTGGATTCCACTTAATGTCATGCAGAGTATACTACATGGGGTCTCTGATTTTTATTATAAGGAAAGCTTTTGGAAGCTTCCCTTGGAAAAAGCTTTTGGAAAAAAATTAAACCCAGAAATAAATTTTCATATCCAGGGGAAATTAAAGAATGTACTGATATATCCAGATCATGTATTTACTGTATTTGTAGATCCAAGTTATAAATAAATATTCTACTTATTAAAAAATAATAGCAAAGCAAAAGAGAAATTGTAATTTGTAGTTCTGAAGCATCAGGCTAGCAATTTGTATGTCCAGCCTATTACCCAAATTTGCTTTTCTAAAAAATTCTAGCAGATCACTCCAATTAAAAGATTGGACAGTGGATTTCAAGACTAAATTGCTGCATTTAACATCTGCCCTGATTGGCAGAAGTTCATGTGGTCTCAGAAGGATACTCAGGAGGCATTTTGTGCTAGGGAGGATATAATATTAGGTGACTAATCAAGAAAGTGGCCAGTGAATCGGGCCATATAAAAGGTACACTGATCATTTCTGTCCATGCTCATCTATTTCTGATTGCTGAGAGGGCAGGACCCTTCTGTCACTGAACTGCCCTTGCTCTTGCCTTTGCAAAACAAAGGGCCAAAAGAATATTATGGACCATGCATTTGGTGACTGCAAATGTACACATACTGCTCACATCTCCTACTGTTTTGGTCTCCTGCAAATCAGGTACAGCTGTTGGTTGGATATTGCCTGCTTTTACTCCCAATCTGTTTTAACTGCAATGAATTTAGGTGGTCTGATGGCTATATAATTATAAACGCATTATATAAAGCTTGTCCTGAGCAAAACACTGATTTATCAGCATTCTATATTCTATCATACTACTTGAATATATTCCCTGTGAATCTTCTTAAAAATGCAATTTATTTCAAATGAAGCAAAATATGGCTATTCTATGATGGATTTGATGTGTATTTTAATCCAACAGAGTCAGAATGTAGCCTGAACACTGGCTAGATTTCTAAAACAGTTTAACAATATCCCAAAAGGAAAGTTCTCATCTAACTGAAATTGTTAGAACCTTACATTAAAATATGTCTTCCAGCAAATCTTTTTTATTGTGTGGAAAATCTACTTTCTTAGACAAATTTTAGAAACTATTATTTTTTGCTTAAGTTCAGCTGAAGTTGTCTAAATTTCCGCTGGTTTCTACTGGAACAGTGTTCAGTCTAGAACTAAATATAACTGCTAGAAACAAAATAACTATGGAGCTTAGATTTAGTAAGATGTGCTGCTCTTGGTTCTCAGAAGCAAACACCTTCAAGAAAGGACTGGAATGCTCTCAGTTAGCTACTGGGTTAGTGGTAACACTGCTTGAACAGAGAACACAGTGGCTTACAACAGCACAGTCTTATCTATGTGCCTGACACTGAGATTTTGGTTCAGAACATTTTTATCACTGATTTATGGATAAGAACCTGGAAGTCTTTCAGGAGGACCTCCATTTTCTGACTGTTATTGAAGTTGTTGATGCCTTCATTCAGTTGAGAAATGGACTTATTACACCATCCATCTAATTCATCTCCAGTTTTCAGGATATCATCCCATAGAGACAAGCTTACACTCAGTCGGTCGATGTTATCTTCAATTCTTTCAGACACCTTTTAGGAGAGAGGAATGTGTCAATACCATTCACAAATTAAGTTTACATTTTATTATTTTGCATCCAGTTACAGGAAAAGTTCATAAAAATAATTAGTAAGCCTGGTGAAATATTTTTCTTAGATTTAGTTCTAAGATTTGTACTCTAATTTCATTTACTCCGACCATAAAATGAACAAAAACACACATGACTGTTTCTAAATATTTGTATATTTTTTACTGGGAAAGAGTTTTATGTTCAAATAAACTTTATCTTTAAAATAACCCTACATTTATCTTTCTTATGCAGTGCGGGAATTTGCTAATAAAGCAGTATAAATAAGAAAATGTAAAATATTAGGAAGAAATCCTTTACTGTGAGTGTGGTGAGACACTGCAACAGGTTGCACAGATCAGTTGTAGATATCCCATCCCTGGAAGTGTTCAAGGCCCTGCTGGATGGGGTTTTGAGCAACCTGGGCTATTGGAAGGTGCCCTGTCGAAGGTAAGGGAGTTGGAACTAGATGATCTCTAAGGTTCCTTCCAACCTAAGCTGATCTGTGATTCTATGACTAGCTATTAGTCATAGCTAGTATGTTTCTCTGCTATAATATTTTCTTTCTCAACATATTCATATCTTTTATGGTGTAGCTTAATGTAATTTACTGCTTAATTTGCTTAGTTCAATTTACCTTAATAAAATAATGCTGGTATACATGAGGTGTGAATTCAATCCAAATTTATACTCAAAACTGTGCACTGAGCAAATTTATACTAGTAACATTCATACACTGTTATAAGACATAATTTTAAATCTATCAAATTGATGTCACAACTTTGAGTGTACAGGGGATGCCTAATCCCTCTGATTAAACCTTTGAGATGTACTTCAAAGCAAATTTTACTAAACAATTGCACTCTAAGATCCTAGGAAAATATGCATATTGTAACATTAGCCAAACATAAAAACTATATTAAGCGTATAAATGTCAGGCTCTTACATCTAGCCATTTGTCCACCATAGAGTTCATATCTGTTTTTACCGCAGTGGAGTCACAGTTATGCACTTTTTTCAATTCTGCTAACAAATGTTTCCCTTTATTAGTGAAAGTATCCAGGTCTTTTTGTTTATCACTCAGATCATTCTTGGCAGCTTCATGCTGTGGAAATAAATATTTGCTTGTTTAATGAAGCCATAAAGAAAGAAAGAAAGAAAAGCCAGTTCTCCAGGTATACATCCCTAGCCCTGTGTTACGAATTTGGTAAGTCTCATTCAGCAAACCAGTTAACTATTTCACAAAATACAGAGCAACTGACATGGTTTTCTCATATCCATAGTCATATAATTTGATTGTTTTTATAAATAAAGTCTTGATCATTGACTAATCACTACAGAATTACAGCAGGGTAAACAGAGGGTGTCACAAATGAAATTTAGAATTATAAAATCCAGCACTACTAGATATTTTCCACCTATGCTTTCCATATAAATTAACATTTTGCACTTACAGGGGTTAAAATTATAAATAACAGCAATGAAAATACACATGAATGGATCTTACCAAAATGCTGAAAGGACTATATTCTTTCCTCACCAGAATCAATAAAATTTAAGCTCTGACAAATGTCAGTGTGACAAGACTTGATAGTAGATTAAAAGAACTTTAAACATGGTTCAAGGGCAGCTTTCAAACAAAAAAATCCCCACCCATCTAATTCAAAGATAATTTAAATCCCTCAAAGGAAAGTATATGTAATCACCTTTGATAATGTTCTCCTGACATCTTCATGATCCTTCCAAATGGATTTGATCACAGAAGCACTGTTAGCAATGTCTACAACTTTCATTACTGTTGACTTCAAGCTCTGATATTCTTTCATCAGATCGATAAGAATGCAGGACTGCTCCTTTCTGTAATGTGAAAAGGCTGTTAGGCCTTGTTACCATGTTTCTGAAGGACAGAGAACATGACATTGCAATATACCACAGGAAAACCAGGACGCAGTCCTAACCATGACTTGGGCAGTCAAGGAACTATTTCTGTTTTGGTTTTACAAATCACTGTGGATCAATATATCACAAAGCAGCTCAATGAAGACAGTATAGGACTCACCACCTCATATATATCAGATATCAAAGCAACTAACTTCAGCAAAAAACCCCTGAAAGTGAAATTCAAGTTTATCAGTTCCTAAGTTCAGCATGTTTTTGATGGGAAACCACACTAAAATGATACTCACTTTTAAACACTTGTTTAAAATGCAGTGGTTTTTTGTTAAAAAGCAGCAAAAATAAAGACTAAAGCAATGCAAGGTAAGTCTGTCCTCCAGTTGTCAGATGTGTGCTTTTGGGTCTAAAACATTACATTCAACTTGTCATTCTACTGAGATGGATTAACCATCTGCTAAGAAAAGGCCTAATGTTTTTTTTTTCCACTCCCTCTTCAGAAGAGCCTATTTATGCTCAGGCAATGGACAGAAGGAAAGAAACCTATTCAATTCACTCCTGGGTTTTATACTGAAGAGAGAAGGAAGACTAACACTTTGAATATGTTTAGCTGTAGAACAGTGTTTGTCAGTGAAAGGAATTTGGGAAACATGACATTGTCAAGAAAGAGGGGCAATTGCTTTAGGAGCTGACTCTTCTCTGAATCTCCAAAGAGCTATCCAAAATAAGCAGGTTTAGAAGGGTCTAAAATTTTGTCTATATGAGGGAGAAAACATATCATTTTCTTTAAAGATGATGATAAGGCAGTGAAGACAAAGAAAATGGTATGATAAAACTTTCTTCAGGTTTTTTTATCTCCTTTTTATCAACTTTCATTGATAAAATTGATCATTATGTATAATCAGTGTAACTGATTAAACACTAATGATTATTATGAGCCTGGTCTCTTGGGCAGCCAGAAAGACGTAAATCTAAAAATTATTTAGGACCACTGAATAGAGAATTTCCAGAAACACATATCCAACAGAGAATGAAAATATGTTCTAGAAGGAGAATATGTGCCAGCTAGAGTGATAGTCAAATCTCAGTGGAGATTTTTTATCTTTCAGAACAGTAAACAATAGCATACAATAACATGTATGTAATAAAATGTGTAAGTACTGTATTGAGGACCTATTTGTGGCTTTATTAATAGTATGAGTACAACTGGTATAAATATTCTTGTTCACACTGTGTTTTTACCTACAAGCCTTGTTTCTTATTGTGACTAATATAGCAAGAAGATATGCCATGTAATAACTGTGTCTCTGCCTCCATCCTCTCTTTTCTCACCTCAAGCTAAAGATTTACTTACTTTTCATATATAACTTTCTTGGTATCCTTCCACAGTGATTCTAAGCGATTTATCTCTTTGTCAGTCTCAGGAGCAAGAGTGATATCTTTTTGGGCTATTTGTTTTGCTTTGTCCATGAGCCATTGGAGTTCATGCTGGTGAGAATTCATTTCTTCATCTAACTGGTTAAAGATCCTCAATCTGCAAGTTAAAAAGTAGGCTTCAAATTTATTCATCTTGACTTTTTTTTTCAAGAGAAAGAAGGAGGAAGAAAGAATGAAACAGTTGTCAAAGTTACTGTGCATAAAGTTGACTTTTTCTAATGTTTCCTAAAATATCTTCAGAAAACAAAGTGTTATCTGATTTTTTTCTGTTACAACTGGGTTTAGAATGTGATTTTTCTGATACATATCCAACTGTACAATCACATAGAAATACATGTACTTTCACCTCACACAGTCATTTGGAAATTGATATTTAGATTAATACTTGATTAAATAAGTGTTTGCAATTCCTTCATCACATGTACAATCTTCAGTTCTGTAAGAGTAGAGATAGTTATGTTATGAGGGATTTTTAACACCCATTTAGACCTTAGATTCATTCACACAAAATACATTTTGGAGACATACACTTTCATGACTGTTCTTCCATTATAAAAGATTAGCAGAACTTGCAAAGTATTTTGTGCATGCTTTTCTTCCATCCAAATAGCTCACTTAGAGATCAATTTTTATGAAATAGATACATATACTTGGCAAGAAATAGAGTACCCACACAGAAAATACACACATGTCTCCAATGCATCATGAAGGGTCTGGAGACTGCAAGTGTGGAAGGGCCAATGTTTTTACCTTTGCTGGAGGGCTTGTATTGTTGCCTCCTTCAGGCCCTCCTTATCAGCCTTTTCCTCAATATCTTCAATACTCTTCAGTAACTGTTCTTTATGCTCCATGAAGGACCTTTGCAAGGCTCCAAGAGCTTCTGCCTCACTTTGTTTGGTTCCCAGCAGGTTCTGAACTGCCTCCAGTTCCACACACAGATTATCCACCACAGCCCTGCAGGAGGTCCTCTGCCCAGAAATGCTGTGTTTCAGATGATATTGCGCCTTAGTAAGGGAACCATCCAAACTGATGGCAAGAGATTCCAACTTGTTAAGATCTTGAATAACACCACTGAGTTCTTTCTCCAGCAATTCAGATTTAGCTTTATCTATATTTCCTGTTTTCTCCACTGTCTGCTTCAGCTGGTGGAGCACTCCTGATGCAGAACTGTGGAGCTCCAGGAATACTCGCAGCTGATCCAGTGCCTCTTGTCTTTGTCTAGTTATTTGACTTGCCTCCTGGAAGATCTGAAAGCAATCTTCAGTCTTTCCCTGCAATGTCTGCTGGTCCTCTGGGCTGCTGAAAGAACACAATTTATCTACATGTTCCTTCAGACTTTGTAACTGCTGTTTCTTACTTTCAACTTCCATTGTGTGATTCTATGGGAAAGAAAGAAAACAGAGCTGAGTTTCTTCTTCCAATCGAAAGCTCAGGAAACACCTTAGTACTAAACTTATGAGTGAAACACATACTACAGACAGGGTTTTGCTAGGAATAGATCAGTGTTACAATTTTGCTTTACTCTTGTCAAACAACAGAAATCTCTATGTGACTGCAATACCATATTGGTTTCCAAACAAATAAATTACTTGCTAATTTTAGATGAGTATTTAGCTGAATGCACTGTACAATTTCTCTGTCTTTAACACTTACATCCAAAAGTTTACCTTATTGTGAGATGCAGCTAGTTGTTGATCAGCTGTGTTGATCTCTGAAGTGGCTTGTAGTTCAGCAAGAAATTGCTTAATCCAGTCTGAAAACCTGAGCAGGAGCTCATCGAACTGCCCATGCTCAGCAACAAGAGATTGAAGGAAGTTGATCCTATAGAATGTTAGATGTAAATATGAAAGCACTTGATGTAAATTAATAACTATCCACAATCAAAACCACAGCTGACTGGTCAGCATTCAAATCAATGCCAGATGCAAGGAAAGAAAGAAATGTAAATTTATTTTGTGAATGTGATGATTCCCGTATTGACTTCTTAACTGGAGAATAACAGAACATTTGAAAGCACATTTGGCTCTTCCCTGTTTCTACTGTTTTATTTTTATATCAGCTGTTAGAAATGCCCCAAACAATCAAGCTATATTCTTCAGCTTTTATTCAAAAAGAGTATCAATGGAAGCTAAACAATTTTCAGACAGAGCAATTCTTTTGTCCTATCATCTGCAACACTGAATATAAAGTGAGAATCCCATGAATTTGGGCAGGGGGTGAGGAACTGCATGCTCAACCTCCACTGAAGTAAGTGGGGGTCCAGTCTGCTCAGAGGAATAGAATTCAAAGGAAGAATGTGTTCAGAGGAGTACTGAGCAGAACTGTTTCTAAACCTTGACTTTAAAAAAGACCTTGTCATTTACCTTCTCATTTCCCTAGAAATTTCTCTACCTAATTTTCAACATGTAGATCATTATATTGTAAAGTAATCATATTGATAATAGTATATTATGCCATTGGTCAGGATCTATTATTTAAACTACACAAATAGTGAAATACACATGTTCATAATGAAATAATTGAAATCTAAATATATGATAACATCCAGTTTCAAAAAGGAGAGTTTTCCTGAGCTTATTATGAGCCAGAAGCCTAAAAATTGAGCATTTATGGCAAATGAAAGCTTCAAAATGTGTTTAAAAATACAATAGTGTGGCTTTGCACAAGATAAAGCATATAACTGAAAAAAACAAAGAGCAGGTATTAGAGATTTTGGAAGTTACTTGTGAAATTATAACTGAGGAAAGGCAACATTGCCTTAATTTCCTGCCCTACACTCCTTCAAAGAGAACTTTTCTACCAAAAAAACAGAGAGAGTTATGTCAAAAGAGGCAGCATTATAAATGCGTGAGATTCTCACTCTCCATTCCTGGAGTATCAATCCAGTATCAATATTAAACCTTTGTTTTCCTAATGGCAATAAATATGTTTTGAGATTTAGATTCCTCATCTGGATATTGCTTACTTTACATACAAAAAACACTCTGAAGCACTAACCTTTTATCAACAATTTTTGGTAATTCTTTCCACCTCTCATCCAGCTCTTCAAATTTTTCTTTTGTTGTTTTCACACACTGCTCTGAAGCTGTTGGTAATAACAACTCATTTAACTGTAATAGGCTCTCATAGACTGAAGCATGGGACTCAATATCTGTTCGCAAATCCTAGGAAAACAATGGATTGTAAAACCTTTGGATTAAATAGGGCATCAGAGTATGCAAAATAACTAAAATAATAAAAAGACAGCTACAGATTTCCAGTACAGCACTTCTGAACCAAGCAAGTGATCACAGTCAAATTCTTGGAGGAGCTCAGATCTGTTAGGACAAGCAGGTCTTCAACATCTCTCAGACAGATAAATCTGCACGAGTAACTCAGTTGGGATTCATAAAAGTTGTTCTTCTCTCCTTTAGGACAAAGTGTGACCCTTATATACAGCTCTACTGTACGATGACAGTGGCTAAAATCAAGACCACATGTTGCAACATAATATGTGTGTGGCAATAAAATTGTGAGGAAATGTTGCAAATTGGCTCAAACAATAACAAAATAACCAAACCCCAAAATAGTTTTCCTTTTCTTCAGTAATATTTCAAACTGAACTTATGGACTACTTGGCTTCAAGAAAGGTATAAAAGATGCTACATTTGGCCAAGTGCTTCATATTAACCTAAAAACAAATGGTAAACATTCCAATGGAAGGCATAATTTAGAAAAGCAAGAAAGTCTTGTGTTAAAAAAAGAAATCATAAATCAGAATTTCTTTGTGATTTCAAAACCTTTGAGCATTTTTTCACCTGAGTAACTTTTCTCACATGCAAAAAAATGAAAAGCAATATTGCCTAACAAAGAAATTTTTCTAGAGAGAAGATCCTCTGGCAAGCAGACCCTTGTCCTTCATTGACAGATAATAGGATATACCAGGGCATTTTTCTTTATTCTTGAGCTGGCATGCCATGAAATAACATTCTTCCTGTGATTCTTGTCTTTGAGAAATAATCAATAACAGTGATAATGTAACTTCCTAGGACATTTCCGAAGTCCAGAATCAAGCGACTTGTCACACTATAATTGAGCAAGTCGATCCTTTAAAAGACACAGAAATACACCAGGAAATGTAGGGAAAATTCAGCTGAAACATACCTGCAGTGACTGCAGTTCGCCTTCCAGCTTAACTCTATCAGCAGGAACAAACTGCTCTGAAGGCCTGGCTGTAGCTTCACACCCCTCCAGCCAGGCCAGAAAGGTAGGCAGCTCCTTCTCCTGCCTAGCAAAATCACAACACTGTTACCAAATCATCCCCTCAGTCCCACACTCTGACCACAGCAAGGTCCCTGTGTCCATCGTAAGAGATGTGGGAATTTACTCACTTCTGCCACTGGGTCAGGAGAGTCTCTAATAAGGTCTGTTTCTCTTTAGCATTTTCTAGCACGTTTTCATATTTCTGCTGTAATGCTGTGACCTCCTGAGCAGCTTTTTCTTTGTTGGCCAGCTTTCGTACACTGGCTGAGAGAGAAGCCAGACTGTTGCTCAGTTTTTCCACAGCATGACAGAGGTCCTAATCAACATGTAAAAGAAACAGAAGTCGCATACATAAACAACAGAGTTATGGTAACAACAGTGGGAAAAATTCTGTACTTTTAAGTTTGAAGCAATGCTACATCCATCAGATCATGAAGTCATTGCCTAGCTTACATATTGCTCATGACTATTCTAGGTACATGTGTTCCAAGCACATCAAGGCACAGCCTGTAGTGGGGAAGACTTTCCTAAAACAGTGTTAGACTCGGCAACAGGAGACAGATCTTTTGAATGGGGATGCAACACAGTAGAACAAAGGTCTACATTCAGAAAAAGCTCCAAATTCCCTAACCACTGTCTAAGAGTAGCTCTAATTTATATACAGAAAACACAAAACCTCACTTCAACATATAAAGACTGTCAGACTTGCAGCCTATGTCATGACATGGGAGAAGTAGGAGCAATTACTGGAGACAACTGTCAGCATCAGCTAAAGGTATTTTTTATAGAAATGGCACCTTTTATAGAATGGGTGTTGCCATTTCTAGAAAGCTGGGAAACTTGTCCATACGAAAATGTTTGAAATGTAGCACAATGAGTTGTAAAAGCACAAAATGAAATAGATTTAAGACCACTAAAGTTCCAACTCACAGGTGTGCAATAGTAACAACAGTAGTAATGGCTATAACTACAAGAAATCTTACATAAAGTGAATTATACAAGAACAAGCTGCTGATAATTTCACATTAAGACATTTACTCATGATCCCCTGGGCAGAATAAGACTTTACAATAACATACTCAGCATATTCATAATGTTTAAAAGCCAATAACAATGGTCACAACAAGTGCTTTCTGAATAAATTCTCCACATGTAAAATAATTTTCCTCAGCTTTCTTTTTGAAGCAGACAGGCCAGGTCTCCCTTGCATACAGCCTTGGCAAGTAGCTATCATGAAGTTCAGAAGAAATTATATGCATTTTACTGCAAGAACAATCTGACGAAAATTTTTTATAATTTCTTAGAAAGAAAGGCAATCATTACTGTGGGAAGAACACATCCGAACTTACAGACAAAAATACTACACCAAAATCCCTGAGCCTTGGGATTATTTGTAGTTTGAATATGAATCCAATATTTTTTTCCTTTTGTAAGGAACTGAACCAAACGTCCAAACACCCATGGTTTCTGGCATCACAGATAAAAGTTTGCCAATTGAAACTCTGTCCAGTCTCCACATTGTCCAAGAAAAACTACTTCCAGGGATACATTTTTTTTTAATCACAGAGTTAGCCTAACCAAGATCGAAGTTTCATGAAGGTCTTAGAAGAAAAATGTCTAACAGAATTGTTTCTTATCTTCTATATTTGATACTGTTTTAGATGCATGAAGTTAAAAACAATAACCTGAAGGATTAAGTCACACTTCTAGACTTTCTTCTCTCTAGACTGGGGAAGAAACCCTCCAAGCCTGTCTGAAATGGTGACAAGAAATAGCTGGGTAAGGACTTAAACCTTCCCTAAATCAGGCAGGCAGCCCCTGCCTCCTTCTGCCTCCACCCTGGGCTATGTGGCATGAGGCCACCGCTGGTCTGGAGGAGACTGTTACAGGCATTTCTGTAAGGAGGTCAGTGTGGTACTGTTTCCCTGGAGTGACTGAGAGGAATAGCTTGCCACATGCTCACCGTGCAGTCCTGGAGGGCTGTGTAAGTTGCTGCTGCTGAAGAGCACGATGTGAGAGGCTCAGCCAGCTTAGCTTCAAATTCAGACACTGCCTGCTGCACCTATGAAAAAAAGGCAAACCAGAGCCTAAAATCAGCAGGAATTATATAAATGATTCTTTAAATAGCTTCTTTTAAATGTTTAGTGCTAAGAGACTATTATATCCTAAGCCTTTGTAGTGCTGAGTGTCTTTTGAAGTCAAAACATGCTAACCATGCTCAGCTCCTTCTGACAGGCACAATAATAATAATAATATTTAAATTATTTTCCTTACAACCTCCTATCAACCCAAGACTGAAGTTAGAGTGTTTATAAGAAGTATGGATGTGGTTTATTACTACAATATGGATGTGGTTCAACAATGCAATACCCAGGAGAATAGTGAAGGTTTTCTAAAAGACAGCATATTTTTTTGAGTGTATATATTTTATAGTTTTTCTGAAGTTGCCTTCTAAGTAACTCAAAGCATAACTTTATGTATCTAGGTCTTGCAATTACCTTATGAATCAATTTATTTATTTATTTTAGTCTATCTCATTATAATATGCATTTTATACTGAATTTTGGAAAAATACAGAGTAATTCTATAAATTGCTACAAACGATCCATTAAATTTTGCATTGTCTACCTGTTTAAGACTTTCTTCATATTTCTGTTGTGCTGACAGATTCCCTGTGATTGTTCCTTCCAGTCTCTGTGCATGATCTCTTAGCTCTTCCCAATACCTTTTGACATGAGTCAGTTTGGCTTTAATATGCGCACGTTCTCCAGAGGTAACAAACTGGGAAAAAGACTCTGCTTCCTCTTCTAGAGTTGAGATTCCAGTTATTTTACCATCTATCTCTTTATTAATACCCTAAAATGTAAAGTAATGGTAAAAAGAAGCACAATAGGTTTTTAATTATCAGAATAATATTTTTCAATTCCTTTTTTAACCTGAGCTAATAATATCCTACATCAAAAAATTACATGAGAGAGTTCATTGACCGCTTGAAATAACTAGTTACAAAAGCTTTTAATACAACCTCTAAATACCCTTTTTTCTTCTTGAAACTAGCATTGGGAAAGGTTTAAAATACAACCTGCCCTTAAACCAGTGTATATGAAGAGCAATTAGAATTGGCTGAGGTGCATATTCTCCTAAGTAGACACAATGGTTCATTTTTTAGCAACTCTTTACTTCACACGAAAGTAATACACAATTTACTTTAAGATTCAAAATAAATAGAAGATGAAAATATATCAGTGTATAACTGAAAAAATATTGCTAAGGATCTGAAGCTTAACAGTTACTGATGTTTAATAAGTTTTCAAGTACTAACAAAATAAAACATGCTATGATTTGAAAAACAATAGAGTGTTCTCATTTTCTGATTTAAAATACTAAGGTATGATAAAGGATAAATTTAATTAGATGATAAGGTGGGGCGAGTGTGCTCTTAAGTGGGGTATTAAATAAAGAACCACATTACAATGTAAATAGGAAACCATGAAACAAGGGTGCTAATGGTCTTTTGCTACTTTTCAGCTGTCTTGCACATCGATTAGTAAATGCATAAAGACAAACTAGCACTAGATTTACATTTTAACAGCTTTATGACAGCAACTGTCTCCTATCATTTTGCACTTGTTTTTATTACAAATTAGAAGAAAGCTGGCAGCTACAACACCCAAGAAGCAACCTTGTAGTCCTTCACATTCAGTGGGTTTTTATTCAGTAAGCACCACTGAATTCGGAAACAAGGTTTTTTCACAGCAGGTTTTTTTTTTTAAATTACTGCTGATGTATCATGTTCATGGAGTTCTTCTCAAAAGCAATGAAAAACACTGACTGGGAGAGATTTGAAAGAGCCAAGAGTGCTCATTGAAATAGGCAACAGCATTCCATGAAATCAACCAAAAACTTTCCTGAAAATGCACTGTCAAAGCACAGAATGTGCCCATGTTCTGCTATAATTGTGATAAAAACATGGTAGCTTGCCATTAGAGAGCTCAGAAGTGGCTTACTGCAACATTCACTCAAAAATTAGCAGGGTGACTGTCAGAAAAAAATGTGGTGCTCTAAGAATTTATAGTGTCTCTTTATGCAATATATTCTGAATTAATTTGGATTATAAAATATCTTTTTTGCATGAGAATATGATGCTGAGGAAATATACCGGATTTGCAGCCCTGAAGCTGAAATTATCTAACAATGCAGCAGATATAAATGAGGCAGTGCTTTCTCACTCCTACGCTATTCTGTTAAAATCACTCAGTTACATAAAAGAAGGTGGATAATTGAGGCCTTCAAACTCTCACTGAGTCTGCCACCAATGGTAACTACTCGAGATTACTGTCATTTTGTTCCACCAGGAATTTCGGAGAAATGTGTAGGTGAAAATCTGGGTCTGCCGAAGTCATTGCGGCTTTGCAATGTCACCAAAAGCAGAGTATTACCACTAACATGTAGGTTAATTACATTCAGCAGACCCCGGGTTCTTTATCTGGTCAGCCAAAAATATCAAGGAACACTATTTTTTATTTATTTGCCTTATGTTGCAGTACTCCTTACTAATATGCTGTACTAGAAATTATGAACTGAGTATGGTGATTAGTGTTGTGACACAGAGTAACTCGTCGGGAAGCCTCCAACAAAACATCCCAAATTCTTCAAACTCGGCAAATGCTGTTGAAGCAGGCCTCCAGCTCTGTGGCCATGCCTTGGAGGTTACATGACTCATTTCACACATCACTCAGAAAGCTCATCTGTTCACCTGAAGTTCAATGATGTCCCCTATGCCTTATCTGGAGGATAAGGGTAAGGATCTGCTTTATGTTTGTTCACTCAGATGTTATAAACATCATCTGCTGACCATTTTCTTTCTGTCATGGTGTTTAAATGTTCATGAAATTATGGTGAAATTCTCAGAAAATTTCAATGCAGTGTAAAAATCACTGCATGTCTGTATCTGTAGTAAGGAATGGCCTTTCTGGGAAGTTGGCTGCACTTAAGTAGGTTCCATTTGGACAGACAAGAACTGACACAATGTAATGCAATATTAGTATGATTTGATGTACTTATTTTCTGTCTTAAACATTGGAATCCTTTCCACTATTTACTGAAAAGCAAGAAAACATGAGAATGTATGCCATTGGAGTAAGTGCATACTCATTATTTCACAAGGAAACCAGTTTTGAACTGCTGTGGTGATGAAGCAAGAACTCAAGCATTGTTTTAGTCTGCAATGATGAACTCAAGAGATTTTATTTATTTTGTGTATGTAAAGTTGTGAACAAATTAAGAACAGGAAAATCTGTTGTGAAACGGTTTCTGTCACATGAAACAAGTGCCTTATGGTCCTTTGGAAATACTTAGTGTCAAGCTGGCCTGCAAGTAGCTGCACACCTGTGCACCTTCTGAAGAGCAAGTAGGTCACAGAATAAAATGGCAATGTACACTGAGTACTGAAAAACCGTGTACCCTTAGAAACATGCTGTCCGTTTGAAATGAAAGGGAGGATACAAAGTCAGCCCTTGAAAGGCACTGCTTGGAGACAATATGCACCTCAGTTAGGAATACAAAACTAAACCCGTATTTATCTATATCTACAGGAATATACACAGAATTTAACAATGTAAATATAATAGCAAAAAAGGGTATGTAGCTTTTCAAGCTACCAAGAGCAATAGTTTCTTTATTATTTCAACATAAAAGATACAAAAATCAGGTTATAACTTTAGCTTGCAAAACTAAAATCAAGTTCTATAGCCACTAGCTGATGTATGTTTTAAAACAACCCCAAACCTTCTATTTATGTAGCCATTTTGCACACCAGTTGAGATTACTCAAAGGGTATAAATTATATTTTTAACCATATACACCAAGGCTTCATATATGCAAACTAAACACTGAATGAGAAGGCAGCCTGTAAGAATTTTCCTTTATGTAAAACCTTACTGCTTGGTACTCATGTATCAAATGCGCCATCATTCATCACGGTAGGTTTGAAACATGTAAAATGTCTTTTTTCCCATGGGCCTCTAACAAAATGACAGATAAATGGGCTTTCAATGCTAAACACAACAAGAACTAGTCACCTTGATTTGGCTGATCTGTAAGTCCAAAGGAGATGATGATGCTTCCAAAGTTTCCAGTTCTTTTTCTTGGTCAGCTATCCAGATGGACAGAGCTTCATAATTATTGCCAAAATGATCCCATTTGTTTTTCACCATTTCCATGCTTTTAATACTAAAATTAACCAAATCAATTAGAGAGAATAAACAGTTTAATATAATGAAGCTGCCCATATTCTTGATAAAATAAAAATGGAACTTACTCATTCTACAGGAGGGTCTTTCAAAAAACAGGTTTAGAGGACCAAGGTGTGCATCTAAATTTAAATCTTATTCTCTCTTAGACTGTTCACCAAAAATCAGAGTTATCCTAACCATAGGGGGGACACTGACAGATAAAAGAAAGTACAGCTTTATTCATCAGCTGTACAAGAATCTCATCACTGCAGGAAGAGAAGGCTAAAGGAACATCAATAAGATTTCTATGAAACAATATATCAGAAACCTAAATATTTAGATAACTGAGTGCAGAGATGTTAATAATTTAGTCCCTAGACCAGAATCATTTAAATGTGTAATGTGGATGTATGCATAGTCACCAAAGCTTGACTGCTTTACTAATCTTGCTTTTTTGTAACAACAATCTCCCCATCTTACAGGAAGTTCGTATTTTCTGCAGCAATGATTTCATATCAAGCCAAAGAATGAACAACAGATATGACTCAGCTCCCTCATAGTTAATAGGTTTATGTTCTTTGAAACATACATTATAGGTATGTTAAACAGAGACAGATTACTTCTTTGTCTTGAATAGCAAACAAAAACATTTTTTTTGTCACAAATAAGAAGTCTACAGCCATTATGTATGACCTAAAAAGCATTAACTTCAGTATACAAGTTTCTGCTCCTTTCAAATCATTGTAAAGAAACCAGTACTAATGTAGGCCCTGCACACAGCTTGCAAAACACACATTTTCTATTTCACCGAAAATATTAACATTTCATCATAAAAGTTTGAGTACTATGAAATTTCAAAATACATGTTCCTTTTAAATATAACCTTAAAAACCATTCCATTTTAAAAAGTTTTTAGGTTCTTCCCCCTCCCCCCCCCTCTTTATTAAACACAGAGGAAGTTTTAAGAAAAGATGTAGTCTAAAACTATAAAAATTAGCCTTTTTATTTTTTCTTATTTATTTTCAAAATGAAAAAGAAAAGAGGAGTGTCAATAGCCAGTTACTGATAAGAGTGTATGCAAATTCAAGTTACTTGTAGGAAATCAGTGTGCAAAAATATTTCATTCAAATCCAGCCCACGAAAATACAACTGGAAATCAGAATCAAGGGACCAAAAGAGTGTCACAACTGCTGAAAACCCTTCACTTTTGTATCTGCTTTCTCCTAGTTTTAGGAAATTTATAGACTGTAAAGAATATAATCCCAAATACACTGCACAGCTGTGCATGTCCTTGGAAAATAGGTGGGGAGCTGCTCAAACTTTTCACTCCTTTTCCTGTTCATTGGCACAGTGCGTACCTTACGTATTTGGAATATCTTCACTTTAAATTACTCAGCCAGGATTTTTATTGGTGATGCAAGTTAAAATATAACCCTTACAAACTTGTTATATGTTCTCTAAATGCACTATAGAGAGTTGTATACATTTGCATGTTTTACAGAAGGGATTTAGTTTTTTGTATCTGTCACACTACCACAGACATTCTGTATAATGCACACATTCAACTAAAACCTATTTCATATCTGCATTGAAAGGGTATTTCAGTGATGACTTTCATTTAAAAATAGCTGACATTGTTTAAAAAGTGTATATTCATTGTTGGAAGAGTGACTTTCCTGGATTGAAAAATCACACTAGTTTTCTCTCCAATAGTGGAGAAAATGACGTATAAAGTATCGAGTAAGAGATGGTAGATAGAGTCTGACTACAAATCCCTGTAACACTTCATATTGGAGAAAGCATTTTATAAAAAATTAGATAACCATTTGCTGCAAAGGCTAGTTTATCTGTCTCATAATGGTTCTTCCACACTATGAAGAAAACAGCACTAAATTAAAATCAGATTAGCATGACAGTTGTCAATATGGGAAAAAAACCCCAACAAATTGGACGTTGCCCTTTGCTCATATTCAAATAGAGGTGATGGTACCTGCTTAAAACTTACGCAACAAATTATTCTACAGAGTAATTCCAGTAAGACAAGATAGAATTGGCACATATATCTATGACTTGCGTATCAGATCTAGTATGTGCAAAACCAATGATTTCATACATACATATAAATGTATGTATATATGGATAAAAGGAGAATAGCAACAGCTGAAGTTGAGTAACAAATTCAATAACTGAGTTGCTTGTTTGAGAGAAGGGATGAAATTTTTATGAATACAAAAAGCTACAAATATTTCACAGGCTTTTCTTGGAGTTTGAACTTCTAATTTTTCAACAAAATTTGGCAAACGATGCCTTGTTTTTTTTGCAGCAGAAGCACCTTTTGATATTGCCTAGAAAATATAATGGGGCATTCAGCTAAGATGAAGGCACTTCTTGACACTCCTGTGGAGAAAGTGTAATACTGAAAACTGAGGCAAATAGGGTAAATGTGCTGCCCTCATACTTACACCGAGTATTTACTTTCTGAAAGAGTCCAGTACCTCAAGAATGAGCTCAATTATCCCTTCTTTACAAGACTGGGACTTAAAGATAAGGGATAGGTTAAATGTAACTAATGTCTATAAATTACATATTATTAAAAAAAGTATTTTATTTGCACACACTCTTTTGACATATTTGGTACTATAACTTGGGTTTTATGCCAGGGCAAGCTGGAAAAGACGGAGCTGATGAGACAACGTGAAAGGCTTGACAGGATATTCTATAAATCTGATACAATCTTACAGTGAAGAATAAATATTAGGACTTGTTAAGAACATACTCTTCTTCAAGAGTAACTTCCACTTTTTTCACTTGTTCTTGAATTGATTTTGCCTGATGCTGAAGAGACTGCTTGTTCTTTGAACCAAGCTGTATCTCAGATGAATTCTTCACCAGATTCTCAGCCTGCACTGCCATTGCTTCAGTCTGTTTAGAAAGTTCCTGTAAAGGATGCAAGACATATTAATACAACTGCAAACAGTTTCATGTATTTATAGAGAAAGATCTTTTTCCTCAGTGTTTGTGGTTGGAAAAAAGTATGTGTCCTATATGTATATTTTGAATGTGTAAACACATAAAAACAATTCCTGAAGAAAGTTATTTTCATGTTGCATTTAAAAAAAGTTAATTTGAGCAAACTATCTTGAATTAAATTTATCAAGGGCAGTTATACGCGCAAAAGTTTTTAGCTCAAAAAATCAAAATTTATTCTATAGATCTTCAAGAAATTTATTTTTTAATTGTGGAAGAATATATGCATCTTTATTTAATTTTTCGATCCTACCATTTACAAAACGGATTCTGCAGTATCTCATATTTTGTATTTTCACTTTGTTTAGCAACTATTTTCTGTCACAAACATTAAACCCATACACCAGAATGATGGATGCTGAGCATAAACAAGATATGCATAATTTATTACTGGATTCATCAAAAGTTAATAGCAATGTGAAAAGCACAGCACTTTGAAAAAACAATCACTATTATTACTTCTGTATATGGGCTAGGATTACTGTATCACTAATGGCATCTTATGGTGTAGAAGTCCCTCCTTTCCCTTCTCAGGGCTAAAACAGTGCTAGTTGTCACATTCCACATAACTTTGCCAAAGTGTATCCAGTAATATTAAGATGCAAGTGCTCAGCACTGGTTTACTAGCATGGATGACTACTGAGCACAAAATGGGAAGTCCTCAGAATCATTTTAATTTTCATACGTGTGCTTCAGATGCAGACTTTGAGTAACCCCTCATGATTTTTTTTCATAAAAGGACTTTTTACCTCTAAGCAGTTTATGCAGTCTCTCGTCTGTATCATTTTGCACTGGCCTAATTGGAAACCATGCAAAGATTGATGGCAATACACTCAGCACATGTCAAGAAGCAAAGCAGAAGGATATCTCAGTTCCTGTAATTCACACAGTGAATACCTTTGTCTGATCCAGTTCTGAGGAGAGGCTCTCTAAACTGCTAAAGTTTAAGATACGTTCAAGTACAGAGCTTGCTTGATTGAGATACTTTACTACTGTTTCTTTGTCTCTTTCAAACTGCTCCCATTTATTTATTGTGACCTAAAAAAACAAACAAACCCAAAACAGGAACACAAAGACAAGGAGATCAAAGGAGAGAAAACAAATTTTTCATTGTAAGTTACTCAAGAAGGAAAAAAGTGAAAGTCCTGACATAAAATAAAATAGTTTCTCCTGAAAAACCTTCTACTCAATAGACAAAACTGTTCCAAACCAAACAAAAGAAAAGTTTTCCCTTGAATTTTCAGATTCTTGCTGTACTGTGCTAAAAAATCACTTTTCCCTAAGGTGCCAGCAATATTTAAATCTCATATTTGAATGTCCTGTAAGATGTCTGAAGTAATACATGAAGAGACTTATGGTGACAGGCAGTCAAAAATATCTAAAAGGATTTTCAAGTTCTTTAATGAAATAAATTATAGTAGAAGAAAATCCCTACTCATGGGAAAATGACACATAAGAACCTATTTGCTCATTTCTCATAATGTAGAATTTTGATTAACACGCAGCATTTAATTACCTGTCACAAGACTTATGACAGCTTAAAAAACTATTTTCTTGATTATGAAGTAGAGTTTAAGACCTTACTTATGAGAATCCTTAGAGAAAAAATGGGTTTCAATAATAAATGTTTATATTAAGAAGTAATTTGAGCTCTATTGATCATGTTTCTCATCTTGTGTTTTATCATGGGGAATAGTTTTGATGACTTTAAACACTTGCACAGAATAGTGGACAGCTGGATTACCATTCTGCTTAGAGAAATGCAAAGGGTAAATCACATATGGATGCAAGAAGGTATAAATTCTAATCCCAGTTCAGTCAGTGATACAAGATGAAGCAATCCATTTGATTTCTCTCTGACTTTTCCCTTATTTAAATTGAGGATGACAGCATGTATTTCACACAGTAATTGTGAGGATTATACTTGCACAACATCATATCTTATTAACCTAATATCCAGCCTAAGGATTCTCAATTAAAGGGCAATGTCATCTTTAGTAACCAGCAGAGAGACCCCATCTAAAAATTAATTCACAGACAAATTATTTAAAATAACTTTTATGACTGAATAGTTGGAACTTTTAAACACTTCCAAACAGAACGCTATTTCTTTATTAATTAAGAGGTATATAGCAGCTTGACAAAGTTTTGACAGAGATATTTCTGTGTGCAAAGGACCCACCTGCAGTTGCTCTTCACGTTTCTCCATAGTCTGCTGCATATTCTCCAAAGTTCCCTCCAATTTTTGCAAATCCTCTCGCACTGTGCTGGGCAATCCACCTTGGATCTGCAGCCGTTTGGCTTGGGAAATCTGCTTTTGCACATCTTGCCTTTTTGCACGGAGTCTCCTTGTCCTTTGCTAAAAGGATTCATTCAACAGGAATGATCAGACATCCTTTCTCTAACATGTTTGACCTACACCAACCTTGCTAGGTAAGCTCACAGCTCCCTGCTCAGTTCTGCTCTGTGTACCTTTGGGTTTGCGTCAAAGTCTCTTTCTACATTAACAGATCCCGTATCACAAGAAAAAGAACTCAATGAGAAGTTAAGTATTTCTACGTCTCCTAAGATGGATAAGGAACATGGAGTATTGAAAGAATGAATTCAAACCTTAACACATGCACCAAAGAGTTTAGATAAGGCACAGGTAAGACATTGTAGTGCTTGGTGAGACAGTAAGCCATGTCAGACCCCACAGAAATAGTTGTTGATAAAAAACACTTAAACAATGCCCAAACACTGGCAGTAAATTATTCATATTCTTACTAGCTTTGAGCGGGTCTCAAAGATAATTTCCAATATTTGGCCTTAAAGGCCATGATTCTTGCTGTATGCAAGCCATACCATTGATTATTACTGTAGATTGTAGATGTTTTGATCTATTATCAGTGCATAAAAAGCCTCCTGTTCTACTCCTACAGAATGGAGGCCCATCTGTCACAACAGTAGCTATCTAGAGAAGGGGATGAGGCTACAGCTACACCTTCCCTCCAGCATTTAGAGTTGAGGCCACATCAAACTGCTGAAGTAGAGAAATTTCCAAAACTATAATTGTAACCAATTTCCTATGACTGAATCTGAAATGCAAGCTTTAAAATGGTAAAAAAGAGAGTACACTTAACCAACATTTAAAGTAAATGAAGCTTGTTTTTCAGGTGCTTTGTGCCCCAAAAAAGCATGTGAAATAAAAGCTGAAAAACAAGCTCATCTTTGGGATCTAGCATTAAAAAATTACTGAAAACCATTTTCATTAGAAGAAATCAACACTAGGCCATACAAGACTATTTCCTTTATAACTCTTCTAAGTTTAAATACAAAGAGTTATGCTAATAGACATCACAAAAAAAAATTGGAATAACATTAATTCTTCCTTTTAAAAAAAAAATGGATATGGACATGAGTAATTGTTCTACCTGATGATGCAGTAGTAGTTGCTGAGCTTGTAATAAGCTTTCTGTATCCAGGATCCTTTCAGCCTCTGCTTGTACTTCTTTAGAGTTGCTGATTAACTCTTCAATTGCACTTTTAACTTCTTCTTTGTACTGGACACAGTCTCCAACAGCTCCTAAAGTATTTTCAATCTACAATTACAGTAGATTGTAGATATACTATGTAAACATAGTATTTCATGTTGAAAGTTACATCTATATTTTAAGGGTACATTTATATCCGGAATATTTTTTTCAAAAAATACAGTAAATTATTTAAATTCAAACCCTTCTTATCTTCAGCATTCTTGACACCTTTAACTTTACATTGAAAGAGTGTCTGTAGACTTAAAATGTGACAGGAGACCTTTATCTTGTTTAAACATTCTCCCTATTACATTGCCATACAACAAACAGCCATCCATGACAGCGACTTACTGCTGATCACTTAGAAAATACACTCTCTTCTTATCCTTGCAAGCTGACCCAGATTTCGAAACACCTGCTCTACTCAACTCACAAAAAATCTGGCTACGATTTGGATTGTCTTGAGCAATGCTTTGATGAATCACAAATACATTAAAATGTCCTACTATCCTAATTTTATGGACCACAATGTGCACATAGTGCAACATCCAGCCTCAGCTTGAAGAATTTCATAAAGACAAGGGTATATCCATTCAATATGTCTGGAAGTTTTTCCCTCTTTGCATGATTCAGCTAACTGCTTGTAGATGATTGTCAGTACAGGTTCTGTTTCTCATACAGTTCTTTTGTTTTAAGGTTCTAATCATAAAGTATTGCAGATACTTTCCCCTCTCCTCTCCCATCCCCTCCCCTCCTCTCTGCTCCTTTCCTTATTCTTAGTCTTTACTCTCCAAAAAACATTGTTGAACTCCGAAAATCCCCAGTATCAGTCCTTGTCTAAACAGCATCATCCATCTGATTAACAAGCTTTATAAACAGTATTCAAACTCTTAAGAATCAGCAGTCTTTTAACTATAGTATAGAGAGCCATTTAGATTACGCTTTTAGATTCAAAATAAGTATAGATTCCACCTCTTATTTTTTTTTTACCTTCATTAACTTGCACTCCTGTATCATTCCGACTTTTAGAGAAAACAAAAAGCAACAACCCCCAAAAAACCCAAAACATAAAGATAGTATCTTAAATTTTTGCAGTCATTTGGAAATCACAACATTGGTTGCACCAACTTTCCAAACACAATTTTTATAACAAAGAAGTTTAGAAGAGTTTTAGTAAATACATAGAAATTTTATACATTTGGAATGCCAAGAAGACTTCCACAAGAATTGACAATAACAACAGAATTTAAAGTCTGAACATCTTTGTCCTGAACTCTTTGTGGGTCTATTCCACCTTCTAAGTGCAAGTTCCTCTAAGTTTCACCTGATATTTCTTTTAACTGTATAAATTATGAATCAATAAGTTCCATGAGAGCCCACAGAACTCAAGAGTTCAGTGATTCAGAGAGGTTTTGCTTGTTACGAGTCAGAAATTCTCCATGATTTCCACAGCTACAGTATCTCATTATCATTCAGGCCTCAGAGAACTGCAGCCTTTTCCTGCAAATTCAGGGCATGATACACATCCCTAATGACTAGAAACTACCTCAAACCAGTGCATCATTTCAGCATAAAAGACAAATAAAATAAGATTGAAGTAAAACTCTACATTCACCAGCTGACGTGCATCATGGTTTTGCCAATGTTCACTACAAGCTGATTTAAATAAACTAGAAATAAGGATATTTTGATTCTAGAAATGTTTACTATGATACTTTCCAATTCTGCAAAGGGAAAAGATCCACTATAATAATGTCAGGTTTTTTTGCCTGCTACTCTCAATGCTTTGCTACCCATGGAGTATAAATGAATTTTTCCTTGCTGAATGCTTGCAGTTTAATTAAAAAGCACAGCAGGGCACTTATGGTTGTGAAGCCATGATTGATGTCATTTCATGTGACACTGTAAATGAAGAATTCCTGTGCCCCTCATACTGTACCTCAGCCAGCAAATCTAGAAGTCCCTTGAAGTCACTGGAAAGTTTACAAAGCTCATCCTCTGTCTCTTTGGCCTCCAACTCAGGACACACTGCAGTCAAAACGGCAAGTCTAGATTTCAGCCAGCTGTGGTTTTCTCCATACTTGTGAACATGCTTCCTAATTTCCTACAGAAAAAATGAAAACATATTTTCTTCAAATAAACAAAGCACATTAATAACTGGCATTCATGGTTATCAGTTCAAAGATTAATAGTGTAAATGTACTACTTTCATTTTTAACACTAGAAATGTAGTATTTTTCTACTTCCATACGCTATCAGATTCTGTTCCAGATGATGGCTAGACTTGTGCATTTCTTCCATGCACTTTACTCTACTACTAGTTAGACTGTTCTTTAGTAGTGTGGAGCATTTTTCCCTCAAAAACTTTTTTACTTATGATAGAAAAATGATACCACATGATTGATGATATTTCTTAGTTATAATTTAAATCTTAATTGCTGACTTTCCCAAATATACAATTCCATGTGATATAGTTCTGTGGTTTTGTTTTTTTTTTCTTTCCTATTTAAGTAGCTTTTTCTCCCCTCTTTTCACTCAGTAGTTCATTTATATCTTCATGGCAGTACTGATGAGATGTTGCAAGCAGTGAAACTGTGTGAGTAAAACAGAATTTTTGGAGAAGTACCCTTTAAGCTTAAGGTCTATCAGTTTTAACATGATCATCTTAGTAATGTTTCTCTGTACAGTTCGCCTCATAACCTGCTCATGAGTTTCAGACAAACACCTACAGTAAGTGACATTCCTATTTTTGCTACTATTTTTGTATGTGAAATTAAAGAAAAGAGGGTCAAGGTGGGTCCCAAGTGACACAATAAATTATTGCCTTAAACTAATTTAACTAACCAACTCAATCTTCAACTATTCTATCACTTCTGTTACCAGACACCAAGGCAAAAGTGAATGGTAGAATACCTTTTCCTCTGCTGCTATACTAGAGAGAATTTTTGTTATAGATTTCCTTAAATCTAAGTAATTAAATGTAAGATCATTCAAAATCCTGCACTCCAGGAATTCTTGATTTTCTTTGCACAGCACATTTAACTGTGCATGGGATAGGATGAGGGGCAAATATTTATTCTATCTGACCCTCTATTTTTAATGTTACAAATATACAGGGGGAGGGATGTGCCATTCTCTAAATTATTAAAACTAGGAACTTCTGCCACCCTTTTGCCAAATGTTCAACTTTCTCCTGGAAATGTTTTTAAGAATATCAGGAATCAGCAGAGTTACTATGATCTCCACAGCAAAACAGTTGTACAGCTTCAGAATACAATTTTATCCAGAGCCCCAGGAGCGATGACCGCAGCTTTGTTAGAACATAAGCCAAGGGCTCACCCCAACAGATGCTTTACATTGCGTGTATTTGGCAGTATCATTAACATTTTCCTTTATCTTCTTTAGCTCTTTTTCTGTTGATGAAATCCAATTTACCAATTCAGAAAATCTGAAATAAAACATCACATAATGCAAAATAAAGAAAAAAGTGAGACAAAAATTGCCACCACCAAACCGTAACCCCTTAAATGTAAGCAAAAACTTATAAAATCCACTCAAAGCCCTACTATAATTTGATGAATTATGATATAAATTACAGTGTTCTACTTGAAGCTAACATCACAATATCACTCTTGGAGTGGTATTTATCTATGACAACATATAGAGGAGGGACCATGCATCAGGCTCTACAAGACCCAGCTAGCAATTTATCTGACACCTGCTCTTATAGCCCTTCCACGTGTCCGAGCGCTCTGTTAGTTTTATGTATGTGCTGTCTATTTGGGATTTGAGCTCCTTCAGGATTCGATGGCTGCTTTCCAAGGTACCCCTCACTGGATCAGAAACTGGCAGTTTTTGGCACAGTTCTTCAATTCGTTGTAGCCTTTTCTCACACAGGTGGTAAGATCCCTTATCACCGAAGAACAACTGATGGGAAACAAAGCAGAAAATTCAAAAAAAATACAAACTTGGAGAAATCAAAACGCATACCTGTTAATTTTTTCTATAAACTATTAAGCTCAAATAAAAATTTTTGTTAAAGACCACAAGAATTTATCTGATATAAGCTGGGCACAAAGGGTTTAGTGGCTTAAATATTAGTCAAATTTTCTGTTTAACATTGACACTGAAATGTATTTCTATAAATGCCCCCGTGGTGGTGTATAATTCATACCACGTGTTCCTTGATCATTCTTTCATTGCCTTCTCTTGATAACACCTTGTTCTGTCGAGCTAGTTCAGCTTTGCACTCCTCCACTGTGACCAGAAACTTGCTTTTCTGTACTTCAATCTTCAAGTGGATCAAATGATATGGGGCTTCTGTTTGAAGATCCTATACAACCACAAGGGCAATAAAGAAGCACAGAGAGAAAATACTAGTCCCATTACTTCAGGGTGAAGCTACTACAAATAAATTATCTAAAAAGTGATAATATAGAAAATTAGGCATGTATGTGCATGAACAGATAAGGGTTTCTCTGTATTTATTTTAATAACAATATGCCTTAGATATATTATTAACTTCATAAGTTGGGACCAAAATGTAGATTACAGAGACATCTTAATTCTTGGCAAGATATACCAAATACTTCCTGTATAAAATAGCATTCACAGCTGCTTCCAGAGGTTTCTACTTGCCTGCTAGTGAGAGACCAGTCATTCAGCACTCCAGCTTTGACCAGCAACATGCTATAGCACGCAAAAAATTCCACAGCTTATAGGCAAATTTTGTTCATTTGTTAGAGTCTTTGGGAGAAGACACAATTTAAACTGATTGCCTAAACCCATTTCAGTTTTTTTGATTGGGAAAGTAACTGCAATCCTCCAACACCAGCATAAACAAGCTGACACCCATTCCCAAGAACTGTTCTTAACACAGGTATCACTATGGTACATAGTGTGGGGGGGCAGAAATGAAGCTTTTATAATTAATATCTCACATTTCTTGACTTCACTTAACCACTTCACATTGTCAGGAGGCTATTCATAGGTGCAGCTGTATCTAATGTCGTAAAAGAGACTTTTTTTTTTCCTTTTTTTTTCCCAATTGTACAGGAAACCAAATAATCAACTTGTTTTATTTTAATTTTTTTTTCAATATATAGGTCATGCAAAAATGTTCTGAAGCGAAGATTTACAGTTTCCAGAGATACCATTCACTAACCTTCCACTGCCTATGGAGTTTTCTCACAGCTTCCTGCAGGCTGTGCTGCTCTTGTTCTGGGAGGATGTCAGTAAGTTCATCACAAGCTTTCAGAAAAGCATTTAGGACTCTCTGATCCAACTGGTTAAAGAATTCCTGAAGTTGAGGCAGAAAGTGAGAAGGTGAGAGGATGAAGCTGGTTATTGATACGGTAACCTGCCAACATAAAGTTCCCTAATACACACTGTAAGTTTCAAGATTACTTCTGTTGCATTGAGGAATTGAAGTTTGAGCAAAGGAAATAACTATTTCTAGCTATTTAAAATCCAGCAAATTAATTTATTCTCAGCCAGTACACAGAGATGGTATTTTAACAAGAATACATTTTAAAGCTACATGCATAAGTAATAGTTATAATACAGACACAGATACTAATCTGAAAAAAAGAGCAGTGGATGTGTGAGACTGGCAAAATAGAGTGTTCTAACTCTCAATGATTCTACTGACAAAACCTCCACTAATTTCTACAGGGTCTTTTCACTTTCTAGTTGCTTATATCCATCAGTAAGAGAGGTGATCATTATTCCTTTCTGGTTTTCAATCTTAGCATTAGTGTGACCTGATCTGTATAACCTCTACACGTGCAAGAAACCCACATCAATTTCAGAATTAAGTAGGCTTTTCACTTGTATGTCATGCACTCAAAGATTTCCATGAGGAAGGTCAGAGAATTTACTCACGCTATGTTTCCTGAGAAGTTCTTCAGGATTTCCTTTTTCTTTTAAGCAACAATTGGCAATCTGTATTACTTTCTCCAGCTCTGCTCTAGACTCCTCAAATTTCTTCATCAAACGGCTATTTGCTTCTATGTTTTTTCTCCACTCACCAGCTTTCCTGACCATATTCTGAGTTACAAGCAAAGAAAATGAGCTGGCACTTTCACACTGATTTTTATTTGCTCTCTTTCATCATGATCTTACAAAACATGCATTTAATTTGTGTCACTCTCTTAAATATGCTTTTCACCATGCTTCTCTCTCTCATGCTCCCATTTTCACAATTTTTAATACTGATACTAAGGCTTGGGCTAATGTCATCCTTCATTTAAAAAAAATGAATTAGTAGATATCTAATATAGACGTCTCTGATACTTTCAGAATGCCTTTGCCATTTGGTGTGTGCGTTTCTTTCCTAAAGCCTGCTTTCAAATGTAAAGCTTGCAATTCCATTTTTCCCTAGTATCAAACTACCTCCTCCTAATATGACACGATGGCTAGGTGGTTCGACCCATGGATCCAGCCAGTTCCATGCTACAGGTCTTCTGACCTGGAAGAAGTTCATAGGATTATCACGTGAATAGGTCAGATAAGTCACCATGTAGAAAGCTGCTTATAAGGAAGACAGCAAATAGTTTGCTTTAGTTGCTGAAATCATCTAGTTTTGCAACTTTAGTCACAGCTTTTCTATTATGCTTTTTAGTCTGTCCCAGTGCATTGCATTATTCAGTGGTTACAATTCCGTAAGGAAGTAACAAAACTTACCAGGTGAATTGAACAGTTGGGCAGTATAAGTGATGCAAGTTAATTCCAACACTGCTTACTGTACATATGCTTCACCATCCTCACTGATTACAAATCCCAGTATAAAGAATTGTAACGAGTTTACCCAGTGAGCTAATCTAATCTGTCTTTCTCAACTTAAACATCTTACTAAATCTTTTTAAAGCTTCCCAATAAAATAAATGCATAACATTAGAATACTAAAGGAATGTATTCTTTACAGGAAAAACTGCTAGTTTCCAGTATTTTAACTCTAGGAATACCACTTTTTGTATGGTTATGCCATATTTTATAGGTTTACTTTCCAACACAAGAAGAGATAAACCACCCTCCAACTTTATAGGAACAGAATAATTAATGTTGAACACAGTAAATTTACCAAGTTACAACAGTATCTGCTTTTGCTACTATAAGCTATATTTAAATAATGATTTCTAAATGATTTCTGTGTTATAAATCAAACTCCACTTATCTACAAATAAAACCAACAAAATACAATATGAATTTCATAATCCACCTCTCAGAGAGAGCTCTTTACTGACAGGTGATTTTCTGTGGTTTAAAATTCAGTTTAGATAGCTTTAAAGTGAAAAATAAATGCCTGAAAACAAATACAATAGAACCCAGTATCTGGATATCTTACTCCAAGATAATCATAAAATCATAGAATATACTGAATTGGAAGTGACACAAAAAGATCACAATGCCTACCTCTCCACAGGATAACCCCAAAAACCACACCATGTGTAATGGTTTTCATACTAGAGTGGGGCTAGACTGGGGCTGAATAACCCTGAAAATATCAGTAATAAATGACAATAACAACATAGAGCTCTACAGGTAAGGGGGAATATAGCCCAAAGCACACACCTTTATATTAACAAAAGCAAAGTATTTGCAACTTTCTGTATTCACAATTCATGACATTTTCTGAGGAAATACTAAGCCCAGCAATAGTAGCACATGCAAAGTTTCCCTTTCATGCTTTGTGTGAAATGGATTGTATGGGAATATAGGAGTAAATAATTAGTCAAGATAATAAAGTCAGGGAAAACAAAAAACAGTGCAGCCTTAACAGTAGGATTTCAGGTTCCTCATTCCAAAGGAGCCTGAGACAGATGAAAGTTCTCTCAAATCCCAGGTTCAGCTGTGGCAGGCTCGCCTCGGAATACATGGAGAACATGACTGTCAGTCCCCTGACCACTTATACCTAATGCAGACAAGTCCTTAATTAATAACTTGGCACCAGAGAGGAGAGTTATCCAGGATGGCAGATGATGTGGATGCATCAGTAGGATGGATCAACTGTATATGAATATACTTTCAAAAATATGCACCAAGGTATGACATTATTACCTGAAAAGTAATCTGAACTTGTGTAACTTTCTTCTGAAATGTTGACTGATGAAAATGCTGTAAAACTTCACTTGAAGCCACAGACTGCAGGATACTCTGACTGTTTCTCTCAATAAGGGACAAATCTTTCTTGCAGTTTTCTTGATAAGCTACCAAATCCTGAAAGAAAAAAACATATATCCACCCTGGCCAGGAGCAAAGGAGAGATAAGTTTGGCAAAAAAACAAGAAGATGTTTTTGACAATAAGAACAAAAGGGGTGAAGTCAAAGAACCAGAAGAAACAGACTACAAAAAATATATTACACAGGATAACACAGACGACACAACTTTCTCCTTGTATGCTAAGTCCTGTATCCAAATAGAGCTCTAGCTAGTTATAAAAAAAACCCAACAAAAAAACCCCCACAAACACAGACAGGTACCCAAGCTCTTTGGATAGTTTTAGAGACTGTTGGTCAATACATTATTCTGTGATTTAGTGTTATAGGATTTCTATGTATTGTACACCTGTACGTAGGCAACAGTGAAATCAGTAGATAAAAGAATGACAGCTCTCAGTCGCAGGTTGAAGACTTTACCTTTCAAAAAAATCTTTCATGTCAGCTTTTAGAATTCAGATTTCATTACAAAACACATTAAGTAATGAGTTAAAAAAAAGAGGGACAAAAAAGAAAACATTCATGATGTACCACAGGCTGAAAAAAAAAGGTTAAAAAACCTGCAGTGACAAAACCATTCTGCTGCCTAAGGTACACTCTATTCCTCAGCACAAATCTTGGTTTACTCTCTGATCAGGCAGAAATCAGCACTCTCCATATAAATGATATGATTCTGGTTCCTTGGCTGGCAAATAACTGCAGAAGCAACATGTCTTTTTACTGTGACCTTCTGGGACAGGTTAACTTTTGAAAACAGAAGAAAGGAGCACTCTTAGCAGCTGCTCCTTAACCTCCAGTTTGGACATGACTCATCTGGTGTTCATAAACAGAAGATGATTTACTGGGGAAAATAAATGGACTGCCTTGATTCAAGCTCACCAGATCACTTTTACTGAAATGTAATCAGAGCTTGAAGTCACTGGAAGAGGAAACCCTTCTCATTAAAGGGTCCATTTTCATTGAATTATTGGGCCAATCTCAAGAGTCATTATAGGCTTAAACTAATTTATACACATATACACACGTACACATGAAATAAAATCCTTTTGCTTTATTTTTTTCCTAGGGGTTCTAAATGGTTTTGAAATACTTCAGCTTTCCATAAAAAATCCATTTATTTGTATTACCTGTCAAATCCAACTCTATGAAATGTGTACTTCAACTTTAGGAGACTTTCTAGGCTATACAACACACACTGATCATATTCTCTAATCTGCTTAATAAAAAATCCAAAGTATTTCTGATACTTCAGTCCAGTAGATTTAAAAAGAAAAAAAAAAGCCTTATATTTACTTCTTGGATTGAAACCAAGGACACTAGAAGGAAACACAAGTTTCAATCTTTGTATGTTTATGCCAAGCTGATTTTAGGTTAAGGCTCTATTTGCTGCCTGAATATGAAGAAGCAATACTGAGTTGCAATCCAAATTCCCAGAAGGGTAATTACAAATACTCAGAAACAGCATATCTTTTTACAATGTTTTTGAAACTTACTTGGGCTTTTTGTTTAAGAACAGTTGTGGGTTGTGCTTCAGGATCCAGGATAGAAATTATTTCATTGACTTTTTCAAGAGATTCATAAAAATGTGTGATTTGTTTCTCCAGTTCTTCCAGTGGAGACAGGAGACGCTGGCATTCATAGAGCAGGGCACATGAATACTCCTTAATCTTTGGGCCATTAAAAAAAAATATGGAAAAGGTTGTAAAATTCAGCAAATAATAACTTTCTTTGCATATAGGTTTATGTAGTTGCTATCTAGTCTTTCTAAAGACTGATAAATCCTGACCCTGTTCTTTTCTTAAAGAAAAGAATATAAAATTTAAGAATAGTAATCTTAGCATTTCCACCCTGAATCAATCTGTTACAACTATTTATTTGTTCAAATGCAAATATGTGAGCATTTATGTACAGGAGCTTACTATTTATTAGTTCAACAATCAACAACATGTGTAGTAGAGAAAGCATTTTGCAACCTTGCTCAGTTGCTCCTTGATCCGTGTCAAAGTTCCCAGCATTTCATTCACTTCCTCTTGGGAAACTTCTTTTGTGAGAAGTTGCACTGTCCTTGTAAGCGCTTTGTACTGAGCTTCCATTGCAGGCAAATTCTGCTTAGTATTCTGAAACAAGTGTTTGAAAAAGTATCTCAACAAGATTTATGCATTTATACATTCATGGGAGATATAAGTTTGATAATAGATATATATTCTAATTATCAATTATTTTCATCACTGAAAGAATGGGTCATGTTTCAAATGAATGAAAACTGAGCCAAAGGGTATAAGTCAATTCATCTGAATATCACTTGAAACTACACAGAAAGAAATATCTAGTGGGACAGTGTCTTGGAAATTTTCTCTAAAAATGTCACTCATATAATACAGTGATTTATATTAGTTATAGCCAAAATCATAACCCTTCCCCGCCACCCCCCAAAAAAAAAGGCACCACTGCTAAAAAAAAATAAAAAATTAGCAATGGAAATGTACACCAATATACTTTTTTGCTATCAAAATTAAATAGTTACAAGTTTCTCTCTAATGAAAGAAAGAAAGAAATTAAAGTAAGACACTTACTTCTAAATCTTGTACAAACGTCTTGACATCAAGGAAGGACATTTCTACAGGCGTTGAAAATTTCCTATTGTTTCCATCAATAAAAGCTGTCAATTGGGCAACACTGTCCACATACTCTTTCTTCATTTTGTCTAGTTCATCTGCTCGAGCATACTACAAAAATGTAAAGCAAAAAGAAACAATCAAAAAATAACCACTCAATGAGGTATCTGGCAATTAAGAAATTACTTAAGAGAATTAGCATGTTTTCAGTGCAATTGCTTGCTGGAAAAGTTATATTCAGTGAAATACAATGTAATGGAAACTAATCTATATTATTTAAACATTAATCATCACCTGCATTAATTTTGATAGTGATGATACTACAATGAATAGCATGCATACTAGAGGTCAGCATACTAGAGGTCAGCCTTTCTTCAAGGTTTAGATCATTTGGGGAATGACAAACTCATTTGTTTCTAGCCTAGAATCAACAATTCAATTTAATTTTTAAAATTCAGCAAAGAGAATAGAATATAAAAAGCCTAGAAAAACTCAAGGATAAGAAAAAATTCACTAAAAGAATTCTGGGTGGAAGCAGGGGAAATATAGGACTTAGAAAGTGGAAAAAGTTGTATGACAGAAATGGTGAAAAACCAGTGAGAAAAAAAAACATATAACCAGCAAAAGAAAGAAGGTGCATAAGTAAGGGGAGGAGGCATGTACATAAGTGAATCACCCTAAATATCATCAGCAAATATAGCTTGAGAACATTCTAGTGAACAGTCCGGAAAAGTTACAATAAAAGAGAGGCAATCATTATTTGTTTTTCCTTTTAACTTGACTGAATAGGATATAGTCATGCCAGTAAAGAAAACAGATCCAGTACCTTCAAATAGGCAACTGCAATTTAAAATCACGAAATATCATTAGATCTATATTGACTATAGCAAAGATATTTTCTAATGTGTTTATAAGGTGTGAAATACTTCTGTTCAATTAAGCTCACATCTTCTCTTTACTTTTTAAAGAGCAAATAAAGAAACAACAATTCTTTTCCTAACAGTAGAATCTCTTTAATGAGAGAAAGGGTAGGGTTGTTTTTGTTTTTTTTTCATTTACTATCAGTGCCTCCTTGTAGGTAAGATAGAAGTAAAATCTGACTGATTTGGGGAAAACATTCAGTTAAGTAACTTGCACTGTACCTATTTATATTTGCAGTACAATAATTGAACACAATTTTCATCAAAGAGTCCTTAAAATTTTCACTGTTTAGCTTTACAAGAGTTTTTATAACTATAGCTACTGAAAACCAATCATTTTCTTTGAAGAACAGTAGAGGATATGTGTAAATAACATTCTCTGTATTAAGACAGGTGACCATAGCAAGAAACTACAGCTTTGTACTAGTTGAAAAGATCCAAAAATAAAAATAAATAACTGTATAACCAAAAAGGTAAATAAAGGAAGAACCCAAATAAAATTAACTACTATCAGAGAGTAATTTCTAATTTAAATAATGATGAACAGCTAAGCACTTTAGTAGGTCATCCTATAGTCTTACTAGTGGGGCAATCTGTCTTGATTTCATGGAAATGACAAAGTAAATATTTAAAACTAGAGAGCAAAATCACTTACCTGCTTAACTTGCATAAACAATTCTCTCCATCTTCCATTTAGTAACAGAAGCTGCTGTTTAAGATCTCTGGAAATGGTCTCATCACATGTTTCAATGAGAAAATTACCAGCATCATTCATGGCTGTGTGCTGCTGGATCCAGTGAGGTAGGTGCCGGAAGAAATCCTGAAGAGGAAAAGGAAAACATCTTTCCAGAACCCTTTCAATTAATTTTTATCTTAAATCATAAAACTAAAATTTAATCACCAACTTATGGCTTGATAAAAACTCTTTGAACAATTTTCCTCTGAAGCTCTTCACATCAAATATGCCATAATAGAATTTCAATGTTTGTGAACGTAACCTGTGGAACTAAAAATTACTACCACTTTACTTACAGGTCATTTTACTCAGGAGAGTAGCTTCAGTTAAACAGATGGAACTACTCCTTAAGAGAAAGCTCGATGACTAAAAACACTGTTAAAGCTCACCTAGTTTCTGTCTTGTCTTCAAACAACATGGGCTGATACTAACCTGAGCCATATCCAGGCTATAGAGGGATATTTCCCCTGCTGTAAACTACATGCAGCTTTCCAGGGTCTGGCATCCCAGAAGACATGTTAAGACTGATTGTTTTTAACAGTGCCTCCTCCTATCTCAGAGCAGGTGAGTGCAAAGGTGAAAGGAATGGTTCTCACTGATTTTTATCCTCATGTCACCATGAGACAGCCTAAATAGACTGTATGCATCTTGTAGGCAGATACATGAGCATAAACTGGGAGAGAAGACAAAAGACCAGCTCCCTCACTTCTTTCTCTCTCTTCAAGAGAATGGGAAAAAGCTCTATCCAACCATATTGTCAGGCATTCCAAGTTTCAGAGCAACAGTTCTGAAACTTTATACTTGTCAGAACTCATCCACATGTAAAAACAGTTCAGCTACAACTGAAAAGGTCAAATGGATGTATACTGGTCAAATGTCTTGAAGAGAGAATTGACTAGTATACATCCATTTCACTACTTCTTTTCAATTGCATCTGAAAACAACACATAGTGTTTTCAGTTCCTAAAGCATACAGGTGCTCTGCACTGATATATCAGTGAATAAAGTTAATCACCTCAGTAAATTGTATCTGCAGTTTGAATCTTCCACTTGAAGTGGGGCAAATCCCTCACTTTGTGCAAAGACTACCCTCTATAAGCACATTCAAAAGAAATTAAATCTACTGAATCTGAAACTGGTCAGGTCTTCAATGGTCAGGCTTACTAGAGGTCAAGAAGGAAAAGCACATGGAGTAAACTACTCACATCCTTGCTCCCACACACCTATTCCCAGAAACCACTACCTTCCTCAGACCCTGCTGGGACTCCCTCCATTTCAGAAGCCAACCTAAAGCATGTGTGAAATTTAATTAAGTCTGCCAAACAAACTGTGAAGCACACCTCGTTTCCAATTAAAACAATGCAGCTCTTTTTAAGGAAGTCCCCACGTGAGATCTAGAAGCTCCCTGAAACCTTTAGTATACAGATGTGTGAGAAAACTGTGGAAGAGTGCAGGGATTAAGAGGTATTGCAAGTACATAAATGAGTTGTAGAAGGAGCAGTTTGAAAAAATCCAAGAGCATACTGGTCTTTTTTCACAAGATCTGTGGTACCGGTTAACAGTAAGGTTTCTGAAAACAGAAGCCAATGAGAAAGCCATCAAGCCACTTTCTTTTCCAAAGAGAACAGTGGTATGTGCTGGTCTTGAAATGATACAGGATAATGAAAAGAAGAAAGCATGACAACATGATAAAGGGCTATAGCCTTTGCCTAGGATAGCGTATGGTGGGTTTAAGTAGTATGAGTAAGGTTTGCAAATGAGAAACTGTGTCATATTACTGACATATTTGTGTGTTTATAGAACAAATATTTTGAAATGTTTAAAAATGTTTAATGTCATATTCCAAACAATAATGACCATATTTCACCCAGTATTTCAGATGCTTTTCCTGATGGCTGTAAGACTGTTGATTGTACAAATCAAAATAAGAATTGCTTTTGATTTTAATAATCAAATAGTAAACCTGATAAATTGGAATTGTCTAAGTGAACATAATTCTTGGAGAGTGCTAGATTCAACACTAAAAGTACAAGTAACTTCTGAAATACGTATCTCAGTCTACAGGTGGATTATGGTACCACTCAATAAATAATCTTTAACAGTTTTGAGCCATTGCAATTTTAAGAAGAAATTAGCATTTTAGGAAGAAAACTGCTTTCATGCCTAAGGTTTTCAATACGGCTTTTTTATGAGAATGGTAAGAATTACTTGTTGGACATGTTAGAAATCAGAAGCAAGTATATACTCTATGGGTATGTTCAAATTTCTGCTCTGAAAAATCTTTAATGATAAAGTTACAGATCTGATTAGAGAAGTAAATGTTTTGATCTTATTCATATTCATGGATTCAAGAGTATTTAATTTTGAACACTGCTCAGTTACTTACATAAAACATACACCATTATTTAAGATCACCTTGATCAGCTGAAATCATCATTCCTGATCAGTTTTTATTTATATTATACCAGACTATTCCTTTTCACGGTTTTATTTTTATTTTAGAAGTGTATCCCATTATTTTACAACAGTTTAAACTAATAAACTTTAACAAAAACTACACTGTTCTTTCAAACAACATTAAATGCTGATTGCTGACCTTATGTCAAGTTTGTCATCTTACAACCAATGAAACCCCTACTTTTGTGTTAAGAGCTGTATAGATGCTACACTGGGTAGCTACATTTAGCACCTATTAAATGCAGGTCTATTCAAGTCAATCTAGGTCATTACTGAAGGTCCAAAAACTTAAATCTTAGTGCTTAAGTACAGCACAAAAAAAAAATAAAAAAAAATATTTATAACTGCAGGTCCTGAGGATGGTTTGCCTAAAAATTTCCTAAAATGCCAGGGAAATGGACTCATTACTTACCCACCAAACAAAACAATACATATTAATATTATCGTAATGCAATGAATATTAAACCCTGTCATCTACATGGTAGAAAAATCAGTGGAAAGAGTAATTTGCTTTAAGTGTCTTATATCTAACCCATGACTATGCACTTCGGTGTTAAGAGCTGTATTTGCCTCTAAATCATATAACATTCCTTTCTCTGAGCAATACTGCTGCCCTATATTTATGTCAAAGATGACTGCAATCATGCTATCACAGATGATGTTTTCCTTCATTGTGTGTATATACATTTATGCCTGTAGATGCTATACAAGCAAATGTTGAAATACCTATGATGAATGAAGACAGTATAGAAAATCTGAAAAAAAGCTCTCCCTCTTGTGTGACATTTCACAAAACAAGCTAAACAAATGCAAAAACATATCCCACATTTAATAATTTACTAAATAACCAGATACATATGCTATTAGTGCATACCTTTTTAGACTGTTCAGGCTGATTCAGCATTTTTTCAGCATCTTCAAGCCAAGCTTGTAGTCCTGCCACAGTGCTGCTGTATCTGTCCCAGTTAGCAATTACTTCTTCCAGCATGCTTCTTACACTTCTCACCTCTACTGAGAGATTCCTCCACTGAGCTGTGGTATCACTCATGAATTTCATCACATTCTCAACTTCTTCCACTGAGAGACAGAAAAGACATTGATTGTTTTAGTTCATTATTATTTCTGTAAAGTTTAACTTTATGTTATGCTTATCCATTTTCATCAGTTACATAGTCTACTGTAACTTCTACTTCAATAGGGTTTTATACACATGTCCACTTCACAGCCCCATTTTAGTGCAAAATCATGACTGAGAAATTAAACCTGTGAATTAAAGGCTGAGGAAAGTACATACAATGAATGCCAAATTAAAACAGTCATACTGCATAATCTGTGTGGTGTTCATTTCAAATCTGCAATTAAAAAAACCGAGATAAACTTGCCTTAGAAAAGCAGAAAATGAAAGATGTACAATATAAAGACACATATTATGTCTGCATTGAAAAGTATGGAAAGAAATTCTGATCTTTCTTCCACTGACTTTGAAACTTAACTGCTGCTAATCTTTATCATTTAATTTCTAGTTTTTTCCACATGGCAAAAAAGTAAGAAGTGTGTTCTCACTCTAGGAGGGAAAAAATAGAGAAGGACCAAACAAATGCTGAGACTTCATAAAAGACGCAGAATACAGATACTTTAAACAGTTTCTAATTTGCGCTGCTATTGCTGAATTCATATTTACTTGTCCTTTAGAAAGCAATTTGTTATTGAATTTTATTAATAGCATTAACCAAATCTTATGATTTTTATTCTTTTTGAGAATACCTTGTAAAAAAAAAAGTTTACTTTTGTAAAATTTGGGCATCAATATCAACTCAAATTTCAAAATAAACAAAGGCAGCTATTTTCTCTTCCCTTCAGATGCTGCAGCAACCCTCCACAGACATTACTGTCAGTAGAGATTAAAGTGATCTCCTGTCTGTTATTATCTAGGTCAAATATTGCCCTCGAATTCTCACTGAACTCAGCAGTGTTCAGGAATGACAGGAGGCAGCTGTTGAATCATCTACATATTTTTCTCATGTATACTTCAACTATCATTTGAGTTCCTCTGATAGGTTTTCAGAGTTAATGAAGAACCTTCAATAAATCAAAGGATTTATCATTGCAGCTACAATGATACTTGGACCAGCTCTGTATTTGTGCTTTTCTAGTAAATGAAGTCAAGCAAGGGAGCATTTCCAGGCACCAGGGCATGATGGTGCCTACTCCTATGTCTCTGGCACACTTTTGGCCCAAATCAATAATACTGAAATAATGCAAATTCCATGGATGATGGAATTCTCCCATGAGGAGGTCCGCACATGGCCACCCTCCTCTGGAGATTCAGAAATCTGCAGTAGGAAATCTAAAAGCAGGAGGGCAGGCTGCTCTGGACCAGGTGACATGCTAGAGAATATGTGAAGTTGGTACCAGAGGCTGTAGTCTCTGGTGAAATGCAGCTGCTCTTGATGAACAGCTCTGCTGCATGAAAAAAACCAAATATTAGGAGACCGATTTAGAGGAAACACGTCTAAAGAGATTAAAGTGCTGACCCAGTGACGAAAGAAAGACATTTACCTGAGCCATTTGCTTTGGCATACATTTCAGCTGCTCTTTTCAAGATCTGGTAAGTAACTTCATACTGCTCAAAGAACTTACTATTTTCAATAACAGACTGAAAAGAAAAAAAAAACAACAGACAAAATAAAGATAGCTATTAAGAATAAGGAAAAACTCCATGAAATTACATCAGGATAGTAATGACAACTTTTAACTTCATTATTCCTCCTTCCATATTTTCATCATTATAAAATAATATTTATAAAACAGTATATAAATTTCCCCTTTTCAAATTAATGGTACAGCAGAGTATATTATTGTAAAAACAGATTACTTTCCACATGGAAACATGATTTAAACTTCTTTTAGTCTGCTAATTGCTGACTTGCTGAAACTGATAATTAGAATGTGCAGAAACTGAGTAAATAGCTTGAAAGTTATTTAATGAAAACTGTTTAACATTGAAATCAAAGTGGAGCAATTTTAACAAAAGAGAAAATTTCCTTCATATCAGTCACCACAAATATCAAATCCTGTATTAAGCCTTTGCAGAAGGACAGGTTACACTTTAAGAGATAAAAAACACTTGCCTTATCCTTCAGTTTTTCTTTACCTCCCTTGCAATTGGCAAAAATAAGATCATGGAAACACTGCACAAAGAGAAGCTGTTTTTCCAAAGTGTAACACAGTGCCTCTTTGTGAGTGATGGTTCAGCTGTGTAATGTGTTACAGTGTGATGAATAAATTATCTGGAAATATTTTGGTCAAAAAGTTATGCCTCTGACATTTATGATCATGGCAAAAGACACTGTCCTTTTCTTCATGTCTTTCAGAAATGTTACTTCCCAAGTGCAACATATAACTATAGCTCTGCATTATGCAAGCATATTATATCTTTCATTACCATTGTTAAAAAAGGGAGAGGAAGCAGAGTTTGGAATGTAGCTTATGGATGTAGCTTATGCTACATCCCAAGCTTCCTCAGCTGCAGATTACAAAATTAAGGACTGTACACCCCACATATGTCTACACAAGCTTTAGAATGCCAGAATAGACAAAAATAGACGAATGTGACTAGCAAAATTAGGTTTCAAATGAAGTGAAAAGTTCAATGTATTTTGAAGAGGAGAATTAGATTTTGTGTGTTCATCGACCCACATTATATAACATAAAAAAAGTTTTGAAAAACAGTCTGCCAGCCAGTATGTATCTAAAAATCTTCTATTTTAAAACCTTTGACAGTTGCTATGTCAAATTACCACAGTTATCTAGTATGTAATTTAGAATTGTGTTTATAACCAAGGAAACTAGAAGCCAAGAATAATCACAATTTTTCTCTGCTCTCCTGTTAAAACAAAATCTGCCATTTATAAAGAAATACATGCTTTACTTTGAATTCCATGATAAACTCCTGACTTCCACTTTTGCCAAACCTATACAGACATTTTAACCTGAATTAAAACCTCCAAGATTTCATGTGAGAGAGTAAAAATGATTTGTATACCACTGATGCCAAGAGCCACTGGAAACATCTAAAAAAATTAAATATAGACTTTTTACTGATTAATATTGTCTCCCATCTGAAAAGACTCCCTGAAGAAAATAAGAAGCTTTTCCAGTCGGTATAGCACGCAATGCTGAAAAAGTGCTAAGACAGCAATGCCAAAACACAGTTCTGTGGGTTAAAATCCATGGATAACTCCACCTAGTATCTCCATTACAGCTGAGACTTTGGTACAGTATATTCTTCAGGTTGATGGTTCACTATCTGTGCTGACCTTTACTTCTGGTATATGACAGATGGGTGAAAAGAAGATCAGATAAAGTAACAAACACCACTTTTATTTTTAAGCTATAGTGCATAAATATTTTCCAGGCATATGCTCTATCTAGATCCTAATTACGCATGTTCCTAGAATGCTGACATTCCTCAGTCTGTTTTGGCAGACAAACAGACTTTTATTTTTATCTCCTACTAATACAGTAACTGACTCTAAGGTACTGACTACAGTTTTCCTACATAAGACTCCTAATGTACCGGAAGAGTAACACTTGGCTCTTAGTCCTAGAAAATTGGTCCCAGGCAATTCAAAGCAAGTAAATTCTCTTTCCACCACTGGACATCCTGAAGGACCTGGAAATCAAGGCCATCAAGTTTGAAAATGAGATCTATGTATCTTTCTGTCCTGATTTCCTCATTTTGGTGTTAGGTGGTTTCAAAAATGATGCAAGGAAGCATTTTCTTTCCCTAATGACCACTTCAGCATTAGTGGTCTGAATCAGAAGAATAATTGAGACAATTGTAAATTAATATACAAATTAACAACTTGGTGTTAATTTTAAAGAAAAAAAAAGTAAATTACATGAAAAAAATAATCCAAAAGTCAAGCTATCCACTTTCTTATCATTCCCTTTGTCACCTTCACAGTTCTTTGACAGTCCTAAAGAATAAAGTCCTAGGTATTAAACATAACTCTTAGCAGACTAAGTTATTTCAAGTAATTATCTAAATTTTGCAAGGATTGCCTAAAATATAAGAGATAACCACCTCCTGAATTTTTATTTGTCCTAACTGCTGAAGTTTAGACATAGACATTCTCACTTTGTAGAGGAACTTCACTGAGTTTGAAGTTTCCTTCCAAAGCAGTGAGGGCATCAATAATTTTCTCTACACATGAACATGGCTCTGAATGGTTCTATAACTAAGTTCTCTCCAGACCTAATTTTCCTGTGCAATTTTCACCATATGGATTAGATAGAAGAGGGGAAAAAGAAGGATTTAGATCAGCTCTGCTTTTGAAAGAATCCCTTAAGCCCTAATGTAGAAGTGCAGCAGTAGTATCTATCTACCTAACACTTGGCACTGCATATGTGAATTAAAAAAGATACAGCAGCATAAGACTGAGAGAGAACTTATCAATTAGCACTTGTAAGTCAATAGTTTCTGTTTCTTAACACGGTATATAGCTGATGCAGACCTAGAGTAATCTTTTTCCAGAACAGAAATAAAGTAATGGATTTAATATACTAATGCTGAGTAGGAGAAAAAAAAATCATTCTTTGAAAGACTAAATTATACCCCTATTGGTATAGTATATTGAACAAGTACAGAGAGGTAGAATAACATTTATTTATTTTTATCCATTTGGAAGACTTTAAAAAAAAGTACCGTGTGGGAATGTATGCCAAAAACCTCCTCAGTCTCTAAGTCTTGAACTGTGTATAGTCACTTTAGTGCATCTATGCAGTTGTAAAAGAAGACAAAATTAAGTTATTTGGAATTGCTATACAAAGTAAGCAAAAATCTAGGATTTGGAACCTCCAGACATACTTACTAAATTAATCACCAGAAATTTTGTAGTTGAGACATAGTTCCTCTTTTTTCAAAAAATGGTGCAAAGACAATAATTTTAACTTTTAGCCTTTTGACTAAAGTTTCTCCATGGGGAAGAGAGATTCACCTCTGCAAACATATTCTATAGGAATGCAGTCTGATATTTGCATCATCTTTGTAATTGATGATTGGGAAATCTTATTTCTCTTTGTGTTCTTTTATGCATTTCTAACAAACTAAAATATGAGTATTTAAAAAATAATTATAAAAAGAAGACAACTCGAACTTACGATATAATTTTGAAGAAGCAGTTCCACAGACTCTCGTCTTCCATATTTGATAATCCATGATTTTAACTTTGATTCTGCAAGAACTAAGAGTGAGAGTAGACGGTACTTGAGTTCCAGAAACTCCATCTTCAACAGATGGAGCTCAGATGAGGAGACAACAAAATTAAACCTATAAAATGAATCACAAAATACAGCAATACTAATTTTTGCAGCAGATTAAAAGCTTTAGTTACAGTTTCAATATTTTTCTAATCTTTCACCTTATTCAGAGTCTAGAAACATCTAATTATGTATGATAATGTTCTGATGACTGCTCTTGAAAAAAAATTAATTACATTCCTGTTTATTCATAAAAATCGTCAGTTTATATCTGTTACCAAGTTTTGGAAAGTAATTTTTCTTTTTATTTTTTTTTCACATGCATCCTGACTGATGTTATATAACATTTCTTCCAGGGACAAGTAATAACAGGATCAATACAGGATCAAAGTATTCCTATCCAAAATCCATAGCAGTTTTGATTCTCATCAATCTTTAAACCATCAGGTTTTTCAGCCTATTTTTATGTATATTCTAGAAGGTTTTTCCATTCATCTCAGTCTGCCACTGAGAAACATAACTAGACAGTGACTTCTGCATCAACAAATTAAAAAGCAAACAGTCTCCCCTTCATGCACAGAAGCTTTTCATTTCCGATTGAAAGCCTTACCTGTCTGCCATATCCTCTAACTGGTCAGGTGGAACAGGCACACCATTAACCAACCTGGTCCTGTGGATCTCATGGAATGCTTTTTTGTGGCCATCTATGTTTTTCAGCAGATCCTGATTTGATTTAAAAAAAGAGAGAGAGATTGAGAGAGTGGGGGGGAGGAGGGGTGAGGGAGAAAAAAGGCTCACAGTAGGCTATCTAGCTAATAAGCACAATTTTAAGCCTGTACTGATGACTCAATGTAGTTAACTATTTGATCATGCCCTCACATTTTCATGCAAGGTTATGCATACCACAAAAGCATTTACATCAACTTGAACATTTACACAAGGAACCCCCTTATGTGAAGCTCCAGCTATGTTGAACAATTATGGAAGATTTTAAAACAGACGATTCACTGCAAAGGTTTAACAAAACAAGAACTCTTAACTGTATTAAATAATCCCCAAAAAGCAGACTGCCAATATGTTCACATCACAACAGCATAATCTTGCTAAATTTACACTTTACATCTTTCTAACAGATACTAACCTTTAGTAAGTATACATTAAAATTTTCAGCAACTAATCTACTCCTCTATATATAAACAGAAGATCTCTAGCTCCTTACATAAGTACATATTCAATATTTAGTAAACTTTTCACTCTCTCACCATCAAAAGATTTCAGGATTGCTCTCTCAATATTGCAGGAACGAATGCAGAATGTGGTACCCGACCTGTATTCCTGCGATACGAATTGTACCAGCGAAAACCTTACAGCAGAGCACACTTCAACTGTAACTAAGCAACACCGCTTCAAACGGCTTCCTGGAGATTACATATTTAAATGAATGACTGGCAGCAGTCTTTGAAGAGATACTGTTAACAATAACTCAGCAAGTCCCCAGTGAGCAGCTGAGAGAACACAGAATGGTGAGTATTTTACTGCATACAGACAGCTGCTGGTACAAAATGCTCAGAAGCCTTCTAGCAAAGGAGATCATAGGAAGATTCCCCCTCTCTCACCTGAGAGAACAAAATGCAGGCTTTAGTGTTGATCATGCATGTCTATTTATTCGTCTCTACCAAAGATGCGCTTCTTCCTCGCCAACACCCAGTGTTTGCACAGGAGTAATCCATGGTAATTCACTGGCTCAGCTCACCAAACAGTCCCACTATCCCCATCAACTTGTCTGCATTTTCATTGTTTTCTACTTCAGTCAACACCTCTGACTCCTCACCTCCTTTTCTGAGGAGAAATGAACTAGGCTTTCTCAGATGCAAGTGATGTGCTGATTTTACCATCGTGAAAACTCCTGTGACTAACGCAGTCTCACATAAAGGCAAGACTTGGAACAAATATCTCAGCTGCATCTGAGACCATACCATACAAAAAAAGGATGCCCCTAATGGGCACTGGTGAGTGAAAATTAACCCCAATAGTTTCATGCAACATCAACTGGAAGCCCATGAAAACTTATATACAGTATCATCAAAAAATGAAATCCAGCTCTGTAAAATAACCCCCAACAAACATAGTCATTACCCTTAATTTCTGGATCTTGGTTGCAATATCAACTAAAATAAACCCAAATGCTTGCCTGATTCCATAAGGTTTGTCCAAATAAGCTCGCACATTTTGTACTAAGTTCAAAATGGCCATAGGCTGTAAAGTTCACTAAAATAAACCATTGTGAGATGAAACAAAGACAAAAAGAAAGCAATGATGTCATCTGAACAAAACTGTAACAAACAAACAAACCCCAAGGAAACAAGAACTGATAAAAATACACTAATGCATTGCTGGTACTACCCAGTAGCACATTAGGATTCATCAATTCAAATTTGAGCAACAATACTCCAGGAACAGATACAATTACACATGCTTCTCTTGAAGCTTTTTCCATCCCACTCCCATGGGAAAACTCCCCTGGCACAGATTAATCTAAATCAAAGTTTATTTCTTGGCATAGAAATTCCTCACCACAGCATTTCTGATGCAAATAAAACACAGTTTAGGACACACTCTTTTGTCTTTACGAGTGTATCATGCCCTCACATGTCTACAGTGTTCACATTCTAACAATAGCGTGTTTGGCCTGTTATATCTTTACAAATGTCAAATCTTATGAATCCTGAAACATTTGAGGTTAACAAGAAAGCCAATGAAATTTAACATTATAAGAGACTAGACCCTGAAAAAAATTCATATCTTCCTCTTAGATTTTAATATTGTTTTTGTTATATTATATATAGGTACTGAAGTTAGAGCTGCAACTGTTCCAATAAAAAGTAATCGCATGACTATTAAATTACTCAGCTTTTCATTATATGACATTACTTTATGATACAAAAACCCCATCCATATCCTAAACACAAAAATAAACATATTTACAATCCAGTTTTAAAATAGTAGCGATAGAGAAAAAACCCCCAATATAAAACAATAGAGCTTTACTGCCTCAAGTACTGCCTTTCTCTATACCATCTTTTCCCTTTCATTTACTGGTTCACTTTCTTTTGGCAATCTCACTAACATATTTTTTCACTAATATGTTTTTCTTATACATGTTACAGAAATGCACAGACAAACTTCACAGTTTTGTTTTTAAATGACAACTTGGACTCAGCAAAGAATAATGGTAGGGTTATTTAAATTAATCTGGAAAAGTTTCCTGTTTACCACAGCATGCTACCTGCCCTCACAGATGGCTATCATGCTATCTGTCATCACAACTCTATGAAAATACTTCATTCTAATTTTCTCCCCTACATGCATATTGCCTGCAGTGATATCAACACAGTTAGTACATTTGCTCCCTCTTTCCTGTTTCACCTAATAAGTTCTTGTTGGTTGAATAAAGTACCTAACCTATGAGCTCCCTATGCAATTTTACATAAAAATTAAAATATTAATACCTGGTATCTTTTAGATGAAACAAGCAGGGACATTCAAAAGCAATTCTGAATAGCGCTTGTAAGATACACAGATATCACAGTTCAAGTGATCATAACAAGACATCCAGCTTTAGCCACCGCTAAGATGACACAACTCACAGAAACTAGAAATAATAACCTTTGTATACTGTGGATCATTTGCAGCTGTGGAAACAATGAAGTGTAATGCACAGAATGAATGCATGTACCTTATGCTGCTCAAGCTTCCTGTGTATTGTATTTGCCGTTTCCTCATGAGCTTGCTGAACAGTTACTTCTTCCCTCAGAGCAGCTTCTGCTCTATAGAGCCAAGCACCTATGGTACCCAAAGGTGCAGGAAGAGATTTATCAAGGTGGATGTGCCAATCAAGCAGCTAGGAAATAAAAGCAAAAGGATTGAAATTCCTTCCTTTCTAAATTATACAAACAAGTACATTGATAAAAATCAGACTTTATACTGTAAGACCAAAACCCCACATAACAGAGTGTGTTTAAGACATAAATCTACATCCACTACTCCACATGAGTTAGAAAATTATAGCATTCTCACAGGCAACAAAATATAAGGATCTATTGATTCATGTATTTCCCTTTCAGAATGGCAACTGAGTTACAGAATGACCACAAATAACTGGAACAACTAACAAGCTATAGATCTGGAATTTCATCAGTTAACAGGCACAGTAAGAGACGCAAGACCTTTGTCCACCAACGTAACTTATGTTCCTGAATAAAACCTTTTTATCTCTCTTTGGAATGTATTTTATATATGTAAAGTGCAAATGAGTCTCAAAGGACTGTGAAATTGAGAATATGGCAATAAAATACTGTGTCTTATTGGCAATCCCATTTATGGGAGCGAAAACATAATGCAAGTCACGTGAGAACTCCAGAATATTTTTAAACAGATCCTCTGTTAAATGTATGACATAAAAAAATACATATATACACTATGAACATACACTAGCTATAATGATTTAATAACTTCTTATTTGGGACAAAAAAATATAACTTGCCTGGGAGTTTTCATTCAATTGTACAAAATTAGTATCACAAATACTAATTTATTACTATAGCAAAGTTCATATTCTATCTTTGAGCAATATTAAAGATGGTAGCAGAGTAAATGTTCTCAAACCAAATGCAAAATAGTACATCAGTGCTAGAAATTTGGTCCACTTTTAGGTTGCTAATGCCTAATAAAATCAATAAAGAGGTATCTAAATACTTATCCTTCAATTAATAAGAAAATATATAGCATAATAATTTTCAACTTACCCTGGAAGAAACTCTCTCCCATGCTTGCTTCACCATAGCTTGATCAAGTGATAATTTACCATCTTTCCTTAATGACTGGGTTGCAAGTTCAATCTGTTTCCTTTTTACCTCATATTGTACTCTGAAATGCTTAAACGACTGCATAAAGAGACAATCAAATCAATGCATTATACAGAGTTAAATTCTTCAACATTTATGGAGTACTACAACTTCTCACAATTTTGTACTGATAGAAATCCTAATCCTTCCCAAAGAGGAGTAGCAATAAACTTCTCTACTTCCTTGTATATTCAATATTTATATATAGGTAGAACTTTTTTATTTCCCTTCAGTTATCAGATGTCTGAACTCTATATGAAGTGAAATAATAATTGATCACATAAACTAGCAAATGGAATCAATGCTACTTGGGACAGTGGCTGCTTTTAGAGAATGATCAAGCTTCAGGAGAAAATTCAGGCCAAAATTTGTATTGCTGATTTAGGCATTAACCTTTGAGAGAGGGGATAAAAATGAAGCCCTAAGCCCTGTCCTCTCCACTTGTCACTTCATCCAGCCTTCAGTCATACCTCCTATCTGAGTTAAATCATGCAGGGTCTGGAAGGATGGCACAGACACATGCTCACTTCTAACTAGGACAGTCCTTCTTCACACTGCTAGGAAAAGCTCTGTGTTAGGCAAACCATCTGTGCACTGTCCTACGTAGCAAAGCTAGTACTGACATTATAATTTCTCCACCAATAAAAGGCAAGACAGTTTGTGCCCTTATTCCTTTAAACAACAGTATATTGACTTGAATATTGCATAAAATACTGCAGTACATGTTACACATAACAATGACAATAATTTCTTATCATTCGCGATTTTCCCTGCTGCTTACCTGATATTTCTCTTGTAAGCTTGTTTCTGCCATCTGTGCTCGGGCTATGTCCCTTTCAAATTGTTCTGCCCACACTTTCAGGTCTCTCAGCACCAGTCTGTCTTCCTTCTATGATGTAGTACAACCACATATTAAAAAAAAAAAAACACCATTGCAGCCTATTAGTAGAGGTGTCAGATACAGCCAGAAATTAATATCTCTATAGCAAGTCAAGGTCATTAGTTATAGCAAAAGCCAGCGGGCCAATGTTTTTCATCATTTACCTAACTGAAATGCACTTCTTGAATATAAGTGAACTCAGCAACTAGACATGAGTCTTGCAGCAGTGAAATCATGACAAATTGGGACATTGCAGTGTCAGAGATATTATTTGCAGTTCTCATCCGATGTATTAACACAAAGTCCCTTAAATAAATCTTAACAACTAACTTTAGTCTTCCACAGATTTCCAAAGTCAATTTGCAGCAAAAGTTCACTTAGCTGAGATAGGGGAGGATTTTTTAATCTTTTTCTACCATTTTATTAGCAGGCCTGTTATTGCTGAAAAGGAAGTTATTTTCTGAACAACTTCAGGGCAATCCTTGACATCAAAGTCCCAAGTTTAGAAGTTAGCGAAATATTTCATATGGAAAATGAAAAGAACTAAAGAAAACCCAATTGTATTCAGTTTCCCTTGCTTCTATGCCATTTTATGGCTTTGAAGAAAAGTGCATTTGTTTTACAGTTTTCACACTTCAGTCTGTCATGGAACTGCTACTTTGTAAGGCTGCAAAGATCTCTGCAGAATTCAGTCAACAGCAAAATACTAATGGGAAATTTCATGTATGTGAGCATGTTATATATGAAGGTTAGTACACATCAAGGAGTATTTGTGCATTGTGTAAGCAGCCTGACCAGGCGGGATACAAGCATCCATCTCATATTTCCCAACAATGAACCTTATGTGTTAGCTGCTAATCAGAAACTATTATTTGAAACCAAAGTAGCCATATCACCATAAAATTTGCCAGAAAGAGATCTAGTACAATGAAAAAATTCAGTATCTCATCATATAAGCTAATCACCTAAAATGAGTGACTAAATTTCATGCATTATATGAGAGAAGAAAAACTGGACCACAGGATAAAAAAAAAGAGTAATCACTGCCTTTATTTAAGAAACAAAGTACTGTCTTTGAAGAAAAGATCCTGACCTGGGAAAGGAGACAGTTATGATTCCTTTTTTCAAAAGCTGCCTCAAATATGTAATATATAACTTCCCTTAAAAAAATTCAAAAGCATAGAGCTACTGCTCTTTCAGCTGAGGAAAGGGCAGGTTCCTCAGAGAGGAAAGAAACCCTCCTTTGATGTATTTCTACTAATTGACTTATTGACTAATTTTCTTATTGACCCTCTACTCAGAAAAGTGGTATTTGGTTGGACAAAATTTGCACAACCAATTGTGCAAATATCACAGATATTATATCTGTTAACTCAAAGCCAAGTAGTTGTAGTGAGGTTAACATGATATTACAGCAGCTGTGCTGGAACAAAGTTCATGATAACTTACGCTCCTGTCTTCTGACACCCAAAAGCTGATACCTAAGAAACAGATATGACACTTCCCTGCTTCAGATATTTCTAATACTGTGCTTTCCTTGACTGCATATGGTGTCTCAGGAAGCCAAAACTCCTAGCCCTTCCAACTTCTCAAATCATGTAAATATAGAGAAAAAGAAAATTCCTACTCTTCTGGTCAGTATCTGGGGAAAAAACATCACGATTCTTTAACAAAAACAAAGTCTAGCAAAGTCAGGACTACTCTCCAGTTGTCCAGTCCAACGAAGAAGAACATAACAAGAGAGTACCTTAACTCACTGTATCATCAAAAAAAAAAAAAAAAGGAACTTTGGTATTAAATTTGCCTTATTCTTTAGAATCTATAACTTTAGTGAGACTACTGAGATCTCTATTAGTATTTAGCTGCCAGCTCCATAAAGGCAATACTAAAATATCCATCTCAGTGTGTTGAAAATCCTGTAATAATCCTGCTAAAACTTCTTAACCTCAGTAAGAGAGTAAGTGTGTCCCGATGTTGTGTATATCATTTTTAATTCACACTACTAATTTAGTTTTGTAAAACACTGGCTTATATTGCTCTATGGCTCACATTTGTGTTGCTGAGAAGCACCTCCTTAAGGCAGGACTTTGAAAGAGCATCTGTGTGCCTGCAATTGTTCATAGAGTAATCTGAGCAAAAGAGGTATTTTGCAAGGTTCGTGTCATCACAGGTTAAAAACTCAGTAATGGCTAAAACTGTCTCTGACCAAATCCTTTTGAAATAGCATATCACTGGGACTAAGTATACCTCTATGGTACCTGAAGGTAAACACAGAACAGCCTCATCTCTCTTAAATCACATATTGTTTCTCTGACACTAAATGAAAAAATAATGTTAACAGGTGGCATTGATTCTTCTGTAATTTAAAAAAAACTATTTAATTTGACAAATTTTTGTTTACTTTGCTTAATTGTAAAAGATGTAGGTGTTTCAGTAACCATCTAACTGAACGCTGCTAAAGACATTGTGCAACAATGCATGATAAGCATTTTTTTTAATTTATGCATGGTTTCCAGTTCAGTGCATTGCTTATCACCTGCACATTTGGTTCTGTGGTCCTAAGGCGCTTTAAAGTCTCAGGCTGGGTAACCAACAGAAAAGGTTCACTTTCTCCGACACCAAGGCACTTGACCACAACATACCCCTGATTTCAAGAGCTATCATTCTTAAAACAAGACTTTCATTAGCACTTCTCTAGTTCTTACTCTTAATAAAAAATATCTAAAGGACATTGTTACAAATGTGTAAACTATTCTGTAAAGCCCACACATCTTAAGTAGCACAGAGATCAGAACATAAACCATGAAACAAAAGTTATCTAGAATAATTACAACTATTTGTCCTTTCCCCAGCATGAGGATCATTGGTAACTGATAACATTTATTTGAGTTTATCTAAGACCCTGTAACTCACTTGGCATGCTACTTCCAAGCATCATTTTAAATATTAATTTATCCTGACACCATTCTATGAACATTCTCTGATTTGTAGAGATGAACAGAACTGGAGCACGCAAATGACAAAGAACTTTAAAAGAGGTAATTAGAGAAAAGTGTTTATGAGTTCCAGTATAATAAAGGGGTACAATTTAAATTTACAAAGAAAGTTTTCAGCCCAGACTCAAAGTCAAAACATTATTTTACTAACTGATATGCCACAGTTGATTTGAAAATTACATAATACACAATACTATAATGTTTGAAGAGCTAAAAATATTATGAGAATTATGGGCCAGAAAAGGAGTAGTTTATTGGGTTCCCTAATATGCAATTATAAACCAGGTGAACTGTTCAAATTCTCAGGCACAGGCACAATAGAATTTTCAAATAATAACTTTTAAATCTAAAAAAATAAGTCACCTGTTTTTCAGGGACATTGAACTATTGTTTTGTATATGTAGTGAGAAAATCAAGTTCCTTTAAAAAAGTTTATGCATAAATTCAGTTAAGTATGTTACTCCTTTTGAAAACTCTGGCTTATATATATGTGTTACTGGATGTGTATATGTTACTGAAATTTATTCACTGACAACAATATCACAGATGCAGGGTGAATGCTGACCCAGCTATCACCTTCAGGAATGAACTATTAATGACGATCTGTAAAAGTAGACTAAATCACTGGAATAGCTCAAAAAGCTATTTTTGCAGCTGCTGCTCAGGAAATTCCTCTTAAATTGGGGAACTCTTCTAGCATAAAGATGTCAGAGATGACAGGATTATCTTCTGAATTACTTGCTTATCACAGGAGCACAAGATGAGAAAGACTTTACATCAGAAATAATTTGAGTGAGTGTGCTTTCTTTATAGTTAAATTTATACCATAAGGAAGCTGACAGTGCTTTTACCACTTCAAATCTCCTCTAGCTTAAGAAGTAATGCACTGAGCCTGTGCAACATTAAGAATGTATAAGGTCCCATTAAAGATGCCAAAATTTACTTGACTAGATTGAGAATGTAGGAATAATTCTGCTATCACTATTAATCTTTGCTTAAACACATCACTAGTTAGATATACGTAACATGAGGTGAACCCTTGATCATAGTTACTTTAAAATAATATATTATATAATATATATATTTAAATACCCAAACCAAAAAAACCCATGAGTGTGGAACCTAGGTAATTAACTGTATCAATTCAAACTATAAACACTATTGACTGCAGTGACACTTGTTACTTATTTCATAATATATTCACTTCTGCAGTCTTCTACTTTCACGTCTGAATGTTCATTTCATATACTCCACGTTAGCTTTCTGAACTTCTCTCAGGTAATACCAGAAAATTATAAGTATCTAAATGTTCATTATGATTAAAAAAGTATATTTTAAACAATATATTAATGTGAAAAAGGAGCAGCACATATCATGCTATTACACATGAATATGCTCTCCTTCCAACCCACAGTCCACATATCTCATTTACACAATCACACACTCTAGATTCACTCTATAAACCTAAAGACATACAAAAGTACGCATCTAAAATGAGATTAGGTGTGTAGAAACATCAGGCTATAATATATATTTTTTAATATTTATATCTATATTTAAGAAAACCAAAAGCATAGTCTGAGATCTATTATAGAAAAGTTGACTTACTTTTCTATAATATTTCTGTTAAGTCATTAGGATCAGCTCATGTGAAAAAGCAGACTTAGATTTATCATGTTCACCTATTTGGGGTTTTTTTGAAAGATTAACTTAAGGCTAGCAAACCAATGTACACAAATCTAAAGTCCAATAAGTGTAGGATGAGAAAATATAACCACAAGAGGTCCGATTTAAGCAATTATTCTGGAGCATACACCCTTACCTTCAAATTCATAACAGAAATGACAAAAGTTGAGATTGCTTGAAGTTCCTAGCAATATGAAACAAATGGGGAAACGAGAAGCAGGGGAAAAAAAAAGGCAAAATAAAATAAAATAAAACAAAACAGGCAGAAAGTCCAGAGAGAACAGTAAGACCCACACATGTTGGAATACAAGATGTACTGAAAATCATCATCATCAAGCTCACATGTCTGTATCATATCTAGTGAAGTAGTTTTCATATTAGATTTGATTTCCAGTTTACTAGTCACTACATGATTTACTTTATCTGGAAAAATAGTTACTTACCTTAGAGTAACTGTGATTCTTTGAGATGTGTTGACTACACAAGTTCACATATGTTCATAGCTGGTCCATGCATGGGATATTAGATCCCTTTTAATTTTGGGAATGCACATGTAAATAACTGTTCCCTCTGTCCACAAATAAGGGATAAACTTCAATAATTACTCAGCTTCTTCCAATGCAAATTCTTTATAAACTGAGCATTGAATCAGGAGGGAAGATGAACAAGAATTTGTGTGGACAACACATCTTGAGGAAACACAGCTGACTTGGCTGGAGGGTGGGAGGAGAGGGTTAGAAATCTCCTCTTGGCATCCCCGCTCTTGTCAGTAATCACCCAGACACATTCCACTCTGAAGCTGGATTCTTCTAACTAAATGTAAGCATTTGCAACTGAAATAGTTCCTTTTCAGTTATTTTGGATATATAAAACCAGTTGTATCTACTGCCCAACTCATTCTACAGCAGGCATTTAATGTAAGTCAGGTGGAATATACCCTAAAAGTCCTTAATTTTCAAAAACAAGGAATTAAGAGTACCCCAAGAGTTCAAGGGATGAGAGTCCTGCAAGGTTATCTCTCCTAAGTATGTGGATTCTACTGTTGTCGGATAAATATTTCTTTAGACTACAGTTCAGCAGGAAGACAGAAAGGCTAAAAATAGGGGGATTATGCTGGTCACAAAAATAAAAGGCACATCTGGATTTCTTTTTAATCAACTGCTAACAATATTTTATTCAATCATTACTTAAGGAACAGAATAATCTGACTCGGTTTTAACTCCGCTGAAATACTCTGCAACATGAGCTTCTGGAAGATAGTTTATTTAGAACACTGTCTTCAGAAAGATGCCATCTGGAAAAGGGTCTATGTCTTGCTAACTACCTGTGGAGTAATTTAAGTACCTAGCTTAAAGATTTTACAGATGAATGAATCCCATCCTAAATAACTAAACCAACCAAATAATGTAAAGATGGACACGGATACTCTAGGTCAGTAAGAAGGACTATAGCTCTTTCTCTAGGAAACAAAGAAGGATAACATCAGAAATTTATTGCAGCTCCCTTCTTCTCAGAGTCTGGGAGTTATTGGTTTCTGCAGTGTGACATGCAAAGGATCAGCGGTTTTACCAACATTTACCTGGACTGTAAATGGAATATCTCACCAATACCTAAGCAGAGGAAGTAGTCCTGAGATTGGCACGACCACATGTCAAACTGATTTGTATTGTTTTGCTTCCTACTAATTCACTTGGGATCCTGGTTGAAACTCACTGGTTTCTCTTTCATAACTTGTTCTACCATCTCTGTGGGTATGGCTAGAGGCAGGCAGAGCATGAAGGCGCTGAGCCCTGCATTCTCCTGCATTGTCTCTGCATAAAGCTCAGGAGAAGGTGGTGAGGTTGTTCCTCAAAACCCCATTCCAGCACACAGAGCAGACCTGGACAAAAACTGACACAGAAACTGGGCTGTGTGCCATGGTATGGAGATGACAGGACTGTCTCAGACTGCCACAGGCCACAGCGTGAGGTTTCAATGCTCACTCTTTTCACTTCAGCAGCCCCATTGCTCAGTGGGATGCTGCAACACTGGCACACATATGTCCTCAGACCAACACTGCAGGCAGCAAAATGAAAAATTCCAGTATTGAGGCACTAGAATCAAACAGCAAAGCTACCTTAGCCACACATAGCTATAAGGAAGGAGACTCACTCCTTTCAAAGCTCATCTCTATCTCTGTAGGGAATGCAAAGAAATAAAGATAAAATTGCATTTTCTTTCTCTCTTGCTGGGGCTGAGCAGATTGTCTCAGCAGTGCTTCCCGTGTTTGTCATGAAAAAAGCGAACGATCAGGACTAGGAAGTGAGTCCTGATAACTTGGCATCACTGAGTATAGTCATTGCAGTGCAAAGCCCATGCACTAAAGCATAGACAAATCAAACCCTAAGGAAATAACATAATTATAAACAGTCCTTAGAGAAAATAGTCAAACATCAGTGTCAAATAGAAAGGAACCTGTGTCAACATTGTAAATGCCTCTCAAGCCTGAAAGCCCAAAGACTGTACCTAAACAATCTCTTGGACTGTTCTTGTTCTTACCCAGAAAACCAGTGTAATAGAAACATAAGTGACATATTGCTTCAGGTAACAAATTACCTGAAATTGTTATGTTTGAAAACCTTTCAAGGAACTCTAGGATCCACTGATTTGCTACTATATACAATAAATGTTTGGGTTCTTTTTTGGCTCTACTACTCCTGAAAACAGAACAACCATCTGCAGGATCACCATTTTATTTTCTCCATCTACGAGTAAAAATCTCCAGCACTGGTTCCTTTATTCTCAACTAATCTTTCCCAGTTTTCTTATTGTGCTTGCTTTTCACTTGAATTGCTCATCAAAAGGAAACATAATAAACTATAAGAAAGTTATAAAATATAAAATATAAAATTTATACAGCCCCCTCCCTCTCATGATAAAGAGAAACTTACATCATTCTCCTGCACATCAGTCACTGTATGATGAGGATCAGGATAGAACTTCAAAAACTGTGCTACATAGGTCATGACAGACTTTTCATCTGGCTTTTCAACATCCACATCTAGACAAGTATAGAACATGGACAATTATATTTTTTAGCTGAATGGCACAAAATGCTAATTAAACGTTTAAACACCGTGAATTTGCACATCTGATTTAACCCTTGCAAGTAGTTTAAATTTTTTTCAACTATGAATTAGGTACCTTCTGGATCAAGGAGCCTTGGAATTCCTAGTTCTGCTTCTGCAAGTGTGAAAGCTTCTTCCAGATTTTCTCTATTTGACCTTCCCCTCACTTTCTCCATGTCCACTAAATCGGGGCGGATAGCATGAATAACAGAATGAAATGCAACACCACTCCTCCAACTTTGACCAAAATCTTTGATTTCAATTCCAACTTGCCTAAAGAATATGAAAGAAAAAACAAGTAACTAACAACATCAGGGCTAGATGAAGTAGGAGAGGAAACAGGATGCTCCACCCAGTGGTTACCATCATTAAACCTAAACCATTTGTTCCTGTAATTCTAAGCAGGTTGACTACAGCTTGCTTCATCCATCCACTGCATAAATTAATTTCTGCTTATCCAAGTGTTTTCTGTCATATACCTGCTATACTTGTCCCCAGTGGGCTTGGTAGTGTCAATAAGCCCATGGTATTTTGAAGGAATGAAGTGCACCAAGGTTCTCAAAGTTCTCATATGACACACACACAGTCTGTGGATGTATGCAGTTTCATTCACTATGCTCTCACTACCTATAAATCTTACTCAATTAAAACTACTGCAGTTCAGCTAGATACATTAGTATCATACCAAAACAAAACAAAACGAAAAAACACACAAAAACCCTAAACCACCAAACCAAACAAAAAACCGAACCAAACCAAAACAAAAAACAAAAAAGGAAAAAGAAACAGCCAACCAAACCCAAAACTAAGCCTGCATTAACCTGTTATTTTTTTAAAATGAAAGTATGAACAGTGACATCATTGCTGTTAAGTGGAAATGTAACACACACATTTCTTCATGTTCTTACACTGACTTTAAGGACCGAGACCTTGCAAATTAAGATGTGAAGCAGGGCTTCCACTAGGCTTATTTCAACGTATTTTATTTACTCTTCCCAATAAAGGGATTGTCTTACCAAATAAAGTAGAACATTCTTAAATTAACAAGAGATAGCAAGACATAACTCCAAAATAACTTCGATTAAAAAGAATGACAATTCAGGGCATTTTTGTAATAATATATCCCCTGTATCAAAAAACTGTAGACGTATTTTTTCATCACTTGCCTTTCAACAGCAAGTGCCAGAATTTAGTGCTTCTACAAGCTCTTACTGAGGAATGCTAAGTCAGTGTGGGACTGGCAGTGTCACTTAAGAGTGTTCTGGCAGCCGGACTAATATGTTGTTGTTCAGACATCTAATTCCCCTTTGAGTTCCTCATTCTGTCAGAGATAATCCCATTCCTTAGTCAGAAACTATAAAAAATGATTGCTTGCAAAAGTGGTGCAAACAGTTACATATTACTTGATTATTTTATGGTGGTAGCATTTAGCAGCCTCTATAGTCCAAAAGAATATGGTGAGATGCTATATATAAATATATATACAGGAAGGTACTAGATAACTACAGAGCAAAAGAAGGATTCCTGACTGAGAGATCTTACAATCTGAGAAAAAGTTTGCACTTAAGATATAAAATCAGTTCATTTGTAAGTTACTTACTTTCCTGCTGTGTACTGTAACCACTTTAACAAAGCCTTCCTGGCACTTCCTTGGACCTTGGTTACCACCTTCCGTTTGCTTGGGGGACTTGCAGTTTCTGAACTGACAACACTTTCCACTGAAGAAGCGCTGCTAGACAATGACTGCAGCTGTGGGAGGTTGCTGGTAAGCTCTTCAATCTGTAGGGGAAAAAATGTTAATGGACTCTTTGTAGATAATCGTCTTAATTCACACCAGTTCCTTTAATAATTTCATAATACAACTATCAAAATAAAGTTGGGCAAAAGCTATGATTAACATGCTGTACATTGAAGGAGCTTGAAAACTGCTAATGTATGTGTCCAGGTGATGGTTGTAAATTCAGAAGTACAGGGCATCTAGCAAACACTGACTTGACATCCTACAGCTAGAAAAATAAAGTGTGTTATCTTACCTCTTATAACAAATTACCACCAAAATAGGAGACAATGACTTACCTTTAGCTGGAATTCAAATTACAAAACAATCCACTAATTTTAGAGGAAGCTCATTCAGTTAAAGAATGGCAGTGACCTCAGTGATCTCATCTGGATAGTTCTTTACTTACTATTGTACTGTTTTGGCATAAATTCAATTGCAGTTTTTCTTAGAGGTACCTTGTGAAGAAAGAGTGAATGTACTGCAGGCAAGTGCATTCACAGTGCTTGTCAATGGTGTAGACAGTTATTTGCAGTATGCCCTTCATCAAATGAAAATCATTAACTTGACTCTTAAAGAACGATAATTTAACTAACAAATCAGTTCTTTAAAATGGCAAAGCTATGTCCAAAGGATGTTGCAAGATCTTCTATGTTGTCTGCTTAAAATCCAAAGTCACATCACAGAATGAATCTGCCAAAATCAGAACCACAGCTCTCATACAATTCTGTTTTCATTAATGTTACAATGACGTATCTGCCTGTGACACCTAAAGAAAAGCTCAAAAAATGACTCAGATAAAACTGATGCAGAGAACTAGAGTTTCAGTAAGCGTGAGAAGCATAATTTTCCCTGTTCACCTCAATGAGCTACAAATTAAAACGTTAATGTCATTCTGACTAACTTTTTTTCTGTGGTTGGTGCTAAGGAGAACAGCATCCCTGAAACATGGAAGTTACATCACAAGGGAGCCAAAGCACTCCACAAAGAAGATAACAAAATTAGTTGTTTATTTTAAGTGTTGAGCAGTGACTCACTTCGTTAACTCATATGGACAGGATTTAGGAAGCCAGTTTTCCCTCCCACCTAACTTCAACAGAATGCAAATGATTTCTCCTCTACAAATGCAACCCGCTTACAAGCCACATCATTTGCAGCTAAATTTTATCCTTGTAAATATCTGCATCCTGCAGTGAAATTACCACGTTTACATGTATGGGTTGAGAATAATTACTGTCTGGCACCAAATGCACTGGAATTAGACATACAGCACAGTCACCACTGAGGTTGCTAAAGATACTTGAAACAGGAATACAGAATTCTATTCTTTCCCTCCTTTTCTCTGTTGTGTTCTTTGGAGAAAGCAGATGAGTATGCTTCAGTGATGAAGGAACTCCATTGTAGGCAAAGACCAATCTACTCTAAAGACAAGTATACAATTTTACTCAATGTGAAACACCCTGACCATCAACTGTTGCTTTTTTCAGGAGCAGATCTTCAGCGAATTACAAAATGACTCAGCTATGGTAAAAAATTGGAACTACACCAGTTCCTATGAAGTGATAATCTGAATCATTATTTGAGCAAGTTACACTGAGGTATAAAAAACACAGTACCTGAAAATATAAAATTATGGTCCACACCAAGCCAAGCACAATAGAAGGCCTGCCATCAGCAATATCAGTTGAGTTGATGTTGACAAGCTTAATCTATATAAGAAAGAAAATGTGTTACTACCACACACAGAGAATAACATATTATGCCTTTCAAACAGGTTTTATATTTTAAATGCATTTCTGCAATCAAAAAGTTTCTCAGTTAAGAAAGCCCAAATGATGCAATCTCACTTTTTAGGCAAGCATAGCTCTAGGTAATGAAAGATTTTTTTAAGAGTATTGTATGCTATTACTTGTAGAAAAAAATTATTTAATTTCAAGTAGAAATAACAATAAAAATTAGATAGAAGCTTTGTACGAACCGGAGATCCTCTGTATATGGACTAGCATGAAAAACAAGGGAAAAACATAATACGGAAATAATTTTTAAATTATTATTATATAAATGCATTAATCTATAATGCAAAGAAAGCACTTTTTGTCATATCTTACATTTAATCAGGAGAGCAAAATAAATACTGTGTAACAGATTTTAAATTATGAGAGGTTTCTTGATATAGTTCTAATGTATTTGGAATGAAAAAAGAAAAGTGAGTTTAGGAATAAAAATTAAAAAAAGAAAAGAGGGGAAAAAGCATAAAAGAAACAGAAAAACAATGCCGCAGTTCTCCAGCAGAGGGCCTTTCATTGTAAAGGACATCACGACCACTGATTAAGGCTCCCTTGCATGACAAACCTAACTATAGCTCTTCCAAAAATAGGACGGGAAAAAAATTAGTCACATTAAGTTTTTCAACAGAAATGGGAACAGATTCCATGACTCTTAACTCTCAAATGCTAATCTGTAGTCTGAATAAAATAACACACTAAAATAAACCCATAAGATAAAGGGCAGGAAAGGAGGGAATAAAGAATACATGATAGGGAAATTAATAGGTAGATAATGCTCAAGGAAATGGAATTAAACAGGTGGTACTGGAAAATTAGCTAATATGCTAGTAATTATTTCCTCAGCAAAATCAAAAGTCAGACATCAACCATGATAAATACATGAATGACTGCTAAAGTGTTCATGCACTGCAAGCTTGTTCGTGGACAAAGGTTATGGAAAAACCTTGGAGAACAGTCTAAAGCAAAGCCAGAGAACGGCTTTAGGTCTTAATTTGTCTCTCCAAAAAAGAGTAAAGACTACAGTTCTCTGAATCAACAACTGGAAACCCACTAGATAATGTCAAGAGCAAACAAAAAAAATTGTTGCCCAGAGCTGTAAAGTTTTTTTCAGAATTAAATCTCCATAGGTTGCTTAGGAAGAGGCAGAGGAGAAATTGCCACAGGTTTCCAATCCTCTCCATCAAGAAATCAGACAAAACTCTAGGAAAATTGGCATTACTTACTGACTGGTAGTCAGTAAGAAAAATTTTCTATTACCTACCCAAAAAAATATATAGCTCATTCTCCCAGCTGAACCTGTTGCAACAAAGGCTTTTAGTTTTCTAGAAAGTGAGAGGTTTTAATGTGCATTATAGTTCAAAAGATTTACTTTACAGGGACTCAGCTAAAGGTTCTGATTAGGCCACTGTTCACAGAAGCATAGCCTATCTGCTCCAGCTATTGTGTTACCTTTATCTTATACACCTTTAAAATGGATCTAAAACTAAAAATAAACTCTTCAGAACAATCCCCCCGAATTTGGTTCAGAATAATATCTTTTAATTGCGAGCTGCAGTTTGCAGTGTAACAGGAGGATTTGTAGAACTCCGTTTGGACAGTGAAAACAGAAAACTGATTAAATGTGCAATAAAGTTTATTTGTGGGAAAGCCCACAGAGGAAGGAGACCCTGTTGGCACTCCCCAAAGCTCTGTGAACAGTATGCATTTGTTCACCTTTGAGTACTGTCCAGGGACTGCATTCAGTTCCTGAAGAGGCATTTGTTGTCTGAACAGCATCACCACCTCCTCTGGGAGGAAAATGGTGACAGACTGGCTGGATAGATAAATCCTTTAGGCTAGATTCAACCTATGGACCACACTGACATCCTGTATATTTCTAACTCCCTCAAGAAGAAAATATGGCATATTAATGCAATGTAGATACAAAAGTAACTCAGACAAGTCCAGGCAAAAATACTCAGATATCAAAAGCAAAAACACAATGCTCCATTTTGGGCAACCTATCTCAATCTTTGGTAGGGTCAGTTTCCAAGTTTCAATTCAGTATTATTTCTGGGATCTAAGATGAGACATTTAAAGTTTGAGTCACCCACTATGTTGGGACATATAAACTAGGGAAATACGGGTGTTTTACTCTTCACCCCAGCCTTGTCTTAACTTACGCAGGTCTCACCAGAAAACACTTACCTCTGTATCTAAGCTTCCTCTCTCGAGCTGCATACAATATGGTTTCTATTAACAAGCTATATTTCCTGAAATAGTGAAATTATGAGCTAAAGCTGAATTTTGATTCAGGAATATGTTTGTCTTTGCTTTGGTCATATATTTTTGAATTTTAAAAAGCCATCTTTTAGATTTCTTTCTATGGGCATCTGCCAAGATTGTCTCCCATGTCATATAAAGATGTCATAAAGAGAGCGAAAGAAAGCCAAAACCAAACAACTCCCAGTGTACAGTGTTGTAGAGACATACAATTCATCAGGTGTGATATCCACACTGAGAAAAACTGAACTCAAATGCAGAAATTAGAGGAGCAAAATACCTATAATTAAAAAATCCAGATGCAAGTTGTTACAATACAGAGAGAAAAGTCAGGAAAAAAGGTAGAAGTAGATTGCTTTTATTTGATATTCGTATATAAATAAAACTGAGCTTTTAGATTTTCTTGTTAAGTTTGTAAAATATTTTGCTGCTTTTCCACACCCACAGCACTGACTGTACCAGAATAAATCCAGAAATTAGTCTGATGTTTTGTCAAGCTAATAGGGGGTCACAATGCCCTAAATTTTCATAACTGTAATTTCAGGGAGTAGATTTTTGCAAGTAAGACTTAATGAAGTCTAGAAATCTACTCTTTTAATTATAAATGGATGTCTCTCCTGAAGTAAAGCTCATTCTTTGCTGAGAACAGCAACAGGGAAGTAGAGAACAAGATGAGTGGAGGAGCACGTTAAAAAAAAATAAAGAAAAAAAGCCGATCATCCAAGACAATTCATTATTAATTAATTAAAAGCAAAATGACAAGTTTAACCCTATATATTGCTACATATTAGTGTTGGATCTTATAATTTCTACTTTACAGCAACTTTTAGGCACTGTGTAGAAACTGAAGACTGCATACATATCTCAGGATCTGGAGAATAAAAGCAGATGGGTAGATACAAATCATATCTTTAAGGAAACAAAGAAAAAAAGGAAAACCAGGGCTAAGCTAAGTGTTACTATACCTACCCGTCTTCCTTCTAGAAACTTAAGAGCTGTGCCAATGTTGGCAACCCAGTGAATTCTCTTCAGCTGACGTCCCTGCTCACAAGGCTTAAAGAGAATGAACAGTTAAACTCCAATTAGTTTTATGACAATTTGTTGCAAAAAATGAAGTTCCAGATTATTATCAGTGCCTTTGTACCACAGTCTTATTTACATGCAAAAAATGCTCCTTGGAACAGTCAAATTGTTGAATTGTATCTTTGCATATACCAACTGGGAGGACTGACAGATACAGGGGACATAAATGTGATACTTCCATTATAAAAAAGTTACATACATCTTCATAATCCCAGGATGCAAGCTGTTGGCTTCAGTCCATATACATCATCAAATCTGAGAACTGTTTTTCCTATGTAAAATAAACTACTACTATTTTTATATGCATGTACACACCTATATATACATATATATTTAACAGAAGGCAACATTCTCTCAGTGAAATATTTTTGCCTGCAAAGTATAAGTCAAAGTGATTGTTATTTTTAAAAAAAAAAAACAGTTTGCAATGAAGACATTTTACCTAAGAATTTTCATCCCATCTCTCTAATACCTTATTGGAAATTAAAACACCAGCTATCACAAATTCCTACTGAACAATGAATTTTGCTGTACTTCAGACATGTAGGCTAAAAAAAGACAGAACATAATACTACTTCTAATACTCTACAGTATATTTAAATTCCCCATTGAATCTTATATTGTAATGCAAATATACAACTATTATGATTTAAATTCCTGTTCAGGACATTACAAATGGGTTTAACAAGGCCATGCTATAGATTCTGAAATTCCTCTTGCAGTTACTACAGGATAGCATATGCTGGTATATATAACCTTTAAATTCACCAGACACTATTCTATTTCTAGAGTATCTCTTGTCTTTTCCTAATTAACATAGGCAGGATACAATCTAGTGAATTTCTTTGTAACAGGTTCCGTCACTAAAAATCTCTTCCTATTTTACTACTTCTGTTTTGCCACAAGAGGGAGGCTTTCTGTCTTAGACTAACAGAAACAGAAATGGGTGTATTTCAACGGAACAGAAACACTTGAAAGAACAGCTTTTTCCCGTCTCACAGTAAAATCGATTTTGTAGATGGATTTACTACCTAATTTGGGGTTTCACCTGCAATCAAAAGAGAAGTGAAATATATAAAAAAGGGCACTTGCAAATTGCCTGCCTGTTTAACACCTGAGCCTTGGAGCAAGCTGTTGCACTACTCCTTCAGATGCTGCCACCTGAACTGCAAGCTGCTTTGGGAAAAGTCAGTCTTTGGCCTAAAAACCTTTCATTTTCCTCTTATATCACATGAACAGAACTATCCTGGCTCCCAAGACAGCCTATTTGCCATGTACACACTGTCCCTTCTGTGCAAAACTTGGCTGTGAAAAAGCCATTTGGCATCATTTAAGGTTCTTTACATTAGCAAAGCAGCTGTCAAGGCAAATGGATATAAGCCTCCATGAAATGTGAGGGGTATTTTTTTTTTCTGAGAGAAAGCTGCAAATTTAACAAGAAAAGACTGTCATTTTTTTCAAGATGCATAGAAATAGCTTGCAGTTTAGACCTTAATTGTAGCAACACCCAGATAAACTGTGAAGATTAATACAAATAAGCAATTTTTGTGAACTACTATGACAAAATTAATAAAAACATGCACACAGTCAAAAATGCCTGTAATAATCTGTAACAGTATTTTTTGTAACTATACAGCCCACTCAGTGAAAAGCTTGTTTTTCTAGGTAGCAGTAAGGTTTTTTTACATTTTTAAATACAGAAACTTATTAGAAAATTATATCCTAGAGAAATCATGCAACTATCTTGTATATTTAGAAGAAAGAAAGTTCTTACCAGCTTCTGCCCTGAAAGAACCTCCAAAAGGGCAATTAGCATTACCCCGTCTTTGATGTCTTCAAAAAGATCATTCACCAGCATGGGAGGATTGCGCTGAAAAGGAGAAAACTTCAGATATTGTAAAGGCTCACCAGTATTACATCCTAACACTCTTCCTTTCAAACAGAACCACAAAGAGAGTCACTGATCCCTTTCTTTGTGTTTTATAATGTTTAATATCAATGTTTCCTTTAACAATTGCTTTGCCACCACATTGTTTAACTACTTTACATTTCTGTCACAGGACTGTAATACTAGATGATTTCTGCCACTGATGATAAGATGGAAAAAAACCTCCTGCTCCCTGAAACAAGCAAAGAAACACACCAGCAACTGCCTCTCAGTCTACAAAATAACACAACACTTACAGATGTATTATTACTATCACATTTCAATCTGTATTTTCCCTAGCATTAAATATGTCACATAAATTTCACTCTCTTAACCCAAGGAATAAGAGGGGCTGCATGAAGGAAAGATCTCTAGAGCAGTGTGGCTGGTTGAGCAATGCTGCTGCTTTCTCACAGCTGACAGTTGTTACACTGAGTTGCTCTATTTTCTCACCTCTCCTCCAGGCCTTGCAGGCTTCTAGTGCTGTTAGCACTGTGTCAGCTCCTACTTAAGACAAATTGCTGAGCATATGTCTTTACATTCGCAAGCACAACAATGATAATACTGGAAAATACGTAAATGGATGATTTAGAAAGTTTAAATAAACATCATAAAACTCTGTATTTTTAAATGCATCTGTTTGTGGGACCCTCTCAGCTGGTCAGTACTTTAATGACCACAAAATGTGTTTTAGAAACAAAAAGTTTAAACTTGGTCCAGCTGACATAAATAAAATAAGCATCCTCTAACTTCCCTGAGCTTGTGAGCATTCATGTGCCTTTTAATGATGATAATGATGGCAATAATAATAGCTGCTAATTCAGTAAAATGACAAAGAGACTAAAAAATTCTTGAAACTACTTTAGGTTTACTTGTTAACAAGGATACTTGTTATAAAAAGGTATACAACAATTTACCTATGACTTTTGATGTGTAGAAACAGAGCTTTGAAAAGATGATCCTAACAAATGAAACAAGGCTCTTGAAAAGCTATAACTAATCAGGAGAAAGCAAAGGTTTCTAGCTCCCAAACCCAAAGCGTCCTATCTTAATTGTTCAGCTTGGATAAAACAGTATTTCAGTGAAAAATAATTTTTGTATAAAGTGAAAAAAGAACTCCTCTGCTGAAAGAAGACTTCATCTGAGGTTTGACATGCTCTAATAGCCATACTAATAGAAGAGCCTATTTTCTTGTGTATATAAAATAAAGCAGCGCTACAACTCATTACAAGGGTATATTTAGGCATAGTTCTTTTTTGTTTCCTAGCAATGGAATAGATAGTGGATCATGTTCTTTCTTAATATAACACCAAAGAAATCAATGGAGCAAAGAGGTCACTGGAGATTAATTTCTCCCAGTTCTGCATCACTGGCAGTTGACATAAATGCAATTAATTTTCTTCACCTTCTATGTTACCATTTCCTGTTTGAAGTTTGAAGCGGCTTTAGTTTTATCAGTATTACCACATGACAAAACACTGAAGAATTATGTGCTACAATAATTCAGCTATAAAGACAAGAGGATTATAGCAGCTGCCACCTTAATTCAACAGGACATGAAAGCCTAAAAAAACCTCTCACCACCTTTCTAAATACCTCAATAATGGGGGGAACTTTTGCTGGAAGTTTGCATAATTACAAGCACTGCCACTGTTTAGCAGATCACACCATGTACCTTACAACCAAGAAAACAGGAACAGAAGGTACACACAACACCTGTGTCATAAGATCTCTCGCATGAATCCCTCTAAGACAGAAAATCAGTTAATTATACTGACTGCCAAAAACATTCTCCGTAATACACTTTATAATATAATGTTTTTCACTACCCTGAATATGTTAACACCTAATTACAAGGAGGTAAGACACGCACTGTATTTCATAAATCACTTTTTTTCCTTTTTTTAAAATCTGGGCACATAGCATAGAATTTATCTTATTGTTATGATTCCAGTCAGTCTGAGAAGTATGGAATGAGTTATATTTTCAGTGGCATATATAGAATAGATTCCTTTTTTACATAAGCATAGATACCAATATTATTTCCCATGCTGATACAATTAAGAAAGATACACATACACTAGCTGATACTGAGAAGGTACTTCACTGTTTTTTCTAGCAGATCCTCCACTGACATTGATACAACATCTTCTGTTGGCATAGGGAAATACCTACTCCTTGAATCCATATATGTCAAATGCAGTGAAAGGAGGAAGTGAAGCTGTGCACTGCTTCTTTATTAGATACTAAAGAAGAAAGGTTTGGGGTTTTGTTTATAAACTGTACACAGAAGCTATCAAATACTTTTTATTCCAGAGACTCAACAGAACTCAACTGCTCACTTAGGTGCCTTAATGCACTGCCAAAATACTAATTGTAAATATGTAAAAGCAGGGAAAGAAAACTAACTTAAACATGTAATTTTATAATTTTTTAATTAAAAAAATTAAAAATTTACAAAATTTACAAAAAATTGTGATTTTAAAACATACTCCATATTTTGTCTTTTTGCAAGTAAATGTATAGCTCTAGAAATGCAATCAACTGCAATGATCCTAACACACTGAATTCTGAATGTTGGAAAGTCTGTGCAATTATTTTAATGGAGTCATTTTTCAACCAAGAAAAAAGAACATTTAAAAAGTATATGAAGTAACCTTCAAAATCCTGCAATACTAACATTGTCTACTATAAACTTCTTGAATAAAATTCTTCAGCAGAACTCAATATACTTCAGTGAACAATCAGACATTAAATCTACAACTTTTCAGATCCACACTATGATTTTAGATGCCTCAGTATTTGATTCAGGGTTTTTGCAAGTTTCTTCAAGAAAGGAAAATAACAAAATAAGAGTAATGATCTGCTACAAAATTCATTACACAAATTCTATTAAGCACTTATTTATTGCAGCACATGCAATCACAGTAGTGTATAACGATACTTAGGAACAGGCATGTCACAAAGAGGGAGGCACACTCAGTACAAGTATATTCATGTGACCTGTAGGAGGAATATAAATTAACTGGGAATGAATCTTAAAGGTTAATGAACCAGGTTTTTCACCGTAATAAATATTTATTTAAATAACTGTAATTAGAACTGATAATAAACGGGAACTGAAGAGGAAATGCTTGTTTAAATTTGCTGCTCTTACGACTTGTCTAATTTGCTGTAATCTTCAGAAAACATTCTGAATGACTTGAAGAACTGAACATTGACACACATAAAAAATATTTAACTGACAAGTTTCAAAAAAAAGAGATTTGCAGTAGACCTGAAATCTCTAGACATTCTTCATCTGACACAGTAAAATAAGTTTTGTAAAATCCAAACTTCAGCTATGGAACCAATGTATGTTCGCTAAGCTTCACTCCTTTATTCCAACACTAATTCTTGCATTTATTTTCTTATACGTATCTTTGCTACAGGAGTCTTTTCCTCATATCCTGTACTTAACTTTGCTAATGAAAAAATCACGGTATACAAATGGCAGTATCTTCATCATAAAGAATGCCAATGCAAACTCTGAAAACTACTTTTGCTACATTAATTTTCAAATAATGTTTCAAAACCTGCTGAATAAATATAAGCAAACCTATCCACATGCACAAACAGGAACAGATCTGTGTAACTACTGAATTTGTCTCTGCGGGAAAACGAATGTGAGAACAGCAAGGAAAATGTGAAAATTCCATTACTCTGTAATGAAATTCCTAAGTCCATAAGCATATAGATTTTTATATTCCTTTGTTAGTGACTATTTTTGTTACTGTAGTCTGAGAAACCCAGTCCTAAGTTTTACATGATTAATTTCATAATGCAAATAAATTTAGCTTTGACTGTTTAATGTTAGAGGCTACACACAATACTAGTTGAAAACACACAGTAACAATTGAAGCAGAAAACTATCACTCAAATTTTCTTCATTTATTATGCATTCACTATTTAGTGAGTTTACAACAATACTTTGGTGAGTACAAATACTGAAGTTAACCCTGCACCTGGGAACAAAAACGTTATTAGATTGGGTTAAACCAATTTACAGTCCATGTTCCAAAGCTCTGAAACTACTGTTCCCCCAAACTTTCACTGAAGGTGAAAAAGGCAATAAAAGACATGTCTCTGCTGTTTTAGAAAGTGACTTATCTTTCATCTTCTTTACTCATCTAATGAGTAAAAAACTCATTACACTACCTAAAAAATTGGCATGGGTAATGAAAAACATTTAAGTAATTGCTGTTCTGAATGCATGTAATGTTTCCTCTTTGAAATATTTGGTGTAAATTTATTCTGTATTTTAAACTGACTTGGAAAAGATGCCTCAAAAGATAATCAGAAGCATACTTGAATTATGCATATGCTTTGCAGGCTGAGACTGAGGGAGGACAGTTCTACAACCATAGAGGTATATGAATAAATAAGCAATTAGAAAACTTGTCTTGTTACACACGCTTATCTCATTTATCATTATTAGAGCTGCACAGACACATAAAAATTAAACAGGATGGTCAGAAGACAGGTCACATTAGTTTCATACTTTGTGACCCAATTTCTGCAAGTGGCTAGCAGAGAAGAGAGATGATTTCCAATTGATGAGTCTCACCAGATTACTTCTCAGAATCACAAAACAGATACAGTTGGGGTTAGGGAGACAGACAGCAGAGGGATAGATGCAGCCTAGTGGTAACAGCTCACTCAAAATGAAGCTTCATTATGCTGTCTGCTAGTTATCACACTTGCAGCTCTTTCCTCTGTGTTTATCCCCTATGGGTGAGGGAAGAGCTTGCACTGAGGGTGCTTTACCTCCATCTTTCTTCAAGTTGACCCATAACCAGATTATGCCAAGCCCTTTACCTGTCTTCAGCTTGTGTAAAAATATACCTTTGAAATAGGAAGCATAATTTAAAAAAGGCAGCATTCTATTGTAAGAGCAAGAGACAATAAAAAAATTCATGCCTTCCTCCCCTTGCCTTTCATGAAGTTCAATTCACAGAACTGTAAAACTATATAGGTTGGAAAATAGCTTTAAAATTTAATCCAGCATTAACCTACCACTGCCATGTCCACCACTAAACCATGACTCTTAATGCCACATCTACACATCTTTTAAATACCGCCAGGGATGATGACTCAACCACTTCCACAGGCAGTCCATTTCAGTGCTTGACAACCCTTTCGGTGAAGAAATTTCACTGGTAGTCTCATTGCATTTACCTGTTTTGCTCATTCTTATTTATTCACATTCATATTGTCAAATTAATTCTTAAGTTTACAGCTAAAAAGCCAAAAATAATTGTTTGATAGATTCAGTTACTGAATTAGTTTCTATTTCAATTAGAGCACAACTTTTAAGATGAAAAACATACACTAAGATTTTAAAAATAAGCAGGGAAGAATCTTTTACTCAAGGGAAACCCTGACAAAGAACCACATCCTGCTTTATTTTCCCAAGCTATTAATCGTTCTTGGTTCTACCTAACATAATCAAATCAGTTCTGCATTTCCATTTCTTTCAAATCATTACTTTTCACAAACTGCTTCATTTTAAACCCCCCTTTGCTCTACTCAACCAACAATGTAAGGATGACAACTCTGCCTTAGTAGAGTTTCCTTTCCTTTGCTGTCTCTAATTTCATCTTTCAAATTCCTACAGTAAACACCAGCAGTCTTTGGTTAGAAAATGTTGATTTCTCCTGGTTTTGAGATTTCATGCAGTACTTTTTTCCAAAAATATTCAAACTCATTCATGATGAAACATTTCTCCAGATAGCCACGGTGTTGAGTTACAGACACTTCAATTATAGCTCTTAGTTTTTTCTTATTTCCTCATATTACTTTTTCCATTGATAATTTTACTAGATTATCAAAAATGGCAATGAAAGAAACCCAAAGTTTTTCAGGAGTAGCCAAGTAATAGAGAGTCATTTTGAAGTGAAATTACCGTTAATTTTAAATGTATATACTGAGTCAAATTCAGCACAGTTATTCTCGTTTTATGGTGAGAAATAAAGGCAAAATTCAAATCACCTTCCCCTAGGCTCAGCTTCACTCCTTCACTCCCAGCTCCTTTACCCCACAGTGGTGCAGGATGTACTTCTGTTTCTCTGCTGTGTGAGGCCAGCACTTCACAGTGTTCCTTGCTAGATACCATACTAGTAGATGCTCCACATTTCATTGGGTCAACGATGAGAATGCAATCAGTGCTGCCTAAAAGTGGGTCTCCTTCCAGGATTTTTTCTTTTCACATTTTGAAATAATAGAGATGTTACAGATTTCCAGTTTCTTTTGAAACAACCAAAACCACAACAATCTTTTACAAAAATCGAATAGCCTAAATATTAAATTTTTGGGTTACAAGTGAGAACATGTGTGCAAGGGGAGCTTCACAGGCCCATATCAGTACTCTCTTCATCTGTGATTGATTCAGATTTCCACATTTTCCAAAAAACATGACATACAAAGATTTAAAATCTTAAGCTTTAAAAACTTGAAAATTTGAATGGCATGGGTCACTTCTGTTGAGTCTAATCTCTATAAACTGTGCTTCTCCTGTGGTAGCATAACAGCAGAAATGGGAAGCAAAGCCAGCTCATCTATATATCTGATCGAGGCAGTGAGGTAAATTTGTTGACAACCATTGATAAAAGTATCACAGAAACAACTTTCCTGTTAAAATGTGATTAACACCAACAACGTACTACAGGGAACTAAATGGCTATCTCAGGTAGCTGAAAGTCAGGGCTGTGGCTGGTTAACTGCCTGTTTTGAATGCATTTGAGCATCTTTTACAGTATCGGATCCATTAAACAAATATACACCTAAATCACACAAGTCAAAAGGTTTACCGAGCCCTTATGGCCCAAAGGGACTAGTAGAGAAGAGAACATTCACAAATCTCAGTCCAGAGCATGATCTCTTAATGGAACTACCACCATGACTTTGTCTGTTCCCAAGCATTAGTCTGTAGACTAGCAAATTATCATGACGTGTACACACACACACACAAATAAACCTAAGAATATGATATTGATAACCTACCTAATGTATCTACTTACCCATAATCATCAGATTATTATTAATGACACAACACAATTAAGAAACAGATGAACATGAAATAGGAGTTATTTCCCTCCTCTGACAAGCATTCACTGCCCACTTAGCTAACATTTAGTAAACACTGAATACCTTTCCATCTCAATTGAAGTGAATAGAATATACATAAGAGTGCTTAAATTCTCTCCTGCAACGGGAGCTTTTCCAAAATATTTCAAAGAACATGGGGGGACAGACCTCATTCCCAGTGAGGTTCCGCTGTCAAAAAGTCCTGAAGATAACCTTTTTCTGGCAGTTGAATTTCACAATGCCAGTGCACTTCATGTTACATTCTTCAGCAATGTAAACAAATGCTGTTGCTCTACCATACCATCTCATTAGATCAAATCACATGATATAGCATTATATGGGCTTCCTGCTTTGCTCTGTTCATTTTTGAGGACATTATTAGTCAATTCCTTATGAAAGCTAAAGCAGTGCTGTTGCAGCTATTCCTTACTTCCAAGATAATTAAAGTTTTAATACTATGCATTTATAAAAGCACCTCTGGAGTTTAACATCTTAATTTCCTGGACTAATTGGCAACTATAGTTGGATCTGGGCTGTGTGAAAACACCAGGAAGTGCCAAATTAAATCTCAGTGCTTATGTTTTCATATAAAGTTGGTACCAGTTGTAGCTTAATACTTTAAAAACTGTGTGTAAACCACTGTGTTTATTCTTTTAAACCAAAAAAGGAGATTCAGGTTGTGGTAATAAGTAGCAACAATAGTTTCATGATACATGAGATAATTAATTTCGCAATGGATTCATAAGGCACTATTTATGTCTGTAACCGGTTCTGGATATCGCCATCAAACCACACAAGAACTGACCTGAGTTTCATTCAACTATATTGTATGTAATAAGGCTAACATTTCTATTTCAGAGAAAGCAGTTTCAAATACTTCCTCTGGGTGAAACAGTAGTTACTGTGCTACCTCTCAGTTTTGGCCAAAGGAGTTGGATGGCCACCTCTGGAAATCAGTCGCACTTCTGCAGCTGACCACTATCATGCTGAGATTCATCTTCAATCTTGCACAGATGATGGGGATCCCTTTTTAAGTTTATGAAATACTGGTCAGACAAATCTGACATATTCTATACCCCAGGGCCTGCACAGGCATAGATAAAAAGGTCTGATTTAAAAAAAAGTAAATTTCAAAGCCATGCATTACCTTAGCCAGATGCGTATTGATCCATTTTGTGAAAGTCCTTTTCTGCACTGCCTCTTGCTCATCTGAGAATAAAAAGAAATCAGATTGATTAGATATCAATGGATACTTTCAGATTTACTGAAGAATAATATTCCCTATTAACAACAAATGCGTATTGCACTTGTCAGAAATGTCACTGTATTTTCTTGAAACAATTTTGCCAGTAACTACTCATAAAAAATACTTTATATTATGACAATAATGCTCTGATACTTGACTGTTTGGAGAGTTTCACAGACAATTCAAGTCTTAACAAGCCAATGACCAGTTAGACATCATTTCAAATCTGAATGCCAAAATAAATTTGACTTCTAAATCAATTCTATACTTACCCAAGGTATGAACACCTAGAATTTCTCTGTACTTTTTACCTATAACCCATATTTCTGACAGTCAAGTTGCTTTTATGTTGAAAGTCAGCTAGGGTCTTAGAAAAAAATACTCTTAGCATGTACATTTGAAAATGTTTAGAATGTTGAATCAAAAATTTGAAATTGCATTATCAAACTTATTTGTCCTCTGGGAGATCCTGCCTGGAAGGAGCCATTAGCTAATTCAGGCAGTTTCTATATGCTACTTACTACCTCCCTTACTCCTTTCTTGAAGCAATTGTCTGATTTATAGTGAATTTCGCTGATTGTCAGATAGTCCCCAAGAGACAGCTGCCAGATGCATGGACTAAAATAGCTCCTGAATGAGCTCCTCCAGCTTCGGCGGCAAGGGTCATGGCTGTGGAGGGAAGAGAATCACAGCACTATAACCAATCCACAAAGTTCGGTCCCTTCCTTGTGGGTAATCAGTTTTGACACATGGAATAATGTCACAACAAAGGCATCCAAGTAATTGTGATGGAGATTTTTCTTTCAAAATAGAAGGAAATATCTATTTCATTAAAAAAAATCATATTATTATCATCAGTTCTGAACAAGCACCTTCATTTATCAACAGAAAATCCAAATAAATATAACTGCCATTAAATATTTACGTCTTATAAGAACACATGCATATCCCAAAACCTACAGATGGAATATCTAATTTTAGCTACTGCATTTGCTAGTGACTTGTGCAGCACTGCATAGCAGTTTCCTGATTTACACTCATGCAATGAAATGCTGCTTCACAATGAGGATACATAAAGATACAAATCACCAAACAAAATTCTTAGGCCAAAATGTTATCTTCAGTGGAACAGTGATGGCTCCCTGACCATATATGAACCCCAAAAACGTGCATTATAACTCAGAGATATTTTCTTTACATATAATATATAAATGCTGTCTCATACAAGAAATGCCAGAGGAAGAAGATGCATACACTCTTGAGTATCTACTGCCAGATTAGCACACTTCATGCCTAAGCAAATGATTTTGCATTCTTTACTTTCCTTCAGTATCATTGGGCAGGCTGTCTTACATAATTTCTAAACATTCATTACATACTTAGAATCTACTTATTGCACTCATAGGTAATTTATGAAAAATGTCACTCAAAATACTGCATTGTGCTTCATTCAACACTGACTATTTTTGGCAGGGGGTTGTCTTGACTTTGTATGTGATGATTGTTTCTACACTGTGGCAAACAGACTTCTCGCTGTATGGTTTCTAACCATGAACAAGACGCTTTCCCTGTGACACAAAGTAAATGTCAGCTGTGCTCTGCAATTACATAATAGGTAGCCAAATTCATTTCCATGGAAGTAGTTGCACACCTCTATTAGGTTGTGTGTGAGTAGGTGTGGGGATAGAAATCAAGCACACACAGAATCAGTCCAGTTCTGCCTTCATTCACACATCTGTAACTTAAAATTCCCCAGCAACACTAATACAGCAATAGCATGCCAAAAGAAATGAACTGGGCTTTTAGAAGTCAAAATTCTCATCAATGAAATGAGTGAAAATGACTTCCTAATTTGTAGTTCCAGGGCATCTTGGTGATTTAAGAAACAGCCTTCTGACAACAACTGGAAATCAGAGAGCCAGCTTCCAACTTCTAAAGAGACAGTTTACCAGCAGAAGACATACCCAGTTTCAGTCATATCAAGAAACATCTGAAATAGCCTTTCAAAATAACCTGTTTCAAGGGAATTTATGTGAGCAATATACCCTTTATAAGCCCAACTGCAACTACTAACAATAAAGTTTCCTTGTTTTTAGCACTTATTTTGTCCAGGCTTAATAGGAAGATATTTTACCACTGTAAAATCTATGTCTGAACATAAGACAAGTCGTGCATTGATTTTAGAAATTCCATTGTAAATATGCTTTTTACCAGTTTACCTGGAGGCAAATATGCTCTTTTCATTGACCTGATGTAAATTCTCTGCAGAGGTACTGTTTATCCATACCCACAAGACGTGTGTGCCATACAATTTCTTACACTCTCCCCATTTGCAATGATTGTCAGCTCCGTATTCGCACCACTTACCCTGCTGGTACTGAAAGAGCTCAGGAAGCACATTTAACGATGCAACATTTCTGCCACCAGCACCTTTACAGCGAGCCATAAGCACTGCTGCTGCTGTTCTGTTGATGATACTGCTGCTGCTGAGGCTGTGGTTGCTACCCCTGTCTCACGTGCAGCGTTTCTTTAGAATACAGCCAAAAGTAATTTTTCAAGAATGATCCAATTTCCTTTCCTTCACTGGAAATGCAAGCCTCTTACACAAATCCCTCCACCGCCTCTTATCAGAGAATTCACATGAAGCCAAACCTTAAAAACATCTTTATATATTCTTGCAGAAATGCAACAGCCAGACAAAGCTAGCTGTATTGGAAGCAGCAGTTCTGCTGGTCTCACTGCCATCATCCCTCTCCACTGTTTTCCTCTGGAAAGATTTTATTATCTGAGCACCAGCCAATCCGCTAGCAGAAATCTCTGATGTCAAGAGCTTGAATAATTCATCCAGGGACTGGGACAACACAACTACACTGCCGATATCCTAAAGCAGAAAGATGTGTGGCTGCAAAAGCTGATGCAGCCTTCTCCAGCGCTTTTGTAACAATACAGTGCTCAGCAAGCATAAAAATGGCTGAATGGCATAACCCTTTTCTAGGCTGTCACACACATAAAGGAAAACAGCTTTTAAAAACAGCCACTGGGGTTCATCACTGCATGCTCTATTGAGACACAGATGTCCTTCAGCTTTGCAACTGAAAGAGTGAAGTGGAAGAAACAGCAAGCAATGCTTCTCAACAGACATGTAGGCCACTGAGCTTTCAGTAATATATTTGAACTCTTGCACTAGGGGCATGAAACGTATGTAAGGGTGCACAGAATTTTTGGAGGGCACCTAGATCAGCCTGAAACATACTCAAATTTCTGATAATATGCAAAACTTTTGATTTCATTAAATCAGAGCACCAGAGTATTCAACAGATTTTCTCCCCCGCCCTGGTAAACGAAGGCAGATATGAAATACTCTGTGTGGAGATTCGTATGTTATGTACAGAGTAGTACATGCTATTGAAATAAGAATAAAAAAGGCCGACTTCTATTATATTATTGCTGTTAATGTAATGTTGTAGAGGTTGAACTCAAATTTCTATTTCTGTAAAACACAATGACTCTGAAAATATCATTCTGCATCTGAAACAATCATTGCAAGACAGTTTCATATTATTTAACAAAGTGTTTTCCTTTAACTGGCTGGAAATACCTTCATATTATTACAAACATTTTCTCTACCAAAGCAGCATCAACAGACTGTTTTTAACTGATTAGGGGGGAAAAAAGACAAACATAATTGTATATATTTACTTAAAAACATTTAGAACAAATTATTTTGAACAATGAACAAAACCACTTGTGTATCTTCAGACAGTTGTGAATATGCTGATGGAATATTCAGCATACATACATTTTAAAATGTTTAGTATCAAGCTGACAGGTACGTATTGTGCAATAGCAGATGGCACATGAAGCACCTCTTGCCTTAGGTGCTTGGGGATAGGATGGTGGGAGGGTGGCTGCAGTGCAGAGTGGCAAATACAGGGTTCTGCTGCAAGGTAACACAAGGAGGAGGCTCATACACAGAGTGTGAGTCAGGACAGAGCTGAGTTCACACATGTCTAGTAAAAACACCTTGACTGATTTCCAGTGACCAAATATTGTGGAGATTTGTTTTGTTTCTTGCTTTAGTGAAACTCATTTTCAGCATCTTTTTTTCCCCTTGGTTTTTGAGAGTTCTGCCCTAAAAAAACACCAAAGAGCTTTTTGTTTCCTTTTGTTTTCCAGGTTTTTGTTGCTTTTAGGAATACTGCTAAACAAACCTGGAATTGCAGAAAAGTGTGCCAAAACAAGTGCAATGTTTCAAGATGTCATTTGAGAACACAACACAGCACAGAAGGCAGTGAACAGCACCTTGTTGGAAAATTCATACATTCTCTAAAACTTTCAGTAAGTTAGATCATATAGCAATTTCATTCTTCATTAAGGACATTTTTAACTTAAAGCAGCTGTAGAAAAGCTTGCAGAGTCAAAGCAATAATATGAAATTCTGCTTATGAAAAGGAGCAATATTTTAAGCTACACAGTTTAATCAACACTTCCATAACATGTAGTTTACCCAAATTACAAGTACTGCACAGAGGCCATGCAGGTTCATTTTTTTCCTTTAAATCTTCAGTTAATGTTTTTATGTGACAATGCCAGGACGTTTTTGGGTTTTTAAAAAAAAAAACAGTAAACAAATTAAATTTGATGATAGCTCTAAAGTTAACATATTGGTTTTAAGTTACTAAGTTTAATAGCAACACTATACACTTCAGGATTAAAAAAAGGGAGGGGCAGTGGGAGCAAAATAAGAGGAAAAAATTGATTTCAGCAGACATTGAGACTCAGTTGACAACCAGACTTAGCAGTACTGATACAAAGAATGAGAATGGGTTTTTAAATGCCTCATGCTTGTAGGACTCCCATTTTTTTATATTTTGAGGAGGAAGACAGGATTTGTCAAAGTGTAGCCTTTGGATATATGGCTTCTACTGAAAGTGCTTTATCAGTGAGAGTGAAATGGCCACAGTAACAGAGCATTTATCTAAATTTCCAAGTTTCAATATCTAGGTCTACACACTAGTCATAGCCTGTTCCACCACTGAGCACCAATTTGCTCCCCATCAGTTTCTGCAGAAAGAAAATTCATGCACAAGGGCTAGAAGGGAACCAGTCATCCCTGGCCAAACCTCTATTTGAGAAAATTATGGGGATCAGCATTCTGGAATTTGCACTAGCATATACCATTACTCAGTCTAGAGGTAGCCTTAGTACAGCAACTTGGGAGTCAAAGATTTTGTCATTTGGAAGAGTGGAAATAGAGACTGGTGGAATAGTTACAGGAAACTGGCCGGCTCACAGCTGCAGAAGCACTTTCTGCTCTTACTGTATATACTGAAATGTATGTACAAAATATGTATTTTGATTTTACACACTTCTTACTATTTCCTTTACTTCTAACAGAGAGAAGGTGAAGGTGTCTATCCAGCCACTATTTTGAAAGATATAGAAAATTATTCAATATATCACCCAAAGAAAGCTACATGTTTTTAAAAAAATATGGTTAGAATGAAGTACAAACTGAACAAATCAATGTGTCTTCTCTGGTTCTTCATCAACTTATTGCAAGTACAATCAGCAACCACTCTCTGTGTAAGCACCTGCTATGAACTGTGAAAGCAGTTTAAATTTTCGACATCTGGAAAACCAAAAATCTAACCAGCACCAGAGAATGTGTGCCTTAACTCAGACTGTTGGTTCCACCACACAGCAGGACTTAGACTGTCACAGAATATGTTTATCTTGTGGGACTTGGGAAGACATTAAATCCAAGGTAATGCTCTGTTGTGCCCATATTCTCATGTGCACATGTCAAATGTTCCTACTCCATCCAGACACACGTTATCCCCCACTTTCCTGTGTTCTGATTTTCACAGGAAGGAACAGAGCATGAACAGTGATCTTGACCTTTAGAAGACAGGACATGGCCAGGACATAACTGTACTGCCCAAAACTGCACTGCCCACAACTGCTCTTCACTTTGATCAGAAGGGCTTCCTTTGGTGTTTGGAGAGGTGAATGACAACAACATTATTTCTGCAGTGGATTGGAAGATATGCCCAAAATGTATTTTGGTTTTTTTGACTTTGTGCATCATTCATGTGCCCAGTCCTTGCAGCACACTTGCTCCTATTTTTTTTTTGTTTGTTTTGAGTGACTAAAAAAAACAAGCTGAAATTAAATTGTTATGCACCATATTTCTCCTGGATGGAATGCATTTTGTTATTCTTCACATATAGAAGCAGAATGTATTCAGAACCAATCAATGAAAGTATTTGCATTTTATATTTACTGTGTATCTGCATGTGCTGTTGAACTATTATTTTCATTGTCTCCACTTACTGCTGTCTAAATCTCCATGTGATGTAAATATACTACTCATACATTACTCACTTTCACAGTATCTGCACTTAACTGTAAACAGGCAGAAATGAAAACAACAATACCTATAAGAAAACCATTACAGGCTCATTTAATTAATTTTTAAAAGTAGCACCCTGCAGAAGATATTAACTAAAATCAGGATACTCAACATCTGAGTTGATTATGTGCACTGGCTTCAGCGCTGTCTGAAAGATTCAGGATTTGCTGCTCTATGGGTGTCTGTTTATTCACCAATTTGGCATGGGTGACAGTGAACTTAAGTGTTCACACACATACCTTTTTCTGAACCAATACCTCAGGTGAACATAGCCTTATGTAACCGATCAGACTCAACTTGGCATTTTTTCTTAAAGTTACTTATTTTCCTTAATTTATACCTGAAGAGATGGTTTGGATGTTGACAAATCAGATCAGAAATCTAGAAAATCCAGTGAATTTCTTTAACAAGAATAATTATTCTACATTGCACTCATATTTCAATCCATCCATGCTAATAAATAGACACACCAGTTTAAGAATGAATTTTTCATAAAGACTCAAACTAAAGACACTGATGAAAAATCATTCTCTTATTTGTAAATTCTACCTACTACAGTAACATCTACAATGACCACAATAAAAAAAAATTCTAAACAAATTTTTTATTTTTTTCTACAGTTCACTGCAGCTCTGCAGCTGGCATCATGTTGCCCTTTATATATTTTGCAGTCATTCTTTCTCTTAACAAGAACATTTTGTGTTTAATAACCTTTGTGTGTTGTTGGTCCATTCCCTCAGAGGTTTTATAAAGTCAGATTGAAAAAAACCAAACATGCCTTATTGAAAAGTAAGTAATTTTTAACAGAAGTCTAAAAGACAAGCAGTACTTACAGCAAATCATTTAAAGAACATCCTTAAAAATTATGAAGTCTATCTAGATCAGTATCAATAATGTCTACAAGTATCTTTGTTAATTAAGGCTTTAAGCAGTCATTCTACAGTCAAAAAGGATATTTAACGAGTTGATCCAAAAAAAACACCTATGAGATCAGATTGATTTCCATTTGCAAATGGAAAGCATAGCCTCTTTACCCACTGTATGGCATTTACATGAACTTCTTAAACAATGAATAGTCTTACTTTCAAGCCAACCTTGTCAAGTAGGCAAATTACTGTAACAGTCATCACTGATTTGTAGTAGATTTGCTAATATTATATGACATTAACAGGACTGTTCATAACATTATGCACAACAACCTGGAGAGACTTTGTGCAGAAATTTAACTTGAATTTGAATTTGAATGTTTAATGTTTTTCTTTCATAAAACACAGAAATGTAAATGTACTGCACCAAATGAACTGCATGGAGCAAATTTCTACCACCAATGGTATGATTACTATTTTTCTATGCCTACAGTGAGCTCAGTAGCCTAAAGGCAGCAGATAAAAACTGACTTGGACACGGAAAAGCTCAGAATCTACTGAAATAAATTAAAACTAATGGAGATATACAGGGCACATGTTGTCCATATAATATAATCCATATAATTAAACCCATATAAGGGTGCAACATCTGTAATTTATAAATAAATCTGTGCAGAAAACCAAATATACATAATGATTCTTGTCTTAGAGAAAAGACAGTCTGCAATCACATCTCTGTCCTGTTTATGCCTAAAACTCAGTGATATGACAATAGTTAACTAAAGGTTTACAAAAATGTAAAATCCCCTATTTATTCCATGGAAACTATGGGCAGTTATACCCTAGAGATCATTTTTATTATAGTGACATGAAACTGTAGTGACCCTACTGTAGACATGAAACTCTATGAAAGTCTACCTAAGGGAAAGAATCTAATTGCATTGTCAACGGTTCATGGGACGTGATTATCCCACTCTACCCTGTGTTAGTGCAGCCTCACCTTGAGTTCTGTATGCAATTCTGGGTGTCACAATACAAGAAAGATATTAAGCTATTAGAAAGCATCCAGAGGAGGGCTATGAAGATGGTGAAGGCTCTAGAAGAGAGGTCATAGAAGATGTGCCTGAGGTCATTTGGCTTGTTCACGCTGGAGGAGAGGAGAGTGAGGGGAGATCTCATTGCAGTCTATAACATGATGGGAGGAGGAAGGGCAAGCACTGATCTCTTCTTTGTGGTGATCAGTGACATGACCCAAGGGAATGGTCTGAAGCTGTGTCAAGAGAGGTTTAGGTTAGATATCAGGAATAGATTCTTCACCCAGAGAGTGGCTGGGTGCTGGAACAGGCTCCCCAGGGCAAGCACCAAGCCCGACAGAGTTCAAAAAGGGTTTGGGTGACACTCTCAGGTGCATAGTGTGACTCTTTGGGCTGTGCTGTGCAGGGCCTAGAGTTGGACTCAATGATCCTTTTGGGTCCCTTCCAACTCAGGATACTCTATGATTCTGTGATTCTATTTTTGAATACTTGTAGCCATGGTAATTTTACATATGTTAGATTAAATGATGAATTCTTTACTCACATATTGGGTTATTTTCAACTCATTAGATTCAGTATTAGAAATAAATGGAAGGATTAAGCACTTAAAGGGTGGCTACAAAGAGGACAGAGATTCTATCCTCGCATGAAATCACATGGAGAAGATATACAAAATGCAATTGGACAGGATGCAAGACAATCTCATCTAGGCTCCCTTTCCCCAAAAGATTAGACAAGATGGACTTTCAAGATCAGGATCCTTCAAGCCTGACTGTTCTTTGGCTCTATGATTTTACAAAAAACTGCTATGTATTATTAGTAAGAAACATTACTATTATATGAGAATTTTTCACAACATTTATAAAATCATATATGTGATCAAATATCTTCTAACTCAGGTTCTAATCAGGACCTTACAAACTAAATACTCTCCCAGATGTGAAATACATATGAGCACAGATAAAACTCAGTTCTGGGGAAATGCTAACGTGATTGTTCAAAAGAAAAATTAAAAATAATGATAAAAAATCCCACATATCTTTCTAAAACAAACAAAAAAATACTTAAAACATTTAGGAAACAACCTAATGGCTGGTATCTATGACGGTGCTGAAGAGGTGCAAGGAGTGAAGAACAGCATGCAACCTGTGTGTGCACACACTTTTCCAACAGAAGTCATGTACAAATTTAAGGTGGCTCTAGATCATGTGGTTATTCCTCTCAAAGCCACAGCCATCTGATGTTTCTGAATGCCAGCCTTCACAAAAGCCTTGAATATACTTTGTCACATTGCAATGGTTTCATACCTTCATCCGTTTTCCTTTGTTTTTCTAAGTGTCTCCAAACAAGTGTCTCACTTAAAAAATTGTACCACTGGCATTTTAGTGTGACACTTCTCTTCTATGTAATATGTAACAAATTGTGCCATATTTACCTTGAGCAGTACCTAAATCAGAGAGCTATTCCATTATCTTTCACTAGAAGTACTCACAAAACAAGTTACTGTGCAGAAGTCAAAAACAGAACTCCTTTCATGAATGAGCTTCCTTAAACAATGATTTAAGAAGGAAAAAAAGTTTGGAGTTCCTCAAAGACTAGTCTAAGCCTAATTCTTTAATATTTCAGCCATGATTTGGACAGGAATATCTCAACAGTGCTTATGAAGTTTGCCAGTGACTCATATTTCGGAAACACTATTACAAGAGAATCAGAATATCTTGAAAATTAAAGAAATGGATCTGACTGAAGACTGAAAGAAAAGACTACTATTACTAAGCAGTTGAAAATGCAAGGCTATATAGTCAGGGAGTAACATGAACTTCTGCTCTGAGCCATAAACTCATTATACAGAAATCAAGAACTAGAGGAAGAAACACTTTTGTAGTTCTGCTACAAGAAAGATGTTGTCACTAATGTGACAACAGGCAAATGAAATCTTGTGACGTTATCAGTTAAGATGTGGCCAGCTGAACTGGAGAATAAAAATTATTGTAACAGACATGATAACCCACATAGAATATTATACAGAATTCTGGCAACTTATGTGTGGAGTATTGGATAGAGTTAAAATTTAAATGAGAACAAAAATTACAGAGAAGACCCGGCTGCTGCTTCCTGAATGGAACACAGTCATGATGCCCCACAGAAGTTCCCCAAACACTGATAAGCACGTGTTATGGGGGATGCATGGAGAGGGGAGTAACATGAAGATGCTACAGTCTCCTTCCACAAACATCCTGCAGGAAGGGGAACATGGTGGCACCTTCCAGTTCAAAGACCATGCTGTATCTGCCCACCAAGAAACATAGATGCCAAGGACAACTGCCCAATTAAATACTTACAGATAGCTTCACTCAAGCTCCACCTAAACTTAGAGAAATAGTATAAAAGTAAGTTGGAAATGGAGAAAAGTCAGAGGAAGATTTACTCCAAAACTGCTGGGATCAGCTGACGGGTCAAGCCTGTCATTTTGCCCCTGTTAGGGACACCTGTTGGGTAAGAAACATTTTCTGTGCTTGCTGATTATTATTTTTGAGGACTAGAGCTTGTGTTTTGCTCCATATGTTGGTAGATTGTTTTGTACTAGAGTTTGTGCTTGTACTTGCTTTATAGTATTATTAGATTGGTTTGATTACATTTTTGCAGCTAGACCCCCATCACCAATGACCATGAACCTTATTAATTTGTCAAAATTTGTATTCATAAGGAGTGTTATTCCATAAACTCTTAGAATGAGTCCTTTACAAGGTGGCATCTCTGTGGGTCGAGGAAATCTCCCCTCACTAAAGCTTGGCAAATCCCTTCCATTTCACCACGTTCAAAGAACATGAATATCTGGAATAGATCCTGAGTTCAATAGGCTGAAAAGCTGATCTAAGAGAAAACTAAAATAGTGTCGATTGCTTACTCTCAGAAGGATTGTAATTGCTCTTTGCAAACATAGTAAGGAAAGGAATGAGCACCAGAATAGGAAAGCCTCCTAAAACTGAAAATCATGCAAAAGCACTTGAGCAGAAAGCTGTGATGGGATATGAATATATTTAGGTTGGACTTCAAGGAAAATATTCACCCTTAAGAAGTGCAATGCTCTGAAGTGATCACCTAGGGCTTCAAGAGCATTTTATTGGTGTGGTACCATATAGACACAGATAATAAATTACTTAGAAGACTTCTTAAGTCCTATTTTCCAACCTGTCCTGTACACTACCATAAAAACATGAACTTCCAAATGAGGTAAAATTATCTACATAAAATTAGCAGTGCAAATATAGAACACATTTCAAAAGCAGCATAATTATGGAAATGAAAAGTTAACATTGATCCAACTGAGTAGTAACAGCATTCTGTGTAAAAATATACCAGTATTGCAATGTAATGTATGCAGATCTTGATGGTGAAAATTACATTTGACAACCTGAAGCTGAAAAATGTAGCCCTACTGCTGCTTAATACCTTCTGCAGATTTTTATAGCATTTACTGTAAATTAATTACTGCTTGAGTCCATCTGTTGTAATTAAATACCACAGACAAAATTATTTGTTTTCCTACGCAGTTCAAGACAAAGTCTGTAGATGTGAAGTGGTAAAACTTAGCTGGTTTAAATTGAGCTACATGAACTACTGTCACAAGAATTTTACTGCACTCACCCACAGAGGAAAAACTATATTTTTGTACTTCAGTGTGGAATATAAATTGCATAATCTTGTGTATTTCTCACATGGGGCCACCTATGGACAGCTGCTCAGGACCACATCCAGCCAATTTTTGTCTGTCTCAAAGATGAGGACTCCACCATCTCTCTGGGCAATTTGTTCCAGAATTCAATCATCCTCACAGTGAAAAGTGTTTCCTCATTTTCAGAGGGAACCTCCCACATTTCAGTTTGTACCTATTGCCTCTGGTGCTGTCACTGGGCTCCACTGAAAAGAATCTGGCTCCGTCCTCTTTGGACCTTACCTTCAGGGAATCCACATTATTGAAATGCCCCACAGCCTTCTCTTCTCCAAGTTCAACAGTCCCATCTCTTTCAGTCTCTCCTCATAGAAGAGAAGTTCCAGTTCCTTCCTTGTGGTCATTTCCTAGACTTTCCGTTAAGTGCATATCTTTCTTGTCTTGCTCACAACTGGACACAGTGCTCCACAGTTGGCTACAACAGTGCTGAGTAGAGGAGAAGGGTAACCTTCCTCAGCCTACTGGTAATGCTTTGCCTAATGGAATCCAGGATATCATCAACCTTCTTTGCAGTAATAAGGGTTAAAGCAATAGTAACTTTCTTGGCACCAAATAATATATCCTGCTATACAATGAAACAAGCACGCTAAAAAGGAAGAAAGGATGCTGTCCAACAAACACACAACAGCACTTTGAGATGCTAACTATCTAAAATTGAGATATTTTCAAGGAAATAAAACTAGGCAATGTCTTGAACACAGATTTCCCCACAACTGACAATTACTTTTGTGATCCTCATTCTTCCAATCTCTGTGCTCCGTGTTACATGAGGCATGAACATCTTCAAAAAATGCACTACTTTGACTACCTTGCCTTATACAGTCCATCCAAAATCAGCAAATTTTACTCATGAAAGCTGCATAGGATCAACCATTTTGAACTTCAATCACTGTTATGCTCAAGTTAAATATCCAACGAGTCCACTTAAAACATTGAATTGTCTAAACATTCAAGAAGCCCTCAAAGTGGTAAGAATCATAGACTGGTCTGTGTTTTCAGTTCAGCTAGCCAAAGATAAAAGAGGCTGTTCAAACTTCAAGGCAGACTGGTGAGCTACAAAATGCAATTCTACTAGGATTTGTTTCAGCAAAAACTTGATTCATACAGACAACTCTGTTATGGTAACTAAGTGCTATCAAGGCGTGGAAGACTATAATTGCTCAAACATGGAAAGATAAATGAATTTAGTAAAGAAATGAAAAAAGTGCTACAGACAGGGCAGAACTACAAACAAGTTTATGATTTACAGCAAACAATGCTTTAACAAGCCAGTGGAAATAAAAATATTTTTGTCTATCTATCTATCTACAAGCTATTTGTGATGCAGACTCTTAATTCTAGACTGGCTGCTTCTTCACTTTTTTCATGAATGAATGAACAGGACATTCAGAGTTACACATTTGACAAGTAGCAGAGTTCTGGTAATCCATGAAAAAGTCTATTCTAATTTGTCCAAATTACAAGCCTTTTCAAATTCTCACATACACTTAAATTTTAGCACTTAGACTCTCCAACAACCTACCATTATAACCTTGTTGAAACACTAAGCAGACTGCACACAAACTGTTCCCACAAGGATTGTCTGAACATGCTTCAGCCTGGGTAATATAGAGAAAGAAATCAATTTTTACTGGCCATAATTGCTTCAGCTCCAAGTAATCCTAGTAGGAAACTGCATGCTCAACACCTATCCCCAACTTTTCCTCCCGTCGCCACGATGATGGCTACACTTAGTTCTCTGTTTCAGTCACATAAAGGACAAAAGCTTGGGTAAAGGGAGGAATCTGAGGAGGAAAGAAGAAAGGTGGGAATTATCTAGAGAGGAGAGGATGTACCCAGAAGGTGGGAAAAACTGCTGAATGGCCTCTTGATAAGTGAAAGAAACAGGCAGAATCTCCTGTGTTATGGCACATCCGTGCTGGAATGTATGATACTATTGTCGTTGCCAAGACAATTCAGAAGTTACATATGCCAGACGTAATCATGCCTGTACAAACTTTACTTTCTCCCCTTCTACACATGTACCAAGATCAGTCTTTAATTATGTCTTATTTAGGTTACTAAATTCTCCCTATCAGGTTTTTTTGGATTTAGTTTGTTGTTTCTTTTTTTTTCATGAATGGAAAATTGTCAATTCATAAATTGGGGGGAAAGGGAAAAAGGGGGTATTATTATTCACAGTTTTGCTCTTCCCATCAGACCTAGTGATTAAGCACATGACTTTGCAGTTCTTGTACTATTTCTGTCACATTTCTTCTCCATGATAAGAAAATACCATGAAAAATAATGGGGGTGGTAATTAAGTTCATTAAAAACCCCCTGAAACATTAAAAAAAATTCTTGAAGCCCAACTGCTTTGAACAGAAAAATGTAACAAAGAATGGTTAATAATGTGAATGAAAACAATTTAATCAGCTGAAATCAAGTCTTAGGAATGATGGACCTCATCATATATAAAAATCGGAGTCTGTTCTCTGGACATCATTCCATCCCAGAATCCTAGGATATAGCTCATAATCAACAACTATGCATCTTCACTTACAAGTTTCAGTCATTCACATACTACAAAAGTTTGATCAATAGAACTGCACTGATCCAAATGGAATGGCTCTAGCAAAGAAATGGACATTGTTCAAATTAAAATGTACATGTCTAGGCATTGATTAGTATTTTTAAAGGTGATTTGGCATTCTCCTGTAAAACACCACAATAACCAAGGAAGTGTAGAACAAAACAGTATTGTCATTACTGTGTTGGTCTTAAACAGTCCTTTCCATAGTAGCAAATCACTGGCACCACTGTGCAGGTGACAGAATATTTGTAGTGACTGTATCACTTAAAAGGACATAAAAAGAAAAACTAGGCCATTGAGTTAGAATAATGAACTTCCAAGTCTTGTTGAGAGGCAGCTGCAGTTGTGTATGCAACTTTTTTTTTTTTAATCTTGGTAGCAATAAATGATTTTCTTTACCATTTACTTAAACATAACCATGGTCTTAGTCATCATTCATGCCCTAATCCTGCAAACTAATGAGACTTTTGGCAGTGAAAGAAACAAGCATTTGTCATTGAGATTATACTTCAGATTGGCCATCATTTTTCATCTGAAACACAAAGGCACGTGCTTTTTTCATATTATTGTTTTATAGCATATATATTTGTAAAGAGAAAATATTTCCCTGTCATACAAAAAGTTTTACTATTACTGCACCCTGCTGGATAAACTTCTGCACTTACCACCTGCTAGCATCATTTTTTTTTTTTTTCCCAGAAATAGTATTTTTGCAAGAAGCCTGAAAATTGGAAGATATGCTGGGCTCATCAAGTCCACAACTGCTCACATGAATAATTTCTTTCTGTTCCCCTGTGGGAGTCCAATTCTAATTAAACTGACTAGATCTTGATTTTGACAGATGTATTCTTCTGTATAAGAAAAAGCAGAAAAAGGTACTTCCTCGTAGGAAACTTCACATGTACTGGATATCCAAAAATACATTGAAGTGGTATAAAAAATTAGAGATGACAAGCATGTTCAGAGCAGGTTGTTCAATAAGCAAAACAGAACCAAAAAACAACAACCATCACAACAGAAAGAAGCATTCGGTAAAATGTGTAAAGACAATGGCATCTCAAATTTTCCCAGGAACCATGCTGTGACTAAACACTGTTCACATTTAATATATTCCTTGTCAAACCCAACAGTTCTTTTTTATATTTTTAATCAAAAAAATTCTTCAAGGTTTCATCACAGTTTTTATATAAGTAAATGATTGCTGACTATCTCCAGAGAATCTGAAACACAGTGAAGGGAAACCCCATTCCACTCAAGGAACAGGATTTCTTCAATTTGGAGCCTTTATTAAAAATTCTAACACTAAGGCACTAGCATACAGATAGCAACATGCAATTTGAATATCTCAAGCAGGGAACTTTACACATACAGAATCCATGCTTGCATCACTTGCCCTGTCAGGAGAAGCTGAGAGACAGTGTCTGGTTCAGCCTGGGGCAGACATGGATGTAAGGGGACTAATGTGCAGTCACCTGGCAGCTACGGGAAGATCAGTAAGAAAATATAGCTGGTTTCTTCAGCAGCATGGTGGGAGGATGAGAGACAATGGTCAGAAGCTGAAACAGGAGATATTGTTTCAGGAAAGGAAATGCTTTCTCACTCAGAGGACTGTAGGGGAGTGGATTGGGTCACCCAGTGAGGCTCTGTGGTTTCTGTCCATGGAGATAAAGTCCTGAGCAACCTGCTCTGACCTGGCTCCAGCTGACCAAGCTGGAAGTTTAAAAACAGACCTCCTTCCAGCCTGAATTTTCATATCAATGTATGAAACACATCCTCCTGACAAAGAGATAATGAAAATCACACTTTGCAACTAACTAAAAAGAGCAAAACCCAGTGAAGTTTCTACAGTAGATCCAACAGTTGCACAATAACTGGGAAAACAAATACAGGTGTGCTCCCTTAAGTAGCTTATTGACCCCATAGTGGCACACATGCACATAACAAAGCAGTTATGAGATTCTTCATTCATCCATATTGAAAAGCAGAGTAGTCACAACTGCACACATTTAGAAATTTTCTGTTGAAAGTGCTATTTTATTGAATCTCAGAAGTTTGAAATTTCTCATGTCCGTCTAATTTTCACCTAACATAAGGCTCAAAAATAATTCTAATTAATATTTCCCACTGCCAGGAACATCAGTGCTTGATCTCTTGTCCTGGAACAGACAAACCTGACAGGTACATTTCACTTCACTGCTAGTAGTTAAGGAAGTAACAAGAAAATTGGTATCAAGCAGCACCTGTACGGTGCATGCATTTTGATTTGCCACAAATGGCCAGAAAAAAACCCTTTTGTCTTAATCCAATTCATACTCAATGAGAAAAACATGATATGAATACATTTCAAGTACTCTATCAGAAAAATACAATATGAATACATTTCAAGTACCAAAAAAACCTCTTCCTTCAGTTCATTCACATCTTACACGAGATGAGCTTCAGAAGAAGCTCTGCAAGCTGAATATGCTTTTTATAAGGTTCTGTCTGTATTTATTCCAGTTTCTCTGATGCAATCCCTCTGCAGAATGGGAAGGCACAGTAGCACAGAATTTACTGCAATTTTCTTCATAGAAAGAAACCCCTAACATGCCTTTCAGTCTCTAAATCCATTTTATTCTGCTGGAACAGTATGAAAGTAGGTTCCCTTAAATTCCCTTAAGCCAAGGATCTAATCCTAAACCAAAATTAAATCAATAAATCAATGCTGATTTAGTTTGTGCTTGGCTTTTTCGTTCCTTTTTCAAACATCTCTATAATACTCAAGCAATGCGAGCATATGCTGATTCTTATCAATGGCAATGACTAGGCATCTAATTACAAGTGTAAGTGTAGCGACCCTTCTGGAAGGTTTGTAACGAGGAGATTAGGACTTGTTTCTCTTAGGAAGTCTTTTCTGCCTAAAAAATACCTCTCTCCAAGATAATTTGGATGTTTTCTCCTCTTGCATTCCAGAGGAGAGTTACAGTCTCTCTCTCTCTGGTATGAGGAGAGATAAACTCATACAGGCTACAGGCCAGCATGGCCAGAGAGAGCGTGAGGGGAGGCCAGAGAAGATAAAACGCCTTGAAGGGAACAGGGGATGTGTTTTTGAGGCAGTGCTTTTTGCAGCACTGCTAGAAGCTTTCCTTTGTAAGACTAGTGTTCTTGACTTTTGGAATAAAATTTTCCTGAACTTCGATTCCCTGGCATTTCAGGGGTACCTGCATGTTATCTTACTTCACAACAGGTTCAGAAGACACTAACAATCAGTATAACATATATGTTCCAATGGGCACAACATACTGTTTGTATACAGATGCACAGAAACAGTAACCTCATGAACTAAGAGAGAATAGGGTAGGTAGAATATCTATATGCTGTAGGATTTCCATGTATATGGAGGACAAGAAAATAGTAGAGCCCATGAATGTCCATCATGGATGAAATATTTCTTCCCAAATTTCCTGTAGGCCCTCTAAGTGTGAGCTGAATTACAGACCCAAACTCTTTCACTTTTACCTTTACAGGAAAGGTGTTAGAAACTCATTGGATACTCTTAATCTAGTGGACCCAGTGATCCTCAAATACAACAGATGTAAGCTCATAAGGGGATGACCACAGCTCATACAGGGATGACAACTTGGCTGCATTAACTCCCTACTATGCCAAGCCTGGATTCACTAGGAAAAGGCAAGGATCAGAAAAGATAAAAGACATCAGTCAGCTGACTTCTAGTCTAGATGATCAAGTCCCCAGGATTCTGGGACACATATCATAGCATCACAGAATCAAAGAATGGTTTGGGTTGGAAGGGACCTCAAAGACCACCTCATTCCAACTTCCCTGCTGTGGGCAGGGGCATCTTCCACTCTGACCACGTTGCTCAGAGCCCCTTCCAACCTGGCCTTGAACACCTCCAAGGATGGGTAGTCCACAGCCTCTCTGGGCAACCTGTGCCAGTGGCTCACCACCCTCACAGTAAAGAACTGCTTCCTAATATCTAATATAAATCTACCATCCTTCATCTTAAAGCCATTCCCTCTTGTCTTGTCACTGCATGCCCTTGAAAACAGTCCCTCTACAGATCTCCTGTAACCCTTGCTTTAGGTACTGGGAGGTGCTGTAAGGTCTCTCTGGAGCCTTCTCCTCTCCCGACGGAACAACCCCACTCTAAGTTTGTTTTCATAGAAGAGGTGCTTGAGCCCTCTAATCAACTTGGCGGCCCTCCTTCTCCAGACTCACTCCAACAGATCCATGTCTTTCTTATGTCAGGGGCCCAAGAGCTGGATGTAGCACTCCAGGTGAGGTCTAATAAGGGCAGTGTAGAAGGGGATAATCACTTGTGGCCACATTTCTTTTGATGCAGCCCAGGATATGGTTCAGGATAGGTTTAACTTGGTTATAAACATTACTTCAGACACCTTTCTTCTCTGTGTCCTTTCTTGTCCTCACTACAAGCTTTCCTTTGTGTCCAGTAGAGGCAACAGAAACAATTTATTACCCTGTAATATCATACTTAATTGCACTCATTTAGCATGAAAAATATTGTTACTAAACCACAAAAAATGCAGTGCTTTGTGAGAAGCCTGTATCTTCCAAGAAATAGCCAGAAATATTCAATAAAGTCAAAATAAAAATGTGGATAAATTCGCTGATATTAACTTCTCCATGTACTTTAGAGCAAACTTCATGATTTACTTTTAAATGGAAGGATAAAATAGTAGCCTACAGTTAGCAGCTTGATGTCTTCCCTAAAATTTATGCGTATTACTGAAACATAGCATAAAAAACACTGAGTAAAACTTTGTCAAAGCAGTTACTGAGAAAGCAATATCTTGGTTTGTTTCCAGTGGGGTTTTTTTCACTGTAGCTAGGATATTTTTCTTCTTTTTGTTTTGGTTTTTTGTTATCATAATATGAAAAAGAAAGAAAATTGTAAATCTAACCTATATATTGTGATTGTTTGGTGCCACTGTTGTTTTATTCATTACATTTACCATATATCTTTTCCTTTCCTGTGTCATTGTTTCATGACGTACCTGAGGCTACCTTCCAGAAAACTTAAAAGCTCGTGGCATGATTAGGATTTCACTCTGAATCGTTCCACTGACATCATCAGGGCTGCATGAGAGTAAATTAGAGCACGATGAAAACCACAGTGAGATGAGCTTACATAGATTGGGGTCTATATTCAGTTGTAAAGTCAGACTAAATGAAAGGAAAAACAGGCCAGATTTAAACTTTACTGTTTTTTAATCAGTCTTTTTCCTTTTGATCCTCCCTAGGATGCTTCTAATGTATTCCTAAAATAGCAAAACAAAATTATCATGAGAACCCACACAGACATGAAGTATCTGAATTTCAGAATCAGTAAACAAAACTCCTGAGGTCCTCTAGGACTCCTAAGAGCACTTGTCAGTTTCGTCTAAAGGTAACCAAATACCAAACAGAAAAAAGTGAGGGCTGTGCTGTAGATCAGAATATCGGGATAATGATGATGAATTTGGCGAAAGGTTTTAACTTCAGTTCATGAACAATCTCCACCCCCAAACATTTACTTATTATAAGTTTTAAATTCACTTTTCTAAATACATCAAGATCTGGGGTTTTAGGCAAAGTATCTTAACAGTTAAGATACATTATAGAAAAGCTGCCACCACAACCTGAAGTACAGACCCTGTACAAAGTCAGAGCAGCAACCATAGCTTCCAAAGATTCATGTCCCGTCTGTTCCCACAGCAGTAGCCACTATCCAGACTCCACAGGGGAAGCAGCAGCTCCAGCTTGGGTTTTCAGGGCTCTGGCACAGGCAAAGGCAGCAGCACAGTGGTGACCTTGTTCCTGTCCAGAAACGTGCTGCCTTTATTTTATGTATGCCAACTGCAATCCTATTAAATGCATAACTTTCTCAAGAGGCGTTAAAGAAACACTGTGTACACTACTGGTGCAGAAGGATGCAATGGCAACAGGAAGGATAGTAAAAGAACTGAAATTCATTCCCTGTTAAGAAATAGAGTGCATCACCATATGCTGTAACTGAGATGCAACTGTGGTATTGGCTCATGAACACAAGTGACCCTAATTTACAACACTGATAGGTATTTCCTACCAGGCTGCAGCAACTGATAAAACTAATTTTAAACACAACCTTGCAATACAGGAACAACATTTGCTTCTTACTGTACTTAAGACAAGAATGAATGAAATAGCTTGCATTTCTCTGTTAACATTTATTCAAACAAAAGGAAAAGAAATTTATTCAGCTTCTCTGCTGGTTGCATTAAGAATGTATACCTGGCCTACCAATCATCTCTACTGAAGATAACAAACTGGTTTGTTTCAGGAAAAAAGCAAGGTCTGTGCAGCCCTGAGAAGTGAGATGCCCATTCTGCTTTGTGCATGTTGACTGAAGAAGAAGAGGCCTGAAGCCATTTTGAACCAATAAATATCTAAATATCCAGATGTCATGGATGTCAGGAAAATGTCAGGAAAAGAAAATTGTTTATGCTAATTCGTATTATGTGGTATTATCAGCAGTTCAGGTATTAAGTTTTCCTAATTTCAATGTAACTATTATTTTTGCCAAGATAAACAAGAAATTATTATAGCATTTAGACAATACTGAGCAGCATGAAACCATATCCCAAGGAAAAAAAAATCCCTTTAATAAAGAAATATATTACTGAGTGAATTTCTCTCATGTCTAAACTTTGCTACTTACTTTTTCATTATCATTGTGATTTCTAGCTGGTGAAAGAGACCTTCACTCATGAAGGGAATCCACAGTTCAGACAAAGCACACGATAAGTAATTTCTTGAAGTGACCTCTAGTAAATCCTCCTAGAAGCAATGAATTTTTAGCAGTACCCTGAGCATGGGGTCCAGGGAGCAGAGCATGGAGAGAGCAAGCAGTGGATGGTGTGATTGGCTTGGCTTGGCAGCAGAGCTGGCACAAGTGCTGGGCACTGGGGGTGGAAGGTAGGAGCTGGGCTCAAGGGGGATCAAACACTGTCAGCCTCCTTAAGGGAGGTCTGGCAGTGAATTAACAGCAAGACCTGAATTCCTTCTCACCAGTTCAGTGCTGTGTTTCATGCCATGCAAACTCTTCCTTTATCAAATTGGATACGATTTTCTCATGATGACAATATTTGCATTTAAAGATTGCATTTCTTAATTTTGAATTATTCCTCTAGTCTGGGAAAGCAATATTTACTACTGTGACAAAGTAGTAAAACTAAATGATGTCTAGTCAACAAACAAGCCCAAACATGTCTGCACAGCGTACAAAGCTCAAATGCTTCACTCAGCTCCATAAAGGAGCATAATGTTCACAGCATTACAACAAACTGTTGAATGTGTTTTTAGCTCACTTTGCTTTTATATCCTTGGCATAGACGTTTGGCTACTGATATTATTTCATACCAGGAAACTAGAAAAACAGAAACAGAAATGGTTATGTGCTACAACCTAGTATCTTGATCTATGCCTCAAAAACTGATAGCTGAATACTACAGTGTTTTCTAATTGTTTTGGAAAAGGAGTTAAGCTTTTCTGAAGGACACTTAAGATTTAAAGACCTTGATCCAAGTCCAAGAAGCATTTATTAACTTCAGTGGGTACAGCTTGTGTCCTGTCTGGAGAGAACTCAATAGTGAAATGCTGTGAAAAATTCAGTTTCCCATTACTATTCTAGACTAGCCCAAACTTACTGGTTAATTCCTCACACTGAGGAGAAGAGTATTAAAGAGTGATTCTGAAAGAAAACAACTGCAGATACCCTGAAGACTACCTGTCATTAGGGTTAAGAGAAAGGAGTGGGCCCTTTAGGCTTGCAGCAAATGGAGGACAACTCTGTCACCTTCACAGAGTAAAACAGAACTACTGCAGCAGTACTTTTGTAGGTAACTGCTATTAAAGTAGTAACACAATTAGTACAAAAATAATTATGGTAATTATTCAAGAAGTTTAAGTAAAAGCATCACCTGAGTGACCCATTTCATAACATCTTATTACCAAATTCCATGGTTTTCAGATCAGTCCGACTCTGAGGTTAGTGGAGTATAACCCAAACACTCCGAAGCCAGAATTGTGATGGAACTTCTCTATTGGATAATCAGCTCAAATGGCAGCTTCCATAGAAAGGTTCACATTCTAGGCAGGCTGAATGAGAGAAGTTTCTTAAATTCTCCACTGCAAGGTCCACACCAGAGCCAGTTACATTCTCAGGATTAACTGACATATCAGGTTATGACATAAGCAACATCTCCCCAAAATGGTGATTTTTAAAATAATTATATTGATTATCTTTATCCTCTGGACTCATACTCCCAAGGCACCTAACTTTTAAGACTTCCTCTTCAGTCATGAAGGCAGAAGACAATTTAGTGGTTTATTTCAGTATTTTGCTAATAATTGAATACAAGAGGCATCACATACTAGAGGATCTGGCCAATCTGTAATCAAAGTCTGATAATGGTCTTTTAAGTACATGTTGATGGTAGACACTAGACATTCTGGAGTTAAAAAAAAGATAAGACAAAGATGAAGTCCCTTAACTGAACACCTGCTTCAGTGCACTAGCCCTTGCTCCAAATGTAATTCCATCTTTCATTATAATTTTGTCAGTGCTTTGAAACATCTGAGGACCAACTCTCTTCAACATCTTCATAAATTACCTGGATGCAGGACTTGAATGTATATGAAGTAAGTTTGCTATTGATACTAAGTTGGGAGGAGCTGTTGACTCTCTCAAAGGCCCTGCAGAGAGACCCTGACAAATAAAAAGGCTGGGGAATAATCAATTCTATGAAGTTTAATAAGGGAAAGTGTGATGGATTCTGCATCTGGGGTGGGACAACCCTGGATCTAGGTACACACTTAGAAACGAGAAGCTGAAGAGCAGCACCACATAAGGGGACCTGGGGGGGCAGGGACAGTCTTCTTCTGGCCGACTGCAAGTTGAACATGAGTCAGCAGTGCCCTGGGGGCCAGGAGGGCCAGCTGTGTCCTGGGGGGCATCAGGCAAAGCATCACCATCTGGTCGAGGGAAGGGACTGTCCCACTCTGCTCTGCACTGGGGTGGCCTCACCTTGAATATTGTGTGCAGTTTTGGGTGCCACAGTACAAGAAAGGTATAAAGCTATTAGAGATCATCCAAAAGAGGGCAGCCAAAATGGTGAGGGGTCTGGAAGAGAGGCTGTATGAGGAGTGGCTCAGGTAATTTGGCTTGTTCAGCCTGAAGGAGACTGAGGGGAGATGTCATTGTAGTATCCAACTTCCTCGTGAGGGGAAGAGCAGGTGCAGGCACTGATCTCTCTTCTCTGTGGTAACCCGTGACAGGACCCAAGGGAATGGCCTGAGTTGTGTTAGGGGAGGTTTAGGTTGGATTGCAGGAATAGGTTCTTCCCGCAGAGGGTGGTTGGGTGCTGGAACAGGCTCCCCAGGGAAGCGATCACAGCACAAAGCCTTAAAGAGTTCAAGAAGCGTTTGGACAACACACTCGGGCACACAGTGTGACTCTTTGGGCTGTCCTGAGCTCAGATAAGATGGACTTCAATGATCCTTGGAGGTCACTTACAACTCTGGATATTCTATGATTCTATCAGTGAAATAAGTGAAAATAAGTGCTACTGGACCCCCTATCCTCAAGGTATTTTGATAAAACTAAAACTACCTGGGACATTCTGAAGGCAGTAAGTGAAATATTCATGCAACCGCTCTCAAGACTTTTCTCATTGTAACCCATATATGTCCCAGATAATGAACATCAGAGAGCAAGAATAAGCACTCTGCACAGTATAACATTCTTTAAAACCTGACTTTTCTAAAAATCCATCATTTGTTGTTGTATTCCTGCTATATGTTTACACATTCCATTATTCATGCGATGGGAAATGTTTGAGGTCCATAATCTGTTTTCATGTGAACCTAATTCCAGTTTTTAGACAAGTGATCTCCCTTAGGTTTAGGAAATGTAAGTAATCAAGCTGCAGAGTAATAACCAAATTGGGGATTTTGCACTAAATCCACATATAAGAAAAAGAGGCATCTACCAAAAATACATACTATAGATTTAGGTTTACTAGACCTAGAGAACTAGGTGTAAATTCAAGTGTGTTTTGAATACCTCACATATTAAAAAAAATACATAAAAATCTAGGAATGTCTATGGATTTACACACTTGTATGAAGTGAGCATGCCAATTTTTACATGGACATAACAAAGATGATGAGACCATGGGATTCATGCTTCAGGGAATATAAACCTTTTTAGAATCATTAAGTTAGGTTTTTTATACCAGCAGATCTGCAAGGAAGTGTCCTGCACAGAATGCAAAATCAGAAGTTAATCAGGTAATGTCACTTTATTATTTCCTGTCCCCAGGTGCAGCACTATAGAGCAAGGGCTATCGACACTGACAGGGGAAGAATACGGACAGGAGAACAGCATGACTGAGGAGACTGGGGAGGAAGTATTTAATTCTGTAGCTTCCCTCGAGTGCTTTGCTGAGACTTTTACAGAGTGCAGGCCCAGACAGGCGTCACCACTGACTGATGCACACTGCAAGATAATCCTGTATGCAAAAGCCCCAGTCATTTCTAGGACACCAACCTACTGTATTATGCTCTTTAGTGGCCTTAATACACTATGTTTAGCTTAGTGGAGTGCCTATAGAAAACACACATTTCCAAATAATATTTGAATTTTTAGGATGCTTGTTAGCATTATGTCCTGGCAACACAAACATTTGGTAGGTGCCATACGGACACAGACAAAACACACAGTGCCTGTTTGAAGTCTCTGCCTCGATCTTTAACACAGGGGCTGATATTATTAACTGCATGTGCACAGATACAGGTCAGCTCCTGAGCGCCCTGCTCAAGTGAAATGGAACAATGCCGACTTACCCTGACTGAGGTTATTTCCATCCTTATATAAGTCCTTGAATTAGGTAAAGCATAATACAATCAAACATTGGAAAAACAAACAGAAAATGGGGATTGGTAAAGAGCAAACACAGAAACAGATTAACACTTGCTTACCAGGAGCAGCACAAATTACAGCATTTTTTTTTTTAAATCTTAAATTGTGTTTTAAAGGATGCTAAAGCCCAGATAATAAATATATAACATTACATTAAAAAACAAACAAAAACCCAAACAAAAACACACACACAAAAAAACCCCAACAAAAAACCTCCACAATGTCTATATCATTACAAATGTAGCCTTTAAAGTAAATTTTAGCAAGAAGTTTTGCTAATGCTTGAAAACATTCAGGTTCTTCCTTAGATGCAACAGACTTGGGCAAGGAAAAAGTTGCTATGTTTGGCTTTATGTATTTCTTTTAAATCTAATTCAAAACTTCTGGATATCTGTTATCTCCCTGGGCCAAAAAATAGTAGAATTTCACATCTTAAAAATGTGTTAAAAAATTAATTCTAAACAGATAAACTGGGAAACATGAACAACTGAATGTGGAAAATTATCTATCTGGTGTTAAGTCTCAGCCAAGTTGGATGACATCCACAGATTTTGGGTGTGTGCTCTTACAAAAAACAGCAAAAGAATAAACAAACAGACATTGCTGCAGCAATTAAAACTACTTAAGCTTTCACACAGACACAGGGAATGCAAAATGATGGGTTTTAGTAGTTTTGAGAGCAGAATAAAGCAGAGTTCTAACGTGTTGTCACATCCTATCAAGGTCAAAACTGGTCTGCCTTCCTGATGAATCAATATAACACTGTTGAAGACAACCTGAGAGGCAAGGGATATTAAAAAAACTTCAGTATTTTAATGCTAGTGTGGAGTGTATGATAGGACATTACATCTACCTTCATGTTTTACTGCTAGAAAAGCAGTGATGTCAAATGGGGCTGAAAATGAGGCCACTTTTCTTTAGGTACAAAAATGCAGATATCACTCTAGGGATCCAAGTTAACAATGTAGCCCTTAGAAAATAAACAGTGAGGCATATACAAGTCAAAAGCAGTGCAGCTAGGCTAAATAACCTTGAAATTATCCCCCATTTAAATATATGATTACCAGAGTTGCATGTGTGCCTACAAAACAAACTATTTGATTACAGCTCTTCTTCATCCCCTACAGCAAACAACATTTTAGAGAAGAATAATAACATATGACAGTGACTCTGCCAGTGCTCCTGGGTAATACCCTTCAGCTTACATGCACGTGTTCATGCATGTATAGATGGATGTATGCACAGTCAATAAAAGCGTGCACAGGCACATGTTAATTTGCAAAAGATATAAGTATTTTAGTGACCATTTCAGTGCTAACAATACTTAACAGACAAACAAAATTTCAGTACTGGGAAAAAAGAAAAGGGGAAAAAAAAATAATTCCACCACCAAAAGAGAACTGAGAGCTGGGATAAGCCTTGTAAGCCAATGCCTGGGCTGTGAGCCTGAATAGAGGGCTTCCCCAAACACCATCTGAGTCATCCCATCAGCTGTTCCTAGATGCTCAATTTGCCACTTGGGTGAAATGATACTCCTTTTTCTCACTGACTGCTCTTACCAAATGAAATCTGGTTCATGTACCCACTTACCCCATCTGAGGTTTCTCCAGCTTGACCTGCATTTTCTTTAGGGCTATGCCCTGTTGTACATACTCCTTTTCTGATTTCCCCACACAGCTCAGAAATTTGCCAGAAATTTTGTATTTCCTCAGTGGCAGGGTATCTCCACATGTCATTAATTCCTGACAATTCTGGAGTCCCACTTCTGAATCCTTCTCATTGGAACCAAATGCATACAACTGTAATTCTTGGCTACCTGCTTTGTCAATGCTTTTTCATACAGTAGGAGTTCCTCCACCAATCTTGTTACAGGGCCTCCCTGAGACAGAGTTTCAATTATGATTACCATTATTGTGATTCAGTTATATTTGTATATGGCTTGCTTGGTGGGGGTTGTGCCACTGAATGTAGAAGTCATAAGCATCCTTCATCTATAGCTTAATGTAGACAGAGGTGAACCAAGATTTTCAACCAAAATATCCTCTTCTGTCCTGATAAAGATAATACTTTGAATTCCCTCTTTGGCTAATACAAATACTTCCTTGCACTGATTTCTGGATGTTGATGTAGAAAGATGTGTCCCCAACAGTGCAGAAGAAGCGTATGGGAAAAAGGCAAACCTAAAAATTGCTTTATATGAAAAATCTTTACCTTCAAAATCTTCTGGCAAGAACTAAAATTTTTAAATTATAATTTACAAAAGAAAACTTTATTTGATAATTTTAATTAAAGATTTGGATTAATTAATAACAGTTTGCTTCCTAGAGGAAATAACCCAGTTTTCAAATTCCCCTGAACAAACCACACGCTGTGCTGACAGTATTATAAAGCAAATCTGGAGAACCATAAATGACTCAGTAACAAGTCCAAAAAACCAGAACACTAGAAAAGTGTTATGAAGGAACAGCACTGTACAAGTAGCAACGCACAGACCTGGGACCATAAATTACATAAAGTACCTTCTCCTGATGTTTTGTATTAAATAGTTTGTTGATATTAAATTTTTTAAATGTAAATATGCAGAAACAGTACCACTCATAGCTAATTCACAGTAAAGAACACTGCTCATCAGAGTGAAACTCTCACTTCTTATTATGGTGTTACTACTTAAAATGAAACTTCTTTGGATATTATGCAGGATCAAAATTAATAAATTCTAAGCTTAAATAACTATTAAATAATCATCTATGACTTGGTCCGGCTGGTAGGATTCTCCTGTAGGATGTCCCACTTCCAGAACTTTGCAGCAATTGTAAAGCCAGTCATCAATCCCATCCTCCAGAAAAATTTTAGAGACCTTAGAAGTGCCCTAAAAGAGCATCTCCTAAATTCTCATGTGGGCCATGACTAGTAGGTGTCAGAGATTTGTAGAACAGCCTCAAAAGTCCCTTGGAGAGGTTCTTACCAGAGAGACATCCACACACAGAGATGTGGCCAAGAGTGCTGGTGAAAGTGCTGCCAGATGCCAGGCATTATTTTCTACTAATGCATACCTTATTAAAAGAAGGAAACAACAAACCAACCAAAAGAAACAGTGATTTTTAGATTTTCACTTTTCTGGATAAACTGTGTGCTGGATTTTGCTAGATAAACAGTGTGCATTGATCTTCTTACCAGCTGAAGACACATGAACTCTGCAGGTAAAGGTAATGGGGACATCCTGAAGACTAAGCCAGTCTTTCTATTTCAGGGCACCACACCATGGTACCTGATTTGGCAGGGTCATACAAGTCAAGTGGTCACCCTTATAAATAACTGCTGTTTGGGAGTCTGAGGAACTATGGCAAGGAATATGCAGCTACTGCACTAAAATAAGCTACACTGAAGCACTGAGGGTGAAAAAGGTAACTATCATCCAAAATTGCTAAGGAGTGTACATTCTGCATTTTTGGTATTTTCAAAGCTTTTAAGGTGGACAAAGCAAAGTTATTTGAAGGAAGTTCTACAGTGTTCTAGTTGCAGTAAAATGAAGACAGCATATTAGTTCCTCATGGTTACAGAAAAGCTTCTCAGATATTTGACTCCAGTCATTTGGCCATAGTACAGATTTTTTTTTCTTTATTCTGCTCTATCATGCTTGTCTTCACACAATCTTAAAATACCAAAGACATTCTTTCTTCCCCCACAGACAATACACATTCATGCTTGGTCTATCTACTCACCTATACAAACCAACCTTCCCTTTTGCATTTTGTCTACAGTTCATTCTGCTTTCCAATGGATGTGACATGCAGCTACTAAAATAATCTGCTTAGTATTTAGCCATTTCAAATAAAAATATTTAAAAACCCCAAACAAACAGGGCTTTCTGTAAAAATTTTGAATTGTCAATGGTTCCTACACTGCCATTTACAACAATCTTCTCTTTCATATAGTTTATTTCACTTGCTTTGCTTTCAGACTGCTATCACTATCTCAAATGGCTGATTCATCACACAGTATCAAGAAGCTGAGACTTTCAGCTTTGAAAAATCCTTTTGAAATTACCTTTCCCTAAAGCTCACAAATATGAGGGAACTATGCCATTCATCAGTTCAATAAAATTCTTGAAAGACAGTGTCTTCTACTATATCTCGAGTTGTCTGGTGAGTTTACACCCAATTTGCAAATTCAGATTAGATTGAGTGAAAACTTATTTTTTCATATACAGCTTCTAACTACATAGTTGATAGCACAAATAATTTGATGAGGATGTTTTGAGGTCACAAGCCTGTATAAGCAGACTCCACAATTTAGTTAAGATTCTGACAATCCTTTGAAGGTAAATACTGCCCACAGAACCTTAACCACAGTCACTGAACCCAGCAGCTAACTGATGTTGGAGCACACTTAATTCCTCTGATTCTTCCATTTTGGAATTTGTTCTCTTTTTTTTTTTTTTTTTGCCAGTTGCCACTAATCTGAAAAACCTAACATTACTAGCAGAGGTGACAGCATTTCTGTAATGCTCTAATGTTTTCTGCACTCTTCAGGTTTCAGAGAAAAGTTTCATACTGAGAACTTTACAGCACCTATGAAGGCTAAATTATATCAGGCTAGTATAAAAAAAATAACAATTTAAAACTCTGTGGCATGCCATAAAATGTTTTTAAAAATACTGTAAGAATTTCGTAGCCCTACTGAATTATCTTGAGGCTTAATTCTGCTAATTCATATAAAAAATAAAGTTCTCAAACAGGACAGAATTTGATAGTTTTAAATAGAGGGAGAGAGGCACAATCACACCAGCCTTAGAAGACAGTATTTTATGATCTACCATAGAAAGACCACACATGCACTCAAAAATCTCCCAACAACAGGATAGTTCTGCTTTAAAAAGAGCTAATAGGCAGAATTGGTGGGGCTCAGGACAAAGGCAACTGAGTTATACTGGTCTGCAAGTTTTCACCAATACTATATTTGCTCACAGCTTTCCTGGCTCCATCCAGCATTCGTTGACTTTCAGTTTCATAAGCACTAAAAATAACCATCATCTGAAGAACAAACTCCTTTCAAGAAAACAAACAGTCCAAACGTAACTTCAACACAAGCATTATTTCCTTCTGATGTTTTTGTCATGATTTCAAGTTCTTCATGAAAACAACGTCTGGGTGGAGTACCACAGGGATTGGAAAGGCCAGCTATGATCTCAGTTACAACTCTCATTTAAAGCAGGAGAAGGGTCAGTGCCGTTTCCACAGTTAAGTGTTTACGATCTCTTACAAGGCTCTTAGGCTCTTCATGCTGTGTCACTTCCCAGTATTTTTGGTTGTGGTTTTTTTTGGGTTTTGGTGTTTTTTCTTGTTAAATGATATGCCACTGCACATTACTATATGAAAGAGATGCAGCATGAATATATAAATGTGTTGATCCTGTTTATTTATGAGTCATAATTATTATAGAAAATCACAGAAATGTGCAGCTACAGGTGCTTAGCTATTGTCTGCACCTCCTATATTCGATATATTTGTAAGCCGGTTTTGAGTGTCTTTACTATGCAAATGGAAGAAAAGGTGGTATGCCTTCCAAGCAGGGATGTAGCAAACACAAATGCCTTAAAAATTTGGACAAAGTTAAATAACATGGTAATGGAAATCATACAATTGCAATAAACTTCTATGAACTTTTTATGAGTTTATTTCTGCTTCTTGTCAGCAGAGCTTTACTTCCTAAAGATGAATAAATGGATATTGCAATTAGTTCTAATACTTTGAACATCATATCACAGTACTTCTATATTTGCTGTGTTCAGGCTTTGCCAATTAGATAATGACTTATGCACTCCATTAAGTACTGTTATTTTATGTTTGGGATTCAGTAAACATTTTTGGTTTAGACAATAATTTGATCAATTGGACTTGAAATGTCTGTGCCTGTTGCTTTATTATGTTTGTTTTTATTACATTTGTATTTATATGCTTGTATTTTACTTTATCTTTGTATAGTTTTACAAATGAATTTGTTAGACCAAATATCCAACTTTGCAGTACTAAAGATGTTAAATCCAGACTAAAGAACTAAAAGTGGCCACCAGGAGCCCAAGACTTACTGAAATAAGTAAGTATTTATATTAACAAAAATCAGTAAAAAATTAAGATGAGTGTATTGTACCGAACATCATATCCAATTTTCAATATTCAAGATGCTCTGAAACCTGATTAGCACAGGGTAAACAAACGATCTCCTCCTGATTCCAACCCATACAAACTCCTGCCAACAAGCAGCAGTACATGCACCCCTATAACAACGAGCTTCAAAACACAAAGTCATACCTTCAAATCCCTTCTCCTCCAGTATGATTTCATTAAATCTGAACTCCAGTGAGTCCCATATTGAGAGGTGCTTTGAACAGAAAAACTACAGCTATTTCTGCAAATTTACTGTGTTAGGTAATCTTGACTTGCAAAATACAAACCGCTTATCAGAAGAGGTAGAACGAACTTACTCATCTGGACAACTTCCTCTTTTATGTCCTTAGGTGTTCCCTTTTTCACACACAAACCCCCACCCCCATACACACACTTCAGTGTAAAGTTAATCAACCTGATAGTATCTGCAAATGGAGAAGAGATTCTCTGTGCCTTTTTCCACTCCATTTCTCACTTTTATGTGGTCACATGAGACAACACCACTCAGGACTGAATTCTGAAACTATGTAGGTGATCAGGACAAGGTAATCACAGAGTCTCCTGGCTTCACAATTATGAATTCTTTCAGTTTAGTTCCCAATCTTACCTGGAGCACCTTGTGCTACATTCTCCAAAAAATATCTGTCTCAGCCTACCTAGGTTCTTCCTCAAGGACAACACATTGGCTTCAAGGTCTGCATGGCTTTCTTTAGAGCAAGTAAGAGGCTTATGCCTCTTACACAGAATGTATTTTCAATCTGTATTTGTTTCTCAGTTATAGGAAAAAGTTCAGACTTATACATTCTCTTAATGTGGATGCTACAATGGGTGAAAAAAAGGGAAACTAGAGAAATTAGATTATTAGAATATACATTATAGCACTACCTAGCAGCTTAATCTGATTTTTGTATTTACGGGTTACAGTCAGTCCTCACAATGATTACAGAGACCTAGTGAACTTCAAAATGTTAAGCTTAGGATTCATTTGCTATAGTGACTTTTTAGCACTAGGTTTATCTCTGTTTCATTCTGAAGGTTTTTTTTATTTTGGTTTTGCTTTTTCTGTGTTTGGGGAAGGAGAAAATTTCCCCTGCAAATAAAGCACAGTTTTAAAAGGGTAAATCTGACAAAGCACCTTATGTCCAACACTGCTGGCAATCAGCCACCAATTCTGTCCAGCCACAGGAAAAAAAAGATTTCTGGAGAACAGATGATCAGCATTCTGTAGCACTGATTTGAGACAGAGGGAAAGAGGTCATGTAAATGCAGCATATGGCTTTCAGTGACAAGCTACTGAGTTGTGTCTTTATTTCTCAGTATTTCAGGTATAAATGTTTTAATGCCAGACAGTGTCTATAAATCTAGCAGATTATGCCTATAAATAAATCTGAACCAATAACTACTGTACATTTTGGATTACATGCAAATAAGCTATTAACAAGCTTTTAATTCTTTTGGGTTTTGCAGCAAAAAGGTGAAAAACATTGAAATACAGATACTATTAAAATCACTTGCTCTCATCCAAGATAATTATTAGTAAAAGATATAATTAAATTGGAAGTTTTCCGAGTGTAAAGGCATCCAAGTAACAGATCTTAGTAACAGAAGCTAGAGAAAACCAGAGTGACTAGTAAGAAACCAATCTAATTACATGGACTCAGGGCTTTAAATAATTTGGAAACTGAAGTAATCACCTAGAAAACAAGGCCCATTTATGAGGAAGATAGAAGAAATGGAGGCAGTTCTTTATACCAGACTAATGAACAGCTCTTGCTGTTGCCAGAGCAAGTGCAAGAGAATGCTGCAGGATCAAGGAAGCACGATTCAGCATCTACCTGTCACCTAATAATTAGCAAACAGTCAAATCCTCATAGGGAGCAAGTAAGTAATGATGGTACAGATATTTCGATTGTATTCTGAACTAAAATTACTAATTCAAATGAAAGACATCTCTTTTTTGCATGTAAGGATTTTGAAACAGAATACCAAGGCCACAGAAATTTAGGTCTGATTTCTCCCTGAGGTAGATGCTCAGAGCAATGCAGATATGACTTTGCTAGCAGATATGACTTTGCTAGCAGATATTGTACAACATCTCCACAACAAACTACTAGAATAAAACCAAACTTTAGGGAAAACATGCTCTTGAATGTTGATTGAGACTGAGACAGTTTACAAAGAATAACACAGTTAAAACTCTTGCCATGGTAATTTTTACGCTCAGAGATGTAAAGCAGCTTCTCTCTTGTTTCTTAAGGCAATATGATTATCGCTGTTCTCTATATCCGGCCTGCTTGTCTCAGTATTTTTTTTTTCAATATTTCTACCTATATGGGTTCCTTTCACTTTCATTTTCCTTTCTCTTTCACTTCTATGTGTACTCCTATGTGTTAGTTTGTCCTGTTTCTTTGAAAGTAAATTATGCAAAGCTTTCTACCTAACTTTTAATTACAAGTTTATCTTTCCAGTAGATGCAAGGAAAGCATTACAAGATTTATTCATTTTATTTTTTTGTGAAATGGGATTTCTCTCTTTAAGGCCATTTAATCTTCCACTCAGTTCTGATTTCTGTGCTTTATACTTTCTCCTTTGGCAACAAGCCAAGTGCCCAGAATTTTGATCAATCAACTCCAATCTTCTCCTTCACTATAAAGAAAGTTCAATTAATATTTTTGTTTGTTTATATATTTTTCTTTTTTTTTCTTTTTGTATTAACTGTGACATTACTATAGCTCAGATTGATACTTTTCAATTTCATCATAAGCTTGTAAGAATAACCTGAACACCTTAACTACTGCCACTAATGTTATATTAATTGACTCTGTCATTGAACTTAAATTCCAGATTTGGTCTGATTCAAAATACAAATCTGCTGGCAATTAGCATTTCAGTTGGAGAACAGTCATTGTATTGTCATGGCTGTTGTCTTAAAGAGCTGTACATTTGCAGCTATCAGGTCTGGCATTTTAACTATGCCAAGAATATTTATTTTAATTAAAAAAATGTACCACAGCCTATAAAATTTTCAAGTTTGGTTACTAACCAAACCAAAATAGTGCAGAAAACTTGAAGAAAATGTAACGGTAAATCTTACAGTGTGACCTTTCAGACATGCTGGTAAGAACATATAAGTCATAAATTTTTAGCGAAATTTCAACGTACTTTCTATTCCTGATAACACAGTTCCCACTGTTTTGGCCTTTCAATAGGAACAACCAGCTATTAATAACAAACAGAAATAACTACAAAGAAATATCGGCAGGTACACGTAGACCTGATTTTTAATGGCAGATAGATGTGAATCTGATTCTTAGACCCAAACTGGTATTTAACCAGCTCACTAATTTTAGAACTTACTTATTCTTTCTGACTGCAGTAAAGGCCATGTTGCATCCTACACTTTCATAGTAGTTGGTGAGAATGAAAACTTTTCCCTGTCTCACTTCCAATCTGGAAGGCGATACTAACTATCCTTAACCTCCCTCACAGGCCAAAATGTATTACTTCATTACATATTTGCAAACCCCTTTCTAAAGACGAGCAAAAAACCCAAGCAAACAAAATAAAACCCCAAAAAACCAAATGAAAAATCAAAACCTCCTTGCCTACCCAAGAATTACCACAATGGCACAGCATTATTTAATTTCATTCATAAATGGATGCAATTTCCTACTCAAACCTGATGACTTCTTATGGATAGATATAAATACAAAGTGTAATTATTTTTGTGCAGACAGAACTGCCCCCAGGGGAACACAGGATTTAAATGTGCCAAAGATCTCAAATACAAACACACAGACAGTTAGCATGTACTATTAGTCTCTTAGAAACCAGAGGTAAACACAACAATTAACTGTTCATGATTCCTTTTATTTATTCAAATCACTTCTGGCAGCTGGTCACACCTCCAGCTTTCTTAGTAACCACACAAATGAAAAGGCAGGCTCAGGATTATGAAGGAAGAATAATTATGCAATGAGGCTGCATACAAGCTCACCAAAGTGACCAAACAAAAGGCCATCCTGGAAAGCAAGACCAAGAAAGCAGATTATACAACTAAACTCCTTTCTACGATACCTTGCTATGCAGAAGCAGCAGATTTTTTGCTCCTGAGACAATCAGTCAGACAGAAAAAACAAACAAAACAAAACAAAAAAAGCCACAACAAAATAAACTTCTGTCTCTTTGGGAAGCAGAAAGCAGAAGCTTCACAGAAAGAGCTAGGCTTTTTATTAAAAAAAATATTTCATTAAAATAAAAAAGCAGCAATCTATCCTTTTAATACAGCTTCCGTTTTTTGGTATGATGAATATGGATTTTAGAAAAGAAAACAACCTTGTCTACATGGCTTCACTTTTATTTAACGGACATGGCACTGAAAAACAAAATAGTAGTTCCAGGATAGCCCACTGACGTTAGCTCACAAGTGCTGCTACATAAGTTTAGATTTAGAAATATTAACTATGTTTGAGGTACTAAATACATTTACAAATAATAAATTTATAATTTCTCAATGCTAATGCCATTGAAGATTTTTTAATCCACTTCATTTTTATGCTTATGGATCGGATTATAAAGTAATTAAGTCTTTGAAGTTGAACTAAGGCATGTAAAGAGGTATTACAAAAATGCACATCATGCCTTTTAATGGCAATATATATCTCCAGGTGCCCAAATGCCTTTTCAAATCTTCTTCTTCCTGCAATGCCCAACTTCAGTAATGCAAAGCAGCCAGAAATCCAGGTTAATTAGACTTATGTCCTGCCTAATCAGTCTCAAACCAGAGTATGATCATCCATGTTTTATTACTGCAACTCACATCTGCTAACAAATCTTTATTCCCGGAGACCTCTGATAACACAGTGGCTTGATCACATTTGTTTTTTCACTGATTTGTGATTGATCATTGGGTAGCCTCATCTCTCTGTCTCCTGTGCACAAACTTGAATTTTGGCTATTTTAAATATCTCCTTTCCCCACTCCACCATGGTCTGACCTTCTGTGACAATGAACTTCACTAGGGGAGAAAGGCCGACTGGGCTACAAATCTGAGTGAAGAATCAATTTCCAAGGCTCTCCCCTCATTTGGACAGGAGAACAAGCTTATGACTTCCATTAAAAGGTATTTCTTGTCCTTACCATAAAAAGGCATATCAGAGTCACCTTTGAGTGAATTCAATAGGAATGTCCAGGCTGCAAAACAGCACTCAAGTATGTAGCCGATCCAGCTACTAGCAGAGAATGGGCTGGTACAGTGACTAGGTTAGTGGCTCATAGTTGTTGTAAATGGTGATGCAGATTCTCGATTCTCTCCTGAAAAACCACCTGGTGTTTCTGGACTACCCAGTGGACCTAAACAGGTGGGGATTTTGCTCTTGTTATTAAGAGGAGTCAAGTAAGAGAAAATTGGGCTGTATCTGCAACTGTCTACTAAGCAAGTATCAATTTGCAGTCTCAAAACTGAGAACAGCTGCACAACATGGACCTAGAAATGCCTAGGGATGTCTAGGCAAATGAGATAACAAAACAGAAACCCTGGCCAAAACAAACAGAATTAAAAGATGGGTCTTTATACAAGCTCAGCTGCAATAATGATTTACTTTCATCTCCTTAGGACCTCGAGGAAAAGCACAGTCCAAAAGTGAATTTACTACAAGTAACCATAATTTCTCATAAATGAACAAGTCTGAGGACTACAAGCTCCATTCCTTTCTTTGGGTTTTTTGTTTGGTGTGGGTTGGGTTTTTTTTTTTAAATTTAAAAGGCACTATAAGCAGGTAAATGTTTTGCTTTGCTACACTGGTTTGGCCTAAAATCCTTTTGATCTTGCACATAAAGGGATTTTTTTTCCCTCCAAGACCGGAAAGCTAACAGTAATACTCTTCACATACAATTGCTGCTGTAGTCCATTCCATTCACCTTATGGAAAGAAGATTTTTCTTTGTTTTAATGAGCTTAAGATAAAGCCTTTACAGAACAGCTGCTGCATTCACAAGGTCTGGAAGCGAGCAGCTTTCTCACAACAGGACCTTAAGTAAAGACTTACAGAAATCCACACTGTATAGTGAAGAAGCTGTGCCTATCCAGGTATGCCAGTGCTAACTTCCAAGCAAGGTGGTGGGGACATGACAGCCTATGCAGTTATGACAGGATACATGAGCTGGTCTGTATGAGTGAGGATCAGCAAGCATGGGAACAATCAACCACATTTGTACAGGCCTTCAGCATGATTTTTCCCTGGGAATTATACAAGCATACGCAAAATGAAATTCACAGATTTGGGTGAACTAAACTGTGCCTCTTGTTCTGCAGCAATGGTTATGTAGATACAAGCTGGTATTAAATATTCCAGATGTATCTCTTACCTGGGTGAATACAACAGTCTAGCTTGGAGAATCACAGGTTTTTCAGGTTTGTGCCCCAGGCCTAACAGTATTATAAAGAGATTACATACATTCTCCATAGTCACTTAAACCAATATACATCAGCAAAGGCATAATCCTCCTAAAAGTACTAAAGACTATGTAACAAATACTGGAAAGTAATTACATAAAATCTAGTGAAATTACAGTAAAAGAAGCTTCACAAATTACATCTCAGTATGTTACTGTTCGTGTTCCATGCAATGAAGTTCTGAAAAATATTTCACAATGCTATATGTTAGCAATGATGACTTCTCAAGGAAAAGCATGAAAAACAGATAAACGACAGAAGGAAGAGAGAGCAGGTTGAGGGATAAGGTCTAGGCACCAGCAAAGATGTGCTAGGGCTTAGCTGGAGTCCAAGAACCATCATCACCTTGTAGTAATTCAGCATTACTCCTCCTTCTGTGAGTACCTGGAGGCTACATATCCTGAACCATCAAGTTGGTTTTCTGCTAGTTCCCTAACAGTCTGATATTGAATTAAAACAATCGCTGAGAACCTAAAATAACCAGGATCTGATTCAATGCACAGGATGGAGGCTAACTTTTACTGTTTCTTTACACCATTTCGGAAAGGAATATTATACACAGAACAGCCCTGATTTAGTCTACTAACAAAGGAGAATAATAAAACTTACATACCCAAATATTTACGCTCAGAATTCGAATATAAAAATTAGCTGTGTGATTACATAACCAGTTACAACTCCTTGTAAAACATCTCTTTTTAGTTTTCCATGGAGACATAAATTTCAGAGAGCCAGAGAGGGCTTTTTGGTGAGTTTTCGTTTTCTCTTTCTTCTTTCTTTCTTTCTTTCTTAATAGACTATCAGATTCTTAATAAGTTGTTGACACTTCCCTCATAAAGGTCTTTCTCATCTTGGATGAAAGACAGACAAGTAGTCTGTTTTCTTGCACCCAGTAATAGACGATTCACTTGTACACATACAACTACCAACTGAAAAACCTCAGTGTGAGTCAAAAATTAGGATTCTGTGATATGACTCACAAGGAGCAGCTTTGTGACAGAAATGAGGATATTTTTAAGCAAATGAAGTCTAAAGTGCAAAATAAAAGTGGCATTCTATAAAAATGTATATGGAATAAATTGCTAATAATGGTTAGGTGTTATTTTTGATCTGTGTTTTATATGCCTGCAAGTATATTGTCTGACGTATATTAGCACCCTGATAAATACAGATGGTGAGGCTTCTGATTTCTACAAACGGGCAAAATATGATAACGGGAAACCTGTAAAAAACCTAGAACTTTCTCATGGAAATATTTTGCCTTTAGAGTACAGAAGTCTCTACATCAGTATACAAGCATGATCAGCAACAGTTCCTCTACAGAACTATTTCAGTGGTTATTGATTAGTAACAAGGGACAAGAGACAGGTCCTGTAATTTTCAGTTCTTCTAGTATTAAAAAACAACAGATGTGGCATTCCAAAAGGGAGGGTTATTTATGACTATGACAATAAGCTATGTTCAAATTTAATAATACACCAAAATGTATTGTAGGGAGGTACCACAGCACAGCTCTGAGGGGATGAAGTTTAATTTTTCAAGCCTGCAGTATACTGTAATAGAAACAGGGAATGAAATAGATGTCACAGACAACTGACAAATTGTCTAACCTGCATAGAAAAACCTGGCATCGTAATACTTTGAATATATTCTGTTTCCTGATACCCCCAACCCAGAGCTATTACTAAAATAACTGTCTAACAGCCCGTCAGAATAGAGGGGGTGCTCTCAAAAATACTCATCACTACAATATTTTCCTTCTCAAAATCTTTGTCTTCACTAAACCCTTAAAATTGACACATAATTGTTCCTATTTAGACTCCTTGAAATATCCCCCTTTTCACACTAGTAACGAACATGGCAGATGTTATTTTAAGGCGAAGTCTTAACTGAAAACTGTTTTGAGCCTCAGATAGTGCTTCATCACAACCAACATTAAACAGCTGCAGTGTGGATGCCTACATATGAACTTGTCAAATCATACTGAGCAGCATGGAGCTGCTGAAGATGGGTTCATATAAAACACAACTTGCCTGACACGTTTTGGATATCCACTGTATGTACGATGCAGAATATTTAACCACTGTCTGTAAAATTATCCAAGGAATATTTTACTCTTGCATTTTGCCTCCTACGTTTCGTGTAACAAATCCTGTCAGTTTTTTAAGAGTAGCATATGAGAAGAATTTCAGTTTTTGAACTGTGTTCCTTCAGAATCAAATGAAAGCGATCTCTGTGTGAGACACTACCATGTCAACCATTTTCTTCTCTAAACATATGCTTTATCCCACATGAAAATTGGAAAAATATGTGTTTTTCTTAAATAGCAACTCAAATGCAAATATATGTTTGTCATTTATAAAGCATCTGTGTGATCTTTAGTGCTTTATATCCTCATTGATCAAAAACCAAGTGGAAAGAGCTGCACAGGTTATTTATGCAACCTGTGGAAGCTGTACTGTGATCACCAAAAGTGGAAGCAAGAAAAAAAAGTAATAGGAATATGTTGATTTACATTGTTAATTTTGTGATAAAAAGTAGTCAAAAAAGTGAAAACAAGATGGCAATATTAACTTAAAAAAGTGGGTTTTTTTTAAATACATTTTAATAACTAATTTGGAATTTGTTAACCACAAAAGATCCTCTAAAAATCAAAAAATAGGATCATGTCTCACTAAAATGCATTCTGTGTTGCACATACTGCCCCAGGACTGTGCTCTCATTGAAGAGAACACAAAGTGAAAGCTAACTGCAGTCAAAAAAGAAAGAAAAAAACCAGCACATGGTGCTTTCCACTGAACTACTTATTGCTCTATATCTCAAAACAGTCTAACTATATGAGAAAACATTCTAATGCAACAGGATACCTAAATTCACTTCATACTTTAGTCACTTGTGCTACTAGTGAAATGTTTTGATTGCATCCTTCCCCCTCTGTTTTTGCAATATCTACAGGTAGCTCAGAACTTATCTTTTCCACCAATACATCAGATTATTGCCATCAGATACATGGATCAGAAGAAACCTGAAGGAGATTCTCACTGGAATTGTTTGCATATGAATAAACCAAAATGAAATACTTCTAAAAATGGCGATTTTACAGCTTGCCGTAGCAACTTTCTTTATCAAATGTTAACTAATATTTAACTTGAATACCCCCAGCTGCAGACTAACCCTTTCACATGTTTTTGTTGTAGTAAATGAGAACACTTGATCTCTTTCATCTTTGTTTTTACCTTTTAATGATTTTCTTTTCGGCTAAGATGGGGGTGGGGTGGTTTCCAGCTGTCTTAATCTTCACACATGAACTTTGTATTGCAATATTTTGTTCTGAAATAGTACTAACTTAAATTTTCCCATAAAAAGAAAAAAATGATATTGGAATCCTGCTTGAATTGCTCTTGTTGAGTAACTTGTGGGCTGTAATGTTATTCAGATTCTCATGTAAATTTACCTGTAGATTTCACGTAGATTTACTTGGCCTTCACGTCTTACAGTCTTGTGTAGGTTTCAGTTGGGATAGAGGTAATTTTCTTCACATTGATTAGTATGGGGCTATGTTTTTGGATATCAGTCGATAAAGTTAAAAGTGTCTACTTTCCCTTAATGCTCTGTCAGTGAGTAATAAACTACCCCAGTTACAAGATTTGCTCACCTAAGAGACTATAATAATTCACACTGGCATCTTCTGTAACTCAAGAATCTTTTAAATCCATGAAATATACAGGAGTCAAACCGGGACATTTTAGTTAGTAAAAGATAGAAGAGGCAGTAGCAGGACTACACAGAAGCAATATATACAAGCAAACTGTATAGAAGAAAACCTTGACTGGAGCAGTATAATATGGGGGTGAAACTCAACTGTGCAAGATGTGCAGCATGTCCTCCCTGAACAAGCACACCTTTTCAATTTTGCTCACAAACATCATCTTACACTTTGGTTTTGCAGCCAATACAATGGTAAATGGCACTGAAAGGGGAGCCACTACAGGAGCTCTTCTGGCCTCTACAAACCAAGTCTCAGTTGGTTCAGGTGCAAGGTAAGAGGAGGAAGAGTACTGGTGGAAAGAAAGTTTGGAACATACATGCAGTGAAGCAAGGTATCTTTCAGCAGCAGGTATCTGTTAAATCAGCTTAGCTTAATGTTAAACTATGGCTCTTGTCACTGTTGACTTAGAGAGAAATCAAACAAAAGAAAACACCAATGAAAATACGTAATTAAAGTACAAAGTGTCTCTCGGCTAAACAGAAAAAACTGTTTAGTCAGTGGCTACCGGTATGGAAAAGAAATGGTAGGATGTAAAAGGAAGGAAAGAAAGAGCCAAAACTTCAGTGGAAGAGGATGCTATGGAGGGAGGAAGGAAGGAAGGAAGGAAGGAAGGATGGAAGGATAATCCAGAAGAAAACCCAACCCAGAGCATTCTGTGACTAGTACCAATGTAAGAAAGGCATGAAAATTACAGATGATGCTCTGTTGTGGGTAACTCTACATAAAATAAGTACTGGACTTGAAGATAACTTGACCTGACTGTCTTGAAGCTTTTCTGGAGTGTATGAACATTACTAGAATTACATCTCCTTTCCAGCACAGTGGGTCTTCATGCATGACCATGTTGCTGGCCTTCCCACCATAGCTTCTGTTACAAGAAGCATCTCTACAGTGAGTTTACAAAAACCCCAAATACCCACAATCTAGAGTGAGTTTAAGAGCCTAATAAGAACAGTGGTGAAATCCAGAACCAAATGGAAGATTGAGAAAAATTTTTTTATGCTTCCATATAATTTGTTAAGCGTTTTTAAGACAGCAAAGTGACTGCCCTGTAACATTATATTGTTGAAATCGATGTACTTTGTACATCCTAAAACTGGTTTTACTGAATGGGATTAAAATGGATAACAGTCTTAAAACATCAGTTACACCACAGCAACCTCATTGGGGTGACATACATATTTACATTGTAGTGCAGACTGAATATTTTTGATCCACTATAAAAAAGGAAAAAGCGTCCTGCTTGACTAAATGATGACCCAATAATGAACACAATGACAGTCAGAAAATTCTTCACGCAGCACAGACTACTGAATGAGAAATTGTAAGGAAGAAATAGAAGAAGGGGAAAATGGGAATGAGAAAAGCCTGCAGTAACAGTATGCTGTAGTGACAGTTCAACATCACCCTACAAACCAGTAAGAGCAAGTCAGCATACAGGAGCAAAAAGGTCCTAAGGAATGGGATGGTTGCACCTTTTTTAACGTTTTCTTTTTTTTTTTTTTCCTTCAGAATAGCATGAGCATGGCTGCAGTTTGCCTGTAACAGTGCATAGTAATGGAAAAGACTGAATTTCATCATGTCTCTCTCTACAGCAATGAGGAGAGATGGGCACTTTAAGAAAATCATTTACACCTTTCTGAAATGCCCGCCTTAGGTTCCATTAGCTCCTGAAGCAGTCACAACACCCTTTCAGTTCCTGAAAGCCCGACTTGCCTGACCCAGGCAGGACAGACCTGGCAGCCCTAAGTGCTGAGCAGGTTAGCACCATTCGAGCAAGCACTGAGGGAAGGCTAAGCAGCAGGCAGAAGCTGGTGGAAAGACACTACATGCAGTGAAGGGCATGTCTCTAACAAAAGAGCAAGATAGAGGGCACCTCAGACTTCTGCGGATTTATACCTACATTCCCAATTATGATTAACCTTTCCTCAGAGCCACTTACCCACTTTCCATTGAAAGTGGTAAGGCTACTCTTTTCTGCAGCCTTTGGCTATTATATATGTTATAAAATGCCTAGAATTAAAATATAAAAGGAAAGACTTTTTTGCTTCAAAAACATACCTTTATTAATTAAAATTCAAATGACAAAGGATCATACTCCTTCTGGAGAGGCCTGTCTCTCTCTTGAGTGCAGGATGAGCTATAATGAATAGTCCTATGTCTTAAATTTTATTAGGATCATAGGAATGATCAAGTTAGAGATCATAAATCTTGTCCTCAGTGCCCACCTCTCCCCAGTGCCCTCCCTGGCCTAGACTAAAGAAGTAGATCCTCCAATCTTCTGAGCAGACAGAGTTATACTGCAACAAGTCTCTGCCTGGGCACCATGGGATAAAACAGGTTCTATATACACTTGCATACAAACCCATAGCCCAACACTCTGCACATCTTTATTACTGTTTGTCCCAAGTGGATTTCTGAGCCAGAGATATGCAGTTATTCTGTGCATGTACAGAGTGTACTGCAAGTGTCACAATTATCAAATGGAAGTGTCTGGAAAAATTTTTATAAAATAATAGTAATAGTAGCAGTAATAATAATAATAACAAAACCAAACAAAACCTCAACAAAAAAACAAAAAAAGAACAACAACAACAAAACCCAAAACAAAAGAACCAAAATCACACCAAATAAAAAAAAAAAAACAACACCAGAATGCACTTTGTTGCTCTCTGGCAGATTTTAGGAGAGCAGATATAATTGCATTCACTTAAAGTGTGTACAGCAGAGATTTCAAAACTGGTGTTGAATCCCAATGAAGAGTGGTGTTTTTCTGGTATTTCCTACACTCTCCCACCACAAACACTCACTGGAAACCCACAAGGCAAATATGAGACAACAATGTGGAGGAGGGGGCACAGTTTGCTTTACCTCTCTCCCTCAATGCCGACAAATTTCCAGCACTGAAATTTTGCAGTACTGTCTAACAGTATCACACAAGGACTCTCCTGCTCAGCTTACCGCCAGGTACAAAAATAGGTGTTTTAAAGCACAGCTGCTGCTCTGCACTGCCTGAGGATCCCCCAAAACATTGCCATTCCTATTACAACTTGAGAACAGTCAATTCCACTCTCACCTTGAGCTATGCACCCAGCTCCAACTGCATGGATTCTGGGCTGCCATGCAAACATGTCAAGAAATATCTCTGTGCTCCTATGTCCACCTACTCCTATTTCAGCTGACTATAATTTCCAAAAGGTAGAGCAACATTAAACAAGGGCTAAAGTAGTCGCAGTGCAGATTGCCTGCTCATCCATAATGCAAAACTACAGACTAAAAAAAGACTTAGGCTCCAAGCACTCCAGTATTGGCACAGGTGATTTACTGAAGTAGTGCTTCTACAGCAAAACTCTGATCCCATCAATACCAAGCTGAGCTGATTTCATCTGAGAAGCAAAGAATACAATTACAGGTATGAGTTCAAATTAACATATGATGCCAAATTCCCATTTAGTTCATATATTTTCTTCTAAAATATCTTTGCTTCAGAGTTCACTTAATTAATTTTGCTTAATTTCTACAACAGCCCCAAAAAATCAAACCAAACAGATAAAAACATACATCAGACTGAGTTATAGATCAGATTTCAACAGAGCAAAATACATAAAAATGAAAGAAAAAAAAATGTGTACAAAACCAAATTGCTAACAAACAGAGCATCCATTTTGTCAGTAACAGCTTTAGAGATATTTAGAAAGTTAGTAAATAACAGTCAGTTAATTAATAGTCCCCATGCTCTGTAAACACCTCCTGTAGCATCCTCCTTATACATTGCTTCAGAGTACCAGCCTGGATAATCCTTCCTGAACACAGCTCAGCTCCCTGATCCTTTCCTTTGCAATATGTCTCCATAACCTGTGAGCACCTCTGCCATTTCTCTTATGCATTTCTTTGTATTCCTCAGAAGGTCTCACACTTTCATAATTATTTCATTACCTGCTTCAAATATATCTTTTTATTTTTCCCTGGATCCCTATTAAGAACATAACTTCTTACAAATATATAGCATACTGTGATAAATACATACAGTGTACTAATGCCCCTGCCCATTCTGTTAGATGGTTGCTTCACTGTGCCCTTGCATTCTTTCATTCAAGTCTACCTGGAGTGTCTTATCCTAATGTTTAAACCACAAATTCTCTGATCACGAAACCATTGTCCAAGATCGTGGCCTAAGAATTAGCAGACACAAATAAAAATAGCATGGGAAAATATAGCAAATGTACAAAAGGCTGAGGAAAATTAAGAAGACACATTTTGGAATTGGTGAACTGCTGTAGAAGGTCTAAATAGGAAAAACTCTGCATATTTATTTATTCTTCCATTTATCTAGTGAGGCTACATGGAAATTATTCATGCTAATTGTAGCTAGTGGCTGGGAAGCTGAGTTCAGATACCTTGAACCGAAAAACAATAAATGGAAGGAAAAGCTACGAGCAGATAAAGCTTCCAAATTTAGAGGATACAGAAAGGGGTAGCAAGGGTTCTGTGCATTTAAGCTTTTGCTGAAGTCAGTGAAAGCTGGTTTGTAAAGAAAGTAAAAGATTTTATGATCAAGTTCAAAAGTTAATAGGAGTGAAACCTACAGCAGCACTGACAATCTGCTCCTAGTCAATATCATGATTGGAAAACACCCCATTCTGAATGCAATTCTTTTAGCAGCAGCAGCAGTTAGGTGTGTAAGTTTTAAAAAAGACAACACATTTACTAAATAATGTTATGAGCACATAAAAACATAATGAATACTCAATGAATATTGCAAAGACAACCTGTGATGTGTTATTTAAAAGGTCCTCAACTTGAGCGTTAATAATAAGCTCACTGAATTTCAATGATTAACAATATAATAAAGTGCTGTTCTCATTCAGAGACAGTAAGTATTGCTAAACTAATAAATATTAGTTTATCTGTATAAAAGATCTACCAGTTGACTTCAAAGTTGAGAAAAGGAAAGCTATAATCTCTACTGTCTTTACTACACGAAAACTGACGCACAATCCAGTAATGTGGGAGAAATAGAACCAAAGTCTCATAGTCATAATACCAACTACTTTTAAACATAACTGCTAATGCTATACCAAAGCACTTGTAAAATTAGAGGCCTTTAGATATACTAGAAATACTTTCCAGTAGATAAGTTTAGAGATGTTACTAAATTTCACAAATATTGTACCGATTGTGCAGTATAGTAAAAAATAGGAACCTCCATTTATAAGGGGGTGGCAGGGAGCACCAGCCCAAGTCAGTCACTTACCTTGAAGCCGTTGCATGACATTGGCAATGTCTCTAGATCTTGCCACGAGTCGAGATGAAGCCATGATCGCTTTGCTGTGAGTCCAGTCCCCCTGACAGAAGTCTCCCTCCAAGCTATGGAGCTCAGTGAGATGAGGATCTTGGACTGCTTCCTTTTAGCGTTCAACCCTCAGCTGTGGCACAGCATCCCTGGGGCAATCAGATGCCTCCAATCCAACACTGGCCCTCATAGGGCCAGGGCAAAGTGCTGGCAAACAACTTCAGCACCTGAAAAAGATAGTACCAAGGTTTAGAGGAAACTTTTACTAGCTTTGCAAAACTAAAAAGTCTGAGTCTTGATAGCTATTTTAACAGGTAGAGTGGTATGTTTCACCCACAGTTTACACCCCAGCCAGAGACATAACTAATGCTGAAAGCTTGCTTGGCAATCATCAAGCAGGATGAAGCTGCAAAAGTAAATCATTAAACACAATTGGCAATGCATCAGACATCGATGCTTTCCCAAGGATGTTTACTGATGTTGTTTTAGAAATAACAATAACATCATACTTATTGAAAGTAACACTGTAATACTTCTTAATGTAAAAAATATTATGCATAAGAGAGGAAAAATGAAACCACTTGTAAAATCCAAAAATGTACGACTCTCGTTCTATTTCACCATGTTAGGAAGGCACATGTAACAGCCACTCATTGATCAGGATAATCCCTAACTCCACTGGAAAATGTGGTCTGATCTGAAATATTGAGATTCGTACACTTCATTATAAAATAAAATTGTATTTACATTAATTTTTCTAGTGTGTGATGATGCTCTATTTTGGGTCACTCAACATCAAAAACTGTGAACTAGAACTGCTACACGTACGTTACACTTCTGTAACTATAATAAAATCTCTGTGACTATAAATCTGGTCTAAAAAATCTCCTTAGATACTTCAGATAACTCATCAATAACATCTTATCTTCTGAGAAACAAGTACATGTTGCATATGTATACAACAGTTTCCTGATAAGAAATAACTGAGTATATAGACACCCAGAATAATTAGATTCATACCACACACACTGTGCCCATTCTACATTCAAGGGGCTAGGCAGTTGATCAACATCAAAAATGTAAGCAGGTTTATTGGTGTTGTGCATTTTCCTCTTTTCCTGATCCCAAGGTCTATCAGAGAATACAATATTCCATTATCAGGCAGACAAGCCTTTAGGCTGCACAGCTTTAGGCCTCATGAACTATCCCAAAGGAGCTGTGTCAACATGTAAGGGCTGCCAGAGGAAATTACATTTAAACATTTCCTTTTCTGACCCTTCAAACCATGCCTGACCCAAGGAACTTCCTGCTTTTCCTCTTACTGATGTTTTTATTGTATGTTTACCATGTATTTTGGATACGTAAATGCTACTCAGGTCAACAGACCCAAGCTGGCTTTAAATCAGTGGAGCTGCTCAGGGAAGCATTCTTCTGATGGACCAAGTTGCAAAACACACTGCAAAGTCCACCTGTGTGCTTAGGTTGTGCTCTTGCATGCCATGGCCATAGTGGTACTAATACCTACTCCACACACATTGCTGCTATTTTTGCATATGTCTGCACTTTACACGACACCTGGATTCTCATATTCCCATTCTCTTCCCATGCATGTCTGCTTCTCCTCCAGGGGCATCTTCCTCTCCCTACCCCTTTCTACTTTCCAGGCCTTGCTCCATACCCTTCTCAGGATGCACACAGACTGTGCATATCAATCACCATTTCCCAAGCATGGAAAGGCACCCTGGCAGGTAGGAACCTCACCCGTGTGACAGCTCGGGACAAGAAGGTGTCACCATCACACCTCTCAGCTACAACACTGTCTGGGGCTCATGGTCCCCGGTGTTGCTAAATCACTGCAGAGAGTATCAGCAACAGCACACCAAATAGCACCTGACTGGGTAAACGGGGAGCAGCACGAAGTTTTCTCTTGCTTGTGCTCACATATGTCAGCTTGGTGAACTTTGCTTCCTCTACAATATTTATGAAATTAAATATCAGCTTGCTTAATACCATCCAAACCAGAAATATTTGTAACACAGTCGGTTAAATGCAGCCTTGTTTCTGTAGCAATGGCACTGCTAACATTTCAAGCAGTACCATAAGTGATGTACAGCAACTTTTAATAGCAAGCTGCTAGACTAATTTTTGGGCAGGGATAAAGGGTATTAAAAATGCCTCATCTGATTGTTTTTGGCTAACAGCAGTAACAATATCAGAATACCAGCCCACTCACACCATGACAGTGTAAATCAGCTGTACATGAACAGATTTAGAGAAGCTGTTGAAGATCCTGATCCAACTTCAAGTTAAAAGTGTCTGGGAAATTGTTATGAAGATATATGTTCAATCTACTCATACAGCAGGCTGAGTCACTGTGCAGCAATAAATGGCAGACCTTCAATTAATAATTTATTTAGCTGATATTAAATTACATGCTTCATAAGAAGAATGTGCATTTCTAAATATACCTCCTCATTCAAAAGCTCCTTTGCAAGCAATGGGAATTAACCCATTTAAAGATGACACTATGGTAGTAAAGGTAGGAAGGAAAGCAGTCGCCTCCACTGGCAGAAAGCCACAGCTCAGAGCACAGAGAAACATCAACAGAATATATGCACCCTTTCCATATGTCTTCAGCCAATGTCTAAAGCTCTACAGAATAAAAAAATCCAGTCAAATATTCAATGTAATGCAGAGGGAAATTTTTTCATGACTTCTACAAATAGTTAAAGACCTCAACACAATATATTTTTTTTCCTACTGAAAGACTAAATTTTTCATAGTTGTATTAAAATCTTAATTAAATATTTGCATAGTTGATGAATAAAATAATTCTTAATAAATGATGACTTTTCAATTTCAGTGCCAGCCATAAAGATACATCTTCAGATGGATATGTTTTCAAAATACATAAGCTTTTTAAAAAGTGCATGAGTTAAATCCCATAAATCTTAGCCTAAAATAAACCTGAAGGACTATGCAAGCTTCCTGTTTTAGCATTCAACAACTGACTATTCAACATTATAAATTATTAGTTTTTTGTTCTTAACATCCATGGAATCAATACACAAGAGTGAAATTGAATGGTTTTGCATATAACTTAGATAAACCTTTTATTACATTTGCCACTTATCTGGATTTAATGGATTAAGTTACACCAACACCATTTTCTTATATTAATATCCTGGTACTCTGTTTTTAGATAAAAAGAGGAAATGTGAACTTCTTCCATCATGCAAGAACCATTTGGCTTCAATTATTTACAAATGTCAGAAAAGTGGGAGTCTGTTCTATGCAAGAGATAAGACAAACACTACATCTATTCTGGGTTAACTTTTCTGGGTCCCCCATGTAATCTTTTTCTCATTGTGCTCAGGAGAACTTTGAAATAAAAAACTTTTTTTTTTTTTATTGTTGGTAAACCTAGACTACCATTGGCAAGACCAGACTGTATTTTATCTTTTATTTCTTAAAGTTTATAAAACACATTAAAGTAAAACAGACCCACCTGTTAGCAGCACGGTTCCAGAAAAAAACAGGCATCTGCTAGGTGAAGACAACATGTGAGATGTGCAACAATGGCTGAAGATAAATCTGATCGAAAAAAAGGGTAAACAATTCTCTGATTATACTTCATGTTTGCACAAATTGCAGATTCCAGATGACCTCACCAGTGGTCCTTTCCAATTGCAACCATACTGTGATTCTTTGATTCCCAGTACACCAGGATGATGCCACATATATAGCAGCCAAGAGAAGAAGCTATTGATGTAAAAGCAGGTTGTACCTGAAAATACAGTTTCAGACCTCTGTAAACTACCATTATAGCAGCAATAGATTAAGAAACTCCAGACAAACAAGGATATACAGATAATAAGTAAAGATATTGATGAGAGCAAGAAATGGTGACAGGTAGTGAAAGAACTATTTCTAATCTAGGACATTTCAAAACAAGATATTTGGGAGGACAATAAGTAGAGTAATAAATTCAAGGAACTCCTGCTGCTAGAAGTAATTTTCAAATCAAATGTTGAACACATATAAGAAATACAGTTCAATAACTGAAATAACTACAGCACATGATCTGAACAGAATCTCAGGAACAGCAGAAATAAAGTCAAGTGCTGGGGTGCCATTATGTATTAACAGAGAGGCAGACTTTCCCAGCAAGCAATAGTTGCACAGAACTGACCAAGTGAAAAAAATCCAGGAAAAGAATTTCTGAGCATGGTTTACTGCTGTAGTGCTAGAAGTTCACTTTGGTCCACAGGTTCAGTTTCTGAAACATAAGAGGTCTTGGAAATGCAGCCAGATTAATAGACACTGCTGGAATGGATGCAGTCCTATGAGACAGCAGTGAGCCTCAGGCCAGTCAGGAATAAATGATTCATATAAACATAGGGACCAGAATTTTCTAGAAGTCATAAATGCATTTTTAAACATCAAATAATCACAGAACCATCTATTTTAGGTTGGGTTTTAGTCAGTAGTGGGGAAAAAAATGCTAATCATAGAAAATAGCTCTGATTAAGGAAGTGATTTATGTAGTCCAAAATATTACAAGAATAACCCAGAGCACACAAGCAAGTCAAGAGATTATCTAAAGAGATGATGCTTACAAAATAAATAAATGGGAAATCAGAACAGAAGTCACCTAGACTGAAAAGCCTAGTGTCTCCCCTGCGAAGCAGGATGGGATTTTCTTTTAAGTCCAAGGTCTAGTAGCTGTACACCTATGCAGGGGAGAACAAACCTGCTGCAGATATAATTGTAAAAACCATCACTCAGAAGTAAGTGGACAGAAAAAAAGGATGAGAAGTAAAGAGCACTGCCATAGTGTGTGCTGCCTACATGGAAGAAGAGAGACTTGCGGAAAGACCATCTGAGGAATAAACCCCACAAGCAAACGGTTCTAGCCAGATAGGTAAAAAGAAAGGAGATAATAAAATCAATAGAAGCTTAATTTGTCTCAGCATTATACTGATTTTTCAACTTAAGACATTTCTGATGGCAAAAGGTACAACAAAAAATTGAAGCAGGACTATCTGAAATAAATTAAAAGTGGGAAAACTCAATAAATTTCATCCCAGAATATTGATAACTTGTATATTATGAGTCCAGAATCCATTTGTAAATTTATTTTAATAAATCTGTCAGCTGCAGTTAATGCCTACTGGATATACAAAATTAGGAGCTAGGATGAAGAAGTAGGGTAGAGTTACACAAAATTTTTCTTAATACTATCCGCAAAGAAAACATGATCTTCCAAAAGCTAGGCTGATAGAGGAGTCCCTCTGGTAATTGCAGATCTGTAGTTGTTCACTTAAACCCAATGCAGCAGAAGTCAGTGGATACTGGAGCTTTCCCAAGTTGAATGGGACATAACAGGGAACCACATAAGATCATGGAAAATGCAATTTTGGCTCTGAAAGGTGTTTTTGATAGTTGAATCGCAACATTATCACTCTGTGCTTCCTTTCTCTACTGCATGGATTGCTTTTGAATAGAAAAAGATGGAAGAAAAGACATATTATGACCTTTGACAAAGAATGCATTAAAACGGGAACACTGAAACACAATGTTCTCACTGACCATCCAACCCCACACTGACTTAATGTACAGTAGCTACCTGGAGGTATTGAAATTTGGTTTTGCTGGGGAGTGTAGGGGGGAGGAACCGAGTGATTGGATCCCTTCTGCAACTCCACATTACTTTGGTTCATCTAGTTGCCCTTCAGCGTATTTTGGAACTGAACAAAAGTTTTTCATTCTGCAGAAGTTTGAACGTCTTGTGACAGCAACTAATAATTTGAAAGATCAAGGTAATTTGCACATCTGACATTTAAATCTGTGGCATACATGGCACATAGTCTTCTATGTTTTACCCATAACTGTACTGTAGTATTTAAATATTATTGGTAGGATCCTAGTAACTATGAAGGTATTTGCATTTCAGTAAATAAGCATTTTATTGTCTAGCTTTTGTTAGTTTTTGGGGAAGGATGGGCAAAAATCCAGTAGTGTGATTCTTGTCTTGAAAGCTTTAATGCCATTTGAACAGAAAATGCTAAGTGTTCTAGGAGAAAATAAAAAGCAGAGACTTGCATTTGTTTTAGAAAAATTGGCAGAACATATATTGTTGGATACATCTGAAGAAAGGTCATTCAGACCTACTGACAAAAAGATTAAAGACATCTGATACTACAGTTTAGTAATCCTGTTACTGAAGTTCTGCAGGAATATATTATAGTTATATAGCTGTTGGTACTAGCAGGAGACTGAGATCAGTAGCTCATTACCTTTTACAAACACAGGATATAATCCTTGACTCAGAGAGCTTATGATCTGCGCAGACAAAGACAGGCCAAGATTAAGATCAGAGGTCACAATATACAAGCAAATAGGACAGAGTGAAGTCCAGATCTAATGTGTAAGCTGCCTAATGGTAGGAGAATCGTTCTGATTTTTCTTTTTTAATACTGATACGGCATCTAGGATTTACGTGGCATAATATGACCTTTAGCAGAAGACTCTCACAGAGGTACATCTGTAGGATTAAAAAAAAAAAGAAAAAAAAAGAAAAAAAAAAACCAAAATCCACTAAAATAAAACCACTGAAGCATCTCAGGAAAGGGTGGGTCAAATTAAGTTTGAGATAAGCAAGTAAGCGTCAGTTCTTTGGTATTTCTGTACATCTTCCGAGCAAGAAATGTAGCTTAAATATAGCTTATGAGCAAGGAGCAGACAACTGCCATGTGAATGGAGAAACACCTGTTTTCCCTGTTACATCTGTGGCTTTGGGTTAAACAACAGCAAAAGTCCAGTTGTTACACAGGTACACCACTGCACCTCTAAGCAGACACAAGTTTTGTGACCTCTAAGGAGACATAAAAACTCTCAAGTTTTGTCACTAGCTATGGTAACCAGTAAGTATGAATAAAAATGTTTATGTTTGATATATGTAGTTTCCCAGTAACTACACCCACTACTTGACAAAGAAAAAAAATGAGCTACAACTGACTTCCTTTAACAAAGCGTAACTGAGATGGGTCAATGTGGCATCTGTCTGAAGGTTGAATGTATGTGTATGCCTCTTGGGGCCTGATCCACAGAAGCTCTGTAGACCCCTGGCAATCATTGCCCCTGTGCTGACCTTAAGAGTTCTCTGGGGATTCATGTTTCATTCAGTGTCTCACCCAGCAAGATCCTCCTCAGGACCAAGAACTTTTACCCTCTCCTCAAATGCATTTAAATATTAATGGAATGCTGTTCCTCCTTCCCTGCACACCTCTGCTCTCCCTGATCCAGTACTGAAGTGTTAGTTTCCCTGAACAGTGTAGCTGCTGACATGCTGTCTAACTTGGTATGGTTCTAGTGAAGTTCACAGAAAGATGTTCCTAAGGTCCCAAAGTACAAAAAAAAAAAAAAACCAAAATCCTTGAGAACTCTCATATTTAACAAAGAGAAAGTAATCCTGCATGGAGGTGTATAGTCATTATGAAATTGTTGTGTCTGTATTAAGTGTAGAATTCCAAATCACTACTGACACTTATAATAACTCAAAGCAAAAACTGAATA